>LR749487.1:0-188462 GCA_902729485.2 Mus minutoides
TCCAGGTAACCCAGGACACAATGAGAAGACCAAACCTAAGGGTAATAGGTATAGAAAAGAGCAAACATCCAGGTAACCCAGGACACAATGAGAAGACCAAACCTAAGGGTAATAGGTATAGAAAAGAGCAAACATCCAGGTAACCCAGGACACAATGAGAAGACCAAACCTAAGGGTAATAGGTATAGAAAAGAGCAAAGATTCCCAGCGTAAGGGCCATAACTATGTTCAACAAAATTATAGAAGAAAAATCCCCAAACCTAAAGAATAAGATGCCTATAAACACACAAGAAGCCTATAGAACTCCAAATAGACTGGACCAGACAAGAAATTCCACCCATCACATAATAGTCAAAACACCAAATGCACAAAACAAAGAAAGAATATTAAAAGCAGTAAGGGTAAAAGGTCAAGTATCATTTAAAGGCAGAAATCAGAATTACACCAGATTTCACACTAGAGACAATGAAAGCTAGAAGATCCTGTGAAGATGTCCTACAGACCCTAAGAGAACACCAATGCCAGCCCAGGCTGCTATACTCAGCAAAACTCTCAGTTACCATAGACAGAGAATATAAGATATTCCATGACAAAACCAAATTTCCCCAATATCTTTCCATAAATCCAGCCCTACAAAGGATAATAGATGGAAAACACCAACACAAGGAGGGAAACTACACCCTGGAAAACGCAAGAAAGTAATCTTTCAACAAACCTAAAAGAAGATAGCCACACAAACATAATTCCACCTCTAACAACAAAAATAACAAGAAGTAGCAATCACTTCTCCTTAATATCTTTTAACATCAATAGACTCAATTCCCCAATCAAAAGACATAGACTAACAGATTGGATATGTAAACAGGACCCAGCATTTTGCTGCATACAGGAAATGCACCTCAGTGACAAAGACAGACACTGTCTCAGAGTAAAGGGCTGGAAAACAATTCTCCAAGCAAGTGGTCCCAAGAAACAAGTAGGAGTAGGCTTTCTAATATTGAATAAAATTGACTTTCAACCAACAGTTATCAAAAAAGATAAGGAAGGACACTTCATACTCATCAGAGGAAAAATCTACCAAGAATTCTCAATTCTTTACACCTGTGCTCCAAATGAAAGGGCAGTCATAATTGTTGGGGTCCCGCCTGCAGTCCCCCACTAGATGACTACGTCCCCTGGAAGGTGAACTGGGGCTTGTAAGGACTAGATGGGAGAGAAAATGAAAACAATGAGTCAGTTCTCCAGTCAAAGCATATTCTGTACTTTACTGAAAAATCTTTCTTGGTCTTGAAAGGGAAAACCTCGCCCCCAGTCAGTTCTGTGCAGGCGCCTGGAATGTGTCTTGAAGTCTAATGCAATGTGGAATGTCCCAGCTGGAAGCAGGTGAACTGGCCAAGGCAGGGTCTAGGGCACTGTGGAATGCCTTGGCAGGAGGCAGGACCCGGGAGGGGCACAGCAGACCCAGGCAGCAGGATTCCAGAGAAGCTCAGGTGTGGTTTAACACAACAATGGAAGCCAGCTTTGGCTGGAGAACCATGCTGTATGTGGCTTCCTGTGGCATGCCTTCAGAGACATCAGGTCTGAACTCCCAGCCTGGAGCTGGCATGGAGGAGGGGGACCACAACAATTATAAAAGAAATTTTACTAAAGCTCAAAGGACACATTGCACTGTACTCAATAATAGTGGGAGACTTCAACACCTCACTCTCAACAATGGACAGGTCATGGAAATAGAAGCTAAACAGACACAAAGTAAAACTAACAGAAGTGACTGACCAAATGGTTTTTAACAGATATCTATAAAACATTTCATCCTAAGACAAAAGAATATACCTTCTTCTCAGCACCTCATGGTACCTTCGCCAAAACTGACCATATAATTGATCACAGAACCGGCCTCAAATGATTTAAGTAGATTGAAATAATTCCATGCATCCTACTAGATCACCATGGACTAAGGCTAGTCTTCAATAACAACAAAAACAACAGAAAGCCCACATACACATGGAAGCTGAACAACACCCTACTCAGTGATAACTTGGTCAAGAAAGAAATAAAGAAATTTAAGACATTTTAGAATTTAATGAAAATGAAGGTACAACATTCCAAAACTTATGGCACACAATGAAAGCAGTGGTAAGAGGAAAACTCATAGTTCTGAGTGCCTCCAAAAAGAAGCTGGAAAGAGCATTTGCTAGCAGCTTTACAGCACACCTGAAAGCCTTAGAACAAAAATAAGCAAATATACCCAAGAGGAGTAGACGGCAGGAAATAATCAAACTCAGGGCTGAAATCAACCAAGTAAAAACAAAATGAACTACACAAAGGATCAACAAAACCAGGAGCTGGTTCTTTGAGGAAATCTTTCTTTCTTTCTTTCTTTCTCTCTTTCTTTCTTTCTTTCTTTCTTTCTTTCTTTCTTTTTTTCTTTCTTTTGTTCGTTCGTTCTTTCATTCGTTCATTCTCTCTTTCTTCCTTCCTTCCTTCTTTCTTTTCTTCTTTCTTTTTCTTTCTTTTTTCTTTCTGTCTTTCTTTCTCTCTCTCTTTCTTTCTTTCTTTCTTTCTTTCCTTCCTTCCTTCTCTTGTGATTTGTTTTTTTTAATCAAATATAGTCTAACAGGAATCAACCTAAAAAAGGAAACTTCACTTGAGAAAATGTCTCCATCAGATTGTCTAGTAGGCAAAAGGTCATTGAGTATTTTATTGACTTATGATTTACTATTGCAAGTGCCATCCCTGAAGAGCTGTAATAAGAAATCTGTCTGTACAAGGTAGCAATTCTATCCCTTCATGGCCTCTTCTTCAGTGCCTGCCTCCAAGTTCATATTTGATTTCCTGTCCAGACAACCATTCATAATATACTGTAAGATATAAGATGAAATAAACTCTTTCCTCTCCAAAAAGAAAAGAAAGAACATTGAAAATTAGAGAGAGAGAGAGAGAGAGAGAGAGAGAGAGAGAGAGAGAATCAAATGGAACAGAAAGTGAGGAAGAACCTTCAACTCATTGATACAGGAGACACATTCCTGAACAGAGCACCAGTCACTCTGGCTATAAGATAAACATTTGATAAATGAGACCTTGTGAAACTGAAAAGCTTCTGTAAGGCAAAGACTTTATCAATAGGACAAATTGACATCCTGTAGACTGGAAAAGAATCCTCACCAGCCCTACATCTGATAGAGAGCTGACATCTAAAATTTATAAAGAACTCAAGAAGTTAGATTCCAACAACCCAAATAACCCAATTAAAAAATAGGGCACATAAGATACAATTTGCAAAACACAAGAAAATCAAGAAGAAGGAAGACCAATGGGTGGATACTTCATTCCTCCTTAGAAGAGGGAACAAAATAACCATGGAAGGAGTTACAGAGAAAAAGTTTGGAGCTAAGACGAAAGGATGGACCATCCAGAGACTACCCCACCCGGGATCCATCCCATAATCAGCCACTAAATGAAGACAATATTGCACATGCCAGCAGGATTTTGCTGAAAGGACCCTGATATAACTGTCTCATGTGCGGCTATACTAGTGGCTGGCAAATACAGAAGTGGAAGCTCACAGTCATTGGATGGAACACAGAGTCCCCAATGGAGGAGCTAGAGAGAGCACCCAAGGAACTGAAGGGATCTGCAACCCTATAGGTGGAACAACAATATGAACTAACCAGTACCGCCAGAGCGCATGTCTCTAGCTGCATATGTAGCATAAGATGGCCTAGTTGGCCATCATTGGGAAGAGAAGCCCCTTGATATTGCACACTTTATATGCCCCAGTACAGGGGAATGCCCGGGCCAAGAAGTGGGAGTGGGTGGGTAGGGGAGCAGGGCGGGGGGGAGGGTATAGGGGATTTTTGGGATAGCATTTGAAATGTAAATGAAGAAAATATATAATAAAAAATTGAAAAAAAATAGGGTACAGAGCTTAACAGAGAATTCTCAACAAAGGAATCTTAAATGGGCAAGAAGCACTTACAGAAATGTTCAGAGTCCTTCGTCCTCAGGGAAATTCAAATCAAAATGATTCTGATATTTCATCTTATACCAGTCAGAATGGCTCAAATAAAAAACCTAAATAATAGCACATGCTGGTGAGGATATTGAACAAAGGGAATACCCCTCCATTGCTGATGGGGAGCAAACCACTTTGGAAAATCAATCTAACAGTTTCACAGAGAATTGGTAATAGTTCTACCTGAAGACTCATTTATACAACTCCTGGGCATATACACAAAAGATGTCCCCACTATACCACAGGGACACTTGCTCAACTTTGTTCATAGCAACCATAAAATAGAGGATACCCCTACTACAGTCCACAGACCCAAAGAAGATAAATAAGAAGCTAAGCATAAATGAAGATGCTTGACTCTCACTTGGAAGGGGGAATAAAACAATTACAGGAGGCAGGTAGAGAGAAGGAACTGGGTGGGAGAGGGGATGGGGGTCCTATTAAATATTTCTATTTTACTCTAACATCCAGGAAACTGCTTTTTAAAAAAGAAATTCCTATTTTAATGTATTTTTCTGACTCATTAAATTTTATCTATTTCATATAGAAAAAAGAATCTAAGAATAGCAGCTTCATCAAATATCAGGACCTCAATGGTAGATACTAACAAATTTCCCTTTTTGGTACATATATATTTTGATAATATGCATCCTCATTACTCTCTTGTCCTTTCCCATCCCTGTTTCCCTCCCTCTCTCAAATAGCTTTCGTCTATTTCCATCCCATGACTTAAAAAACAAGACTCTAGTTTCGGCCTGAGAGAATATACACAGCACGTGTCTCTCTGACACCACCTATTTACACATAATCTCCAGTTCTATCTAGTTTATTCAGTTTATTTATTGCTCTGCTTTATAGTTGAATAAAAGTATTGTATTTGCATATATATATATATATATATATATATATATATATATATATATATGTATATATGTATATATACCATGTCACAGTAACCTAGAGTATGCAGAGATAACCCACCATCTACCCAGGAATACTCTGAAACGACATCCCCATCAAATCTGAGCTTCAAGAATACAGGATACTCTATCCTTCTGCTGGTAAAAGGACAGTATGGCAAAGAGCCCCACCTTGCTCTCTGAAAACACAGACAGGATTTCTGCATCCTTGAGCCTTTCACACACAGACTCTTCCCACCAACAGAAAAGTAATACCACAACTCACCTTTCCAGGAGGAGTTTAAAGATCTGAAGAGTGCAAACTGCTCTCCTGTATTTGACTTAACCAATCTAAACTTAAAAAAAAAAGATGGAAAGGAGGGAAGAAAGGGGAGCAGGAAAATGAGGGCTTTGAAAATTCTGCTGGAGAGTGAGTGCAACCTGTTAATATTAACTCCCAACACCTTTATCCTTGGATGCTCCTACAGCCTACAGGCTGGCTCTTGGGACCCCTGCTATGAATGGTTCATTTTGAATGTGGAGAATGAGACTCACAGCTCCTAAATCAGCCAGAAATACTCATTGTACTTTGTGTGCACATGTTCATAGGAAGCCGCCTCTGCCACAGAAAAGATGGAAGCGGCAAGAATTCATAACCAGATGTTGTTCCTTGGCAAAAAAAATCTTTATTCAATCTTACACAGTAGAGAATGAACAGGACATGATGAAAGAAAGCTAAGCTCATCTGGGAAGAGCTTTCTGAAATAGACTGGATTGCTGACATTGCTTACAACCATATATACCTAATGTGCTGTGGTGGGAACAGCCTTAAAAGTGTATCAGCTGTTCCCCAGAAGCAAGAAGCTTCTTGCTGGGAATTCAGACTTGACCTTGAGCACTAATGGAGTCTCGACATCCAGAATGAGGTAGGACTGATGATGCCAGGCGCAGTCACAGGCTCTGTACCAAGTCCCCTGAACAAGCCTGATCATTTTCATATTCTTGTCCACCACAACCTTTTCTCCTCTTAACTCTTAGCCATCCACAAAGTCCTTTCAGTCGTCACCCCTTTCTCAGATCTTCTAGACCCCATAACCATAGTGTAGCTCCTGTCACAGGACACTGCTGCCATTGGTTTTTGTTGTCTGCCTTTCCCACTTGACTTCATGTCCTCTGGCATTGGATACTGCTCAACCAACGTGTCTGGTATGTGGTAAGACCTCAATAAATATTTTTTTGACTGAATGAACAGAGGATAGCCCAGCATAGCCATTCTGGAGGCAAAAGGCTGCTTCCTTGCTCTGGGCTCTTCTTTGGTTAAATGAAGGTGTTTTCAAGGTTAAATACATTCTTGGCAACACATTTAATTGGCTGGTTTCCCAAACACTGAATCATTTAGTTCCAGGATAATTTTTTCCCCTCAGCAAATATTTCCTGGAGAAAAGTGGATGAAGTGATGGTTGGAAGAAAACGGAACATTCCACGTAACTGCAGGGCAGTGCAAACGCTGCCAAAGCTGTCCCACAGCCGAGCCCACTTAGGGTGTATCTATAAATATTTTCCTCAGCTAGGCTATTAAGATATATTTATCCTGAAAACACTTTCTAAACACGAAGGCAAGTGTGTTTGCTAATAATCCTTGGCTTTGCCTTTCTCTCTTTGCAATGCAGCTAGACAGAAAGGCCTGGCTCCCCTCCACCCCCAACCTCTCCACCACAGCTAGGAGCACATTTGGGTGTGTTGGCTCACCACCTCTGTCAAGCACCACTATAATGGCTGCACCTCATTCAGGGGTTGATTAAGATGATCTTTCATCCTCAAATCAGATATATTTGTTTTTCTAGGGAGGTAGTAATGAAGGCCACAGATGAGTGGCTTAAACAGTGTCAAACTCATTGTCTCACAGTTATAAATACAGGAAGTATGAGGTGGAGGGTGGATGGTCTGGTTTGCTTCTGTTTTCTGATACCCTCCTCCTTGGCCTGTGGATGGCTTTATCAGTTGCTCTTTATGTTGTCACATCCAGTTGCCTGACAGAAACAACATAAGGGACTGAAGAGCATTCCTTCACAGGTTTCAGCCCGTCATGGGAAGGGGAGTGTGGAAGATTGGAGTGCCTCACATTACAGTAGACATGAAGAGGGAGGTGCGTGATGCTGTAGGAAGGAACAGCCAAGAGAGAGAGAGAGAGAGAGAGAGAGAGAGAGAGAGAGAGAGAGAGAGAGACTGTAAAAGGGAGCTGTTATAGCTACCAGGACACAGTTCCAGGGACTTCATTCCTCTATCAAGACTCCACCTTCCATCAAACACACACACTCACACACACACACACACACACACACACACACACACACACATACACACACACATATACCCATAGTCTATTTAAATTTGAGATTAAGCCATTGAGAACCTTCTTGGTGTAACCCCCTCTGGAAACATCCTGGCAGACACACCAAGAGGGTATGACATTCTTAAGCTGACAATCAAGATTCCTGCATCACAAAAGTCATTGTCTCCCAGTTCCTTCCTCATCTACGTCGTGTCCCAAGTTACTTTCATTGTACAGACCTCAGCTCTATGAGATAGTATCCACTGTAATGACCCCACTTTAATTTACTTACCTCTTTAAGAAAAATATAGGACAAAACGGCTAAAATCAGATTGGGAAAATATCTTTTCCAATCGTATATCCAATAGAGACTAATATCCAATATATACAAAGAACTCAAGAAGTTAGACTCCAGAGAACCAAATAACCCTATTAAAAAATGGGTACAGAGCTAAACAAAGAATTCTCAACTGAAGAAACTCAAACTGCAAAGAAGCACCTTCAACATCCTTAGTCATCAGGGAAATGCAAATCAAAACAACCCTGAGATCCCACCTCACACCAGTCAGAATGGCTAAGATCAAAAACTCAGGTAACAACAGATGCTGGTGAGGATGTGGAGAAAGAGGAACACTCCTCCACTGTTGTGGGGTTGCAAGCTGGTTCAACTTCGGAAATCAGTCTCATGGTTCCTCAGAAAATTGGACAAGAGGACCCAGCTATACCATTCCTAGGCATATATCCAAAAGATGCTCCAACATATAACAAGGACACACAGTCCACTATGTTCATAGAAGCCTTATTTGAGGAAGTGGAAAGTCAAGACAGTTTTCTATGAGCTTCTAACAATAGCACATTTGCATAGCGGGTTCCAGCAATGGTCAGGGTAGGTCAGAGTGACTTTCTTTGAAGGAATACTACCTGAACCCAGGAAGCAGGTGGGTGGAGGAATGTTGCTATCTGTTTTATGATTAACATACCTTAGAGCATTGAGTCACAATGGTCACATTCTCAAGCCTCGGCCTAAAGGCCTAGTTTTTATGTTTCAATTTTTCATTACATTTACACAATGGAGTACTACTCAGCTATTAACAATGATGTCATGAAATTCTTAGGCAAATGGATGGAACTATAAAATATCACCTTGAGTGAGGTAACCCAATCACAAAAGAACACACATGGTATGCACTCACTGATAAGTGGATATTAGCCCAAAAGCTTGGAATACCCAAGATATAATTCACAGACCACATGAAGCTCTTAAGGAAGACCAAAATGTGGATGCTTTAGTCCTTAGAAGTGGGAACAAAATACTCATGGAAGGAAATATAGGGACCAAGTGTGAAGCAGAGACTGAAGCAAAGGTCATCCAGAGACTTCCCCACCTTGGGATCCATCCTATAAACAGACACCAACCTCAGACACTATTGCGGATGCCAAGAAGTGCTTGCTGACAGAAGCTTGTTACAGTTGTCTCCTGAGAGGCTCTGCCAGAGCCTGACAAATACAGAGGTGGATACTCACAGCCAATAACTGGACTGAGCACGGGGTCCCTAATAAAGGAGTTAGAGAAAGGACTAAAGGAACTGAATGGGTTTGCAACCCCATAGGAAGAACAGCAATATCAACCAACCAGACTGTAAGACTCTGATGAGCCTTAGGCTACCGAGGACTCTCTGAGTGAACCACACAGAGCCAGGGTTCAATGCAAAAGCAAGAGGAATTTATTGTTGCAGTACACTGGGATATCTTGCACCAGAAGGAGAGGCAGCAACCCCAGGCGACCCATTTGGTGAGTTTTTATACAGTTTCCAGGGGGCAGAATAGAGCAACAACCACTACGCACAATGTGATTGGCAGAATAGTGTGACTTTTAAACTGATTTATCCTTAGGGAATGAGGTAATCACCCTATCCCTTATAGAGGGGAGAGGTGCCTACATGCTTCATGACCTCTCTCTTCCAGGAGGGGAGGGGTGTCTGGTGGAATTTTCCAAAGGTCCTGAGCTGACCTCTTCAAGACTCCCAGAGCTCCCAGGGACTAGACCACCAACCAAAGAGTATACATGGAGTGACTCATGACTCCAGCCACGTATGTAGTGGAAGATGGCCCTATTGGCATCAGTGGGAAGAGAGGCCCTTGGTCCTGTGAAGGCTCATTGCCCCAGTATATGGGAATGCCAGGAGTAAGGGAGGCAGGAGTAGGTGAGTGGGTGGGTGGGGGAGCACCCTCATAGAAGCAGAGGAGGGGGATGGGTTAGGAGTCTTCTGGAGGGGAAATCACTCAGGAAAGGGAATAACATTTGAAATGTAAATAAATAAAATATCCAATAAAAGAAAAAAATGAAAAGAAAAATATAGCCACATCCTGAATTTTAGGACTTTAGACTTGAACATGTAAAGTAGGGAGAAGGCAACCCATAATATCAATATACAGCTTATTTTCTGTAGGTGTTTATGAGTGGGAATGGAAGGCACAGGATCACAAACACACTGGATTTTTTTTTCAAGAATGAAATCTAGGGCTAGGATGGTAGATCCGGGGTGGAATGCTTACATAACATACAAAAGGCTCTGAGTTCAATCCCTATCATTAGGGTGATGGATAGAGAAAGAAAGAGACAGAAACACACACACACACACACACACACACACACACACTATGGAGAGAGAGGGAGGGACTAGAGTAGAAAACATAGAATCTATAATCTCTTGAAAACCCACCAGAAACCCACCTGCCATTCCACACAGGATGAACTTCTGTGGGAAGACCTAAAATGGAGAAAGACAATGATCTTATTATTCCCTGGTTTGGTGTAGGAATAAGATTACTATAGATTTCATTTTATTTACATTCTAATTTCCCCATTCTTTTCTTTTTCAAAATAATCAGAGACTATGGACAAGGGGTAGAATTGTTAGAGCCAGTGAAGGCTGGACTCTGCCAGTCCCTTTTCCAGATGTAGGTGGGCTTTGTAACTAACAGGCCACTTTTCTTTGCAGATGCAGGAAGTTGGAAACGGCTGATCTCTAAAGAAGAAAACACAGAATGAAAAGTGACAGGGGTGTTGCAAATCTCATCTGCCCTGACTTTGATTAAACTGCTGCCCACTGCTTTTTAGGAGATAAATAGTGTTTAATGAGATAGCCCGCACGTGCTATCACTCTTCACATAGACATGGACATTTTTCTGAGCAGATGGAAGTCAGCCTGCCAGGAACATCACTTACCCTGATTTGACAACAGCAGGGAAGCTAAGAACGAAACATCAGCTATATCCACAGCTAGCCCTGCTCTGGATCCCTGCCAATGCTCACAGCTAGCCATGCCTGGGGCACCTCTAGAGACACAGGACCCTGTTCTGATTTTGCTGTGAGGAAAATCTCTGATGATCCTGCTACTGAAAAGCCTCTGTGGTTCCTGCCGTTTCCCAGTGGGTTTGTTGTGGTCTGAATGAAAAATGTCCTCCATAGGCTCATGAATTTGAACACTTAGTCCCCAACTAATGATGCTACGTGATGTGTGTGTGTGTATGTGTGTGTGTGTGTGTGTGTGTGTGTGTGTGTGTGTGTGTGCGCATGTAATCTTTAGGTAATGCAGCCTTGCTTGAGGAAGAATGTCACTGGGGCGGGTTTGTGAGATATATAGACTTAACCCATTTCCAGTTCTATCTGTTTCTTACGTAGAAAATGTGGTCTCCAGCCACGCCTTCCAGCCCTTCTAGATGTTTAGCCCTGTACAACTGTAAGCCGAAAGAACCCCTTCCTTATGTTGCTTGTGGACATGCTGTTTTATTGAAGTAACAGAAAATAAACCAATATTCAATTTGGTGGGAAAAAAATTCTTTATCTCCTTCTCAGGCTTCTTCCTCAACTCTTCTTCCTCAGCTTCAGCTCATGTCCACCTGCCTTCTTGACAGCTCAGCAACACCCTAAGCTAGTTCCTGATTGTCCCCTCAGACTTGTAATCAGAGGCCTCCCCACCCATCACATTCAGCTCCATTCTCTAGCTGCTTGGATGAAAAGCTTGGGTCCCTGGACTCCTGCCTTCTTCCTGAACTGCTCATGCAGCCACTGAGGAATCTCTGAAGGCTCTCACCTCAGTTTATGTCCAGATCCCCCAAGACCACTGCCTTACTGTTGACATCTCTTGCAAGACGTGCTACTAAGCCTTGTGAGTGGCCTGCAGGCTTCTCTAGTCATTTGCTCCCCATGGGTCCTGCTTCCCAGCAGACAGAATTCATCTTCCTATTGGAAATTAGAGCCTGCTATCCCTTTACTCAGACCTTCAAGGCCAAGTGCTCAGATACATGAATCTGTCAGGGACGTTTCTCATTCAAACACCACACACCTTACTTTATTGTTTATTATCTGTCTTCTCACCAACCCTTCCCCTTTTCTAATGAGAATCTGGATTCTATTAAGGGTAAGAATCTTTATGTTGTTCTTGGATGTCTCCTAGCACATGAAAAGATGCCTGACACCTATAAGGTTTTTAACAAACAATTGTTCGATGAGTAAGAACAATAAAGTACTCATCTTTCTAACAAATTTCTTTTTATTCAATATATCCAAAGTCTCTACTGTTTGCAAGAAAATCACCCTAGGCTGAAGGAATACCCTTCATTTCCAAAGAGGATTCCAAAGAGAATCTTTTATGAATTAAAAAAAAGTGTATCAATTGTGGTGCATGGCTGCAACTCTAGCGTTCAGTTGGCCGAGGCTGGAGAATCATGTATGTTCAAGGCTAAGTCATGATGCATAGTGACCTTGTCTAAAACCTGGCAAGGGATGTATTTCAGTGGCAAAGCCCTTCCCTGGCAGACATACATAAGGCCCCATTTCAATCTTCATCACACACACCTTACAAACAAATTGATGAAAAGACATCTAACATTGAGTTAGACCATCCTGGGACAAGTTCTTCCTGCCTTCCATGTTAGTAAACATGGAAAGGATAGACTCCAGCCCAGAAAACTCAGCCTGACACCTTTTCTGCCACTCATGAGAAATATAGACTTGGGTATCACCAAGGCCCTGTACTTCAGGATTTTTTTTTTTTTTTTTGGTTTTTTTGTTTTGTTTTGTTTTGTTTTTTAAACCCTAGCTATCCCTATGCCTCAGAGGTTTGAAGATTAAATGAGATGCTGAGTGTCTCACCCAGCACACAGACTACATGTCTACACGTGTGAGTACACACTCTTCACAGCCACAGCATCCTGCTGTTCAGACACAAAAGTGTGTATTCTAAGATAAACACACCCTTTCAAACTCACAACCTTCACACTCCTCACAGCCCACCAACGGGCACACATTACCTGTCTCCTCTGAGTGTCGTTTGCCTAATGCTTAGAGCCAGTGGGAGAGGACAGACAGAGGTCTCCTGGTTTTGTGCCCAGCAAATGGCTGTTGAACATCTGTTGTCTCTGGAGCCATGCAAATGTCATTTCTACCTGTGACAGGAGCTCCGGACTCTGAGGCAGACCAACTCTGTCCTTTTCTCCCTCGATGCCAATAATGACACATAGCCTGCCCCAACAATATTCCTGGTCCTCAGGAATGTTTTGATGAAATAACAAAAGTATGCTTCTAAGGCTTTCTACACTCCTGATCTGGAATTGTCAGGATAAACCGGAACCGTGGGCTCCTGCCAAGCGCTTTCGGAGAAGGAGGGTTTTTCCATGTACTTCCTCTCCCCGCACCCCACCCAATCCAGTTCCTCTGTTGCAGTATTGTGCCAGCTGGGCTCGAGTGGTTTAGAAGCGGAAGCTTATTTTAGCTGCCTCCGCAGAGCCCAGGAAAAGGCCCGAGGGTAGAGACGTGAGAAGAAGGTTCCAACAGTATCAGGGAGCTGCAGGCAAGGGCAATATCTGCAGCGTCTTGGAGTCACTCACAGCTTCTGAAACCTTGCATGTTGACAGTAGAGAAAGGAGGAGGACACCTGTGTACCTTGAATCGGGTCTTTCACGGTGAATTGAGACGCCAAGAGCAGCAGCTGCCTTCTCAGGCCTGTTATAGTCACATCACAGGTCCTTTGTCACTTCTGGTCTTGAGACGGAGCTTGTAAACCAGAAGCCTGGCTGCCTCCTGAGTCAGAAATGTTGGGAAACAGTGTCATCCAGTCTCTCACGAGCACACTTTGCTGGTCTTTGCTTTCCTGTGCTAGCGGTGAAAGTTGTGCCGGTTGTAAAACCAGAGTACTCACTTGACCTGTGCCGTTCCTCGGAAGTCTTTGTGTCCCATCTGTAAGTCAGCAGCAGCACAAGGCAGACCTCGGAGGGAGGGTCTGATTCCCCAGACAGATATTTAGAAATAGCTTTTTCATAAATTCATTGTTTTTAATAGCTGAGTAGTACTCCATTGTGTAAATGTACCACATTTTCTGTATCCATTCCTCTGTTGAGGGACATCTGGGTTCTTTCCAGCTTCTGGCTATTATAAATAAAGCTGCTATGAACATAGTGGAGCATATGTTCTTATTACCAGTTGGAACATCTTCTGGGTATATATGCCCAGGAGAGGTATTGCTGGATCTTCCGGTAGTACTATGTCCAATTTTCTGAGGAACCTCCAGACTGACTTCTAGAGTGGTTGTACAAGCTTGCAATCCCACCAACAATGGAGGAGTGTTCTTCTTTCTCCACTTCCTCACCAGCATCTGCTGTCATCTGAGTTTTTGATCTTAGCCATTCTGACTGGTGTGAGGTGGAATCTCAAGGCTGTTTTGATTTGCATTTCCCTGATGATTTTGGATGTTGAACATTTTTTTTTTCAGGTGCTTCTCTGCCATTCAGTATTCCTCACTTGAGAATTTTTTGTTTAGCTCTGTACCCCACTTTTTAATGGGGTTATTTGAATTTCTGGAGTCCAGCTTCTTGAGCTCTTTGTATATATTGGATATTAGTCCCCTATCAGATTTAGGATTGGTAAAAATCCTTTCCCAATCTGTTGGTGATCTTTTTGTCTTATTGACAGTGTCTTTTGCCTTACAGAAGCTTTACAATTTTATAAGGTCCCATTTGTCAATTCTTGATCTTACAGCACAAGCCATTGCTGTTCAGTTTAGGAATTTTTCCCCTGTGCTTTTCCCCTCTTTCTCCTCTATAAATTTCAGTGTCTCTGGTTTTATGTGGAGTTCCTTGATCCACTTAGGCTTGAGCTTTGTACAAGGAGATAAGAATGGATTAATTCCCATTCTTCTACATGATAACCACCAGTTGTGTCAGCACCATTTGTTGAAAATGCTGTCTTGATCCATCCCATAATTAGCCACCAAATCCAGACACTATTGCATATCCCAGCAAGATTTTGCTGAAAGGACCCTGATATAACTATATCGAGTGAGGCTATGCCAGTGCCTGGCAAACACATACGGGGATGCTCACATTCATCTATAGGTTGGAACACAGAGCCCCCAGTGGAGGAGCTAGAGAAATTACCCAAGGAGCTGAAGGGGTCTACAACCCTTTAGGTGGAACAACAATATGAACTAACCATTACCCCCAGGGCTCGTGTCTCTAGATGCATATGTAGCAGAAGATGGCCTAGTCAGCCATCACTGGGAAGAGAATCCCCTTGGTCTTACAAACTTTATATGCCCTAGTACAGCGGTATGCCAGGGCCAGGAAGTGGGAGTGTGAGGGTGGGGTACTAGGGCGGAGGGGGGGTTATAGAGAACTTTCGGGATAGCATTTGAAATGTAAATAAAGAAAATAGCTAAAAAAAAGAAAAAGAAGAAGAAGAAGAAGAAGAAGAAGAAGAAGAAGAAGAAGAAGAAGAAGAAGAAGAAGAAGAAGAAAAGAAAGAAAGAAATAGCTTTTTATCCCTTACCTCCTTTAGAGTGTTCTGTAGTGAGAGCCAGGGTGCAGGTAGAAGAAACCAACTAAAAATAACCCAAGTAAGAGGGGAGAAGAGCAAGTCTCCATGGTCAGGATATTTGTGGCAGCTTTAGCTTCAGGCCCAATGCATCCGAACGCTATACTTGTTGTTTATTCTTGGTGTCCCTAGGCAGATGCTGGCTTCTTTCATGCTTGCTCTTTTGCAAGAGGCTGTTGTTATGTGCTGTGAGGATGAGCTCTCAACAGTCTGTCTTAATCCTTCTTCACAGTTTAGCCTCTCCGCTATCCTAGCAAATATCCCAGCAGAAAATATCCACATATCTGATTGGCTGTGGCTGGGTCTCCCAGTCACCCTTGCTTACCACTGTGACAGGGATGTATGATAGCCTCACTCGATCCCACATTTTAGTTGCTGTTCTTAATATTCTTCTGTGTGTAGACTGTGCATTATTGCTCATTGTGACAAAATGATTAATTCTACCAGGTAATAAGCTACCCAAAATTTACATCTGCAAACAGAAAACTTCAAATTTCTGCCCAGTTCTCTAGCCCTCCTTCTCAGAGTGCCAGAATGGTCCGCATCCCCATCATATAAAGCAGGTGAACTTCTGTCAGCAATATGCATCCATCTGATAGATGTGCCAAGCCTTGGTTTCCAGGCTTCCCCCAGATGCCTACACAAACTTCTCGTGGCTGTGCTAAGACTCTGGGGTCTTGTGAGGGACACAGATTCCAAAGAGGTGTTAAGTCTCCATTCGAAATGTCTGTTTGACTTCCCCCCTGGGAATCCCATCACCTCGTCAGGTAGAATGAAAAGAGAATCACGCATGACTTGGTCCTAGGCATAGTTTGCTCAGTCCACATGGCATTTTTGTCTCCTCTAAAGTGAGTTTGTTTACTATATTGAAAACAGAGCACCTCTCAGTCAAAACCATTTTGGGGGACTTCATCTAAACATAATGGAGGTAGGGGACTGAGCCCCCATATCCATGCAACCAGTGAGTCTGAGCAGAGGTCAGCTGGCAGGCAGTCTATGAACAGGGAATGTGGCTTCCACTGGGCCTGAATCCATGCTGTTCCCTGTTGTGAAATATGCCTTCTTTACTGGCTTTTTCTGCTACGATGGCAAAAAAGAGTGTCTGGTTAAAGAAGTGCCATGAGAGATTCTCCTGGAAGAGGAAGGGGAGGGGAAAAAAGTTCTAGAAAGAGACCAAATTTGAGCCAAACTTAAAGGCAAAGTGGAATTTGAAAAAATCTTTATTCATACATAGAATTTTGTTGTAGAGTGCTACAGCCTGGAGGAGATGAGTGGAGCGCTCAGAAAGATGAAGGAAGAACTTGCAAGAAGAACTTTGGGGAGGCCCTTCGCTTAGTTCGTTGGTATAAAAGCAGCAGTGGCTGAACCAAATCCTGTAAAACACTCTTGAGACCTTATGGCAGTTGCAGAAACTCATGGGCACAGAAGTGCAATGTGTCTAGGTGGTGAGCCCAGCCTGTGAACCTTGGCTTCAGTGACAGGCTAAGGGACTGTGCTCCCAATACAGCCTACCCTATTCCTTGCCACTGGCATAGCTGTATAATCAGCGGGCCTGGTGGGCAACTTGACTCCTCTTCTGTTAGGACCAGGGTCTCTTGCTGCTGCTTTTGAGTGTACGGGGGTGGGGGAGGGGAAGGGTTGGGAATCAAGTGATGGTGTCCAACACACCTGGGTGCTTCCCTCCAGCTGCTCTTGGGAAACTGCCCAGCAACCCAGATTTTCAGAGCAGACACAGGTCTTTCCACTCTATTTCATCCTCTGTGTCGTGAGGGTACTCTCCAAATCTTCCAGGATGTCACATCATTCTAAACTGTATGCTTGCCTAGTGCCTTGTGCGTATTAACTTATTAAAATACTAATGAACATTTGAGACAGCTCATGTAGGGTTTGGGACAGTCACATTCTGACAGAATGGACAAGCTACCTTCCTGGGGAGTTAATGACCTGAAAGGCTCAGGTGGACAGAGAAGCGCTGGGCGGGAGCATTGACTTGACCTGCAACACCGTGGAAGCTTCTACTGAGGAGATCCACATACCAAACCCACCAGCCCCTCTCACTTCCAGACTGCAGGAAACAGACCTGTGTGTGGAATTTTCCATCCCCACAGTGCCAAGGACCAGCCTCTGCTTGGAGAGGGGTTTTAAGAGAAGTCTCTGGGAGCAACAAAAAGAACAACTCAAAGTCAAATCATGGATCAAGCTGACCACCTGTGTTCTCTTTGCTACAACCTTTCCATTTTACTGGGGTATCACTTTTTGGTGAATCATGGGCCCTTACAAAGTTGAGATTATCCAGCACACCAGCTCTGTCCCCACTTTTTAGTATTTTACTTTGCTTTTTGTATAGCATTTATTTTCTTGACGTTGTCAGTGGCCACTGGCTCAAGGCTGACAGGAACATGTTCAATTTATAACTGTTGCACTGAAAAAGACCCAACAGGGCAAACCTGTTGTCTGTTCCCTATATTACAATGTACAAGAATATCTGTACTCCTGGTGGGTGGGGGTCAGAGGTCCTGAAAGTACCATACACATCATTTATGTGGTTTGATTTTGTTTGTTTTTCTGTCTCTCCTTTGCTATTTCAGGGAGATAAGGCCATTTCCCAAATTTTATTAACTGACATTATCTATTGAGAACAGCAGACCAGAAGTGGCTGGACATTTCAAAGTAAGGGACCCTACAAAAGGAATGAATTCTTTCTTTAGCTAAAAGCTGAAAATATCCTTGACCCCATGGGCAACTCCATCCTTTCGAGAGGCCTGAAATGCCAGAAGTGTTTAGCTGGAATGTCTTTGGTCCTGCCCTGGCCAGAGTCCAGGGATGTGAGAAAGGAAGAAAGGGTTCTGGTGTTTCCTCATCTCTTTCCCCTAAATGAAGACCCCTTTCTGTGGAATCATAAATGAGGACTGACTGAAACCAAGAGGCACTTAGACACCTGGAGCAAGAGCTGGGCTGGCTGGCTCATCCATACGAAGCATGACTAACTGGAAGGTTGTGACCCACAGTGGTACCCACTCCTAGAGACCTGCTTTTGCTGTAGGAGATCTGTCTCTTTCTGTCTCTGAAGCTTTCTATAATAAAATACTTCTTTTTAAGATCACCTCTATGGTACAATAATTCCATTCCTCAACCCTGCCAGACAAGAACTGGAAGGCCACTTACTCCGGAGAAGTTTTGGGTGACTGCAAGCATCTATCACCCTAACTCTTGATTTAAAAGCCCACCCAAGAGCTGAGAAAAACCCAGTTACTCTCAACAATAAAATAAACAATAAAATAAAAATTTTCTATTTCATATTCACAATAATAGTTCCTCCTCCAATACCCAGGGAACACTCAATTCCTATTTACTGGAGGAATTATTATTAATACACTTGCTTACAGGGCTTGGTTAGGATTTACAGATGAGCCAATGGAGTGCCTTTGGGAATGAGGTGGAGGAAAGGGGTGGACAGGTCTGCAGACTGGGTAGAGTCAGGGAGAAGCTGACAGACATGAGCTATTTATGCTCTAACCCATCCTCAGCCACTGTGAGCAGGAACCACAAGCCCTGCTCCACTCTCTAGCCCCCACGCATCTCTGATCAGTTAAAATTAAAACCCATGCTGGGCATGGTGTAGACGCAGCCACCTGTAACCTCAGCACTTGGGAAGCAAAGGCAAAAATAGCAGGAATTGGAGGCCAGCCTGGACTACTGAGGAAATTCTAAGCCAGCCTGGGCTGTTGATGGGATTTTAAGTTAGCCTATGTTAGAGTGAAACTCTCTGAAAATCAAAAGAGTAAAATAATAAAAACACAAAATAAAAAAGAAGTAATCACCATTGTAAATATTAGGCAAGATTCTCTTATCAAGTTAACTTCCCTAAAGGTGAGGAAACTGAGGCACAGATGCTGTTTTAACAAACAAAATCCCCACCAAACCCAAACACTATTGTGGATGCCAAAAAGTGCTTGCTGAGAGGAGCCTGATATAACTGTCTCCTGAGAGGCTCTGCCAGAGCCTGACAAATACAGAGGCAGATGCTCGCAGCCAACCATTGGACTGAGTACAGGGTCCCTAATGGAGGAGCTAGAGAAAGGACTGAAGGAGCTGAAGGAACTTGCAGCCCTATAAGAGGAACAACAATATGAACCAACCAGTACCCCCAGAACTCCCAGGAACTAAACACCAACCAAAGAGTACACATGGAGGGACCCATGGCTCCAGCTGCATATGTAGCAGAGGATGGTCTTGTTGGACATCAGTGGGAGAAGAGGCCCTTGGTCCTGAGAAGGCTCTATGCCCCAGTGTAGGGGAATGGCAGAACAGGGACGTGGGAGTGGGTGGATTGGTGAGCAGAGGGAGGTGGGAGGGGATAGGGGATTTTCAGAGGGGAAACTAGGAAAGGGGATAACATTTGAAATGTAAATAAAGAAAATGTCTAAAAAAAAAAGCATCATATGGCACACATTGGCACATTGTTTTTAATTGTGATTTCATTGCCTCTTATAAGTGAGACATGGGTTTACTGCATGCCGGGTCTCATAGACTGAATACAAAATAAACTGCTTAATCCTCAAAAAAAAAAAAAAACCAAACAAACAAAAAAACCCTACAAAACAAAAACAAAATCCCAAACGTTCGATTTACAAGTGAAGACGCAGAAGCCAGATGCCAGGGTGAAAGCCTGCTAGCTCAGAGAGGCAGAGAAATCACCCAGCTGACCCTCCTACTTCACTGAAGTCCCAGAAGGAAAAAGCCCCTTCTCCTCCACGCTGTCTTAAATGCCCTTCAACTCAAAGACTCTCCTTTCTCTTTCCTGGATTTTCTTATGCTCACTGCCTGTCAACTGGTTGCTTAATCTGCCTCTTGATCTATCCTTGACATTATTGAGCTCTTGTTTATAGAAAGCTCTTGGATTAAAGCCATGTGTTAGGGCTGAACCACACCACAAGGTTTTTCCAGTTCACAATCTTGGGGTTCACAAAGTGATCAAACATCCTGCATCACAAAGAGGAAGAATTAAGTGTTGAGTGGCTGAGCTGGGATTAAACATTCATTGCTCACATGGAGTGTCTGAGCCACTCAGAGCCAGCAGGCATGGACTGAAGTGCCAAGAACAGAAGGCAAGGCTGAGGAGTTCCCCAGCAAACTTACCTTGTGGCTAAGTAAAGAAGTCTTTATTTTGCACTATTAGAATGGAGCTCATAACTCTGCATCTTATAGAGACAGACCCTCAAAGGCTACACTAAGGCTCCCTCATGGCCAGCCATTCTAAGTAGGCTGCCATCAGCCCTGCTCAGTTAGGCAATGGAAAGGGACTGGTGCACCCAGCACAAGCATCAACTAAGACAGTCATAAAAACATAAAAGGGGGGCTGGTGAGATGGCTCAGCGGGTAAGAGCACCCGACTGCTCTTCCGAAGGTGATAAGTTCAAATCCCAGCATCCACATGGTGGCTCACAACCATCCGTAACGAGATCTGGCACCCTCTTCTGGAGTGTCTGAAGACAGCTACAGTGTACTTACATATAATAAATAAAATAAATCTTAAAAAAAAAAAAAAAACAAAAAACGTAAAAAGGAGCCAAGCCAGGCCCTATCCACACCAAGGAGAGCAGCTGAGTTCTGAAAGCAGGCTTATTAACTTTACCAGGCTCTGACGTTGCCATGGATACCACTAACCCAGCATAGTATTTCTTCTGCCTCTTGGTCCTAAAACCGCTTTGCTCTTCAGCCCTGAATCATGTTGGCAGAGTGGGTTTTTCTTCCCACTTCTCCAAATGGACCCTTAAAGTACAAATGGCTTTTGAAGACTCAGAACCGGAGAGAACTCATCCCATTCCACGCCATCGTTTCAAAAATTGGTTCCTTTCAAACACTATTGTACACCATGCCAGCCGCATTCACATGAGCATGAACTTGTGTGGCTGAGCATAACTGTGTTCTTAGAAAGTGCGTATCTGTGGTGTGAACACCACAGACCGTAGAAGTATGAAGGAAGGACATTAGTGAAGTACAAGTCCAGGTGTCTGTATCTATGTCTGTAATCAATAATGGTCAGGGAGATCTTGAAAGGGATGTGTTAAGATTGTGGACAACCCAGTACAATGAAATCAACTTCATCCCCAAAACGATGCTCTTGAGAGTTAATGTTCTCAAAGCCTCAGCAAACAAGCAAAATTGCTTCTGACACTAACATTCCCAATAAGCACTTATTAGATGGATGAAAGTGTATCCATTTGTGTTGCTCTTAACATCTCACACCCTTATCCCACTTGAGCTTTCCAACTATATAAACCCAAGAGGAAACTGTTGCCAGTTCCATAATGAGTTGTAGAAACACTGATCCCTTAAGAGTGCTGCTGGAGAAACTTGCTTGAAATGAGCACTTCCCAGTGGATCGATGGGTTGATCGATAGGTGCTCCGAAGGCTGATGGCAGGAGGAAGAGTGAGCAATTGGAGCAGAATGTCAATGCTTGGACCTTGAAAATTCTCCCACTTCCCCAAATTCTGTATTTATCTTGAGTCCCTTAGCAACTCTCAGATACTTAGACACTTGCTATAAAATGAAAGTGAGTTAACATGAGTCAGAAAAAAAGTAAGCGTGGCAGTTGCTCTGAGCAGAGTAGTCACACATATCCTGTAGTGGCAAACGTGGATGGAACTTCAGACTAATCCTCCAGAAGACTGTCCACTTTTAGGACAGTGTATCATCACAGGTTGGCTCTCACCAGCGTCACCTTTGGCATGGTTATTTGTACTGTTCTCTCTTGGGATCCAGATAGCAGAGAGCCATTTTACATCCCGTGGGCCACGGGAGAGAGGCCAGGGAAGTCGCAGGTGTGCTTTATGCTTCTTCCCTGGGTTAAAACAAACCTCAGAGTGGAAGGGGAGGGTGTGTCATTTGAGCTGTTGCATGGCCTGCTGCCTACACCCAGGGAGTGGGTATCCTGTTCTGTTCACAGCTAAAGGTCATTCCAGTTTGCAATCTTGGGGGTTCATTCAAAGTCACTCTCCTCAGGTTTTCTCTCATGACTATGCAAAGTAGATCTCAAAAAAAATCATATCTTTCTGACACTCAGTCAACACCTTCCATTGGTAATGATTGCTTTTGCCCTATCTATCTTTATTTTGCCTGCCCAAGAATGAAATGCCTGTGAGACAAATACCACTCGTTGTTTTCTTTGCCACATAGAGATCAGAAGCTCAGCAGTGTGGTAGCTGTGTTTCTGGGAATTCCCACCTTGACACTTTGCTATTTTGCCACTACAGCAGGAATGCCAAGGAGGGGGAGAGAGAGAGAGAGAGAGAGAGAGAGAGAGAGAGAGAGAGAGAGAGAGAGAGCCTTTAAGGACCCTACAACTCTTGAGAAATGTCTCCAGGACACAAGTCACAATGAAAACCCAACAGAAGAGACCATGGGAGGGAGGGAAATAACCAGCCTGAATCAAAGCTGCCTCACCAGAAAGAAAGCCTGGGGTTTGACTTCAAGGCCAAGACCTACAACCTCATATGTGCTGCTCCCTCAACCCTGTGCTCTACCCATCCACAGATGCATGAAGTCTGTGCCTTGCAGCAATGTGCGGGGCCAAGTATCTTCACTAGAGACCATGGAGTTGGATGGCTCATGGTGTACAGCCAGGTGCATCCTAAACGTGAGTTCTCTGGAGGGATCTTGACTCTAAAGCTGCAAAGCACTAAGCCCTTCAGAACAGCAGTCATAAGTACATAAATGAATCAATACTCAAGCATTCTGTATGTCCAGGAATATTTCCTACAGGAACATACTGGCTGTTTCTCAATTCTTAGACTCCTAACTGTGCTAGTCAATATCACTCGTCAATTAGAAACTAAAAGGGTTTTATCACTCCACAGCACCCTGGACTCCTGGCTCACGAAATAGATTTCAAGTCAGTGTGAATAGCTTGCTTCCCCCAGCAGCTGTGTTGCTGAAAAGATTCTTATAAATCAAATCCTCTTAAAATGCACAAAACTTTCTATTCAACAGCAACGCTGTGATCAATCCTTTTGTAGCGTGAAGAATCTTCTTATGCCATCTAAAATGGCACTACCACCTGTCCCCATCTGTATCTCACTCTCTTCACTGTCCCCTCATGCCCGTCGCCCTCCCCTATTCTTCTGTGAGGTCAGCTTTAGGCATACATGGCAGTTTTTAAAGTGTTCACATCTTTGTGGCTGGGAAGGAAACCAAAAGGCCCATCTTTTAAAACATGTGTCTTACAAACACCCTGGGAGAGAGGTGCACAGGAGACACATCGCTGGCTTCCAGAGCCCACAATATACAATCACCATAAGTGCTGATGAGCTTGGCTGCGAAAGGAACTCGCTGTTGTGCTCTGAAAGATCAGCTCATCATCTCTCACTGGCAACAAACCCCAGACAGCATCTTGGAAGATAGGTGGAGACATAGTTAGGGACATTTTTATTTCTTCTGCACAACCCTCCCCTACTCTTCTGAGTGGTGAAGACAGAAAGGGCTGAGGGATTATAGAAAATAACACTCTCTAAACATCTTTATACTTTAAAAAGCACTTATTTAATTTTATGCATAGTATAGTATAGTATAGTATAGTATATCATGTGCTAGTATGAGCACATAGAGACCAGAACCAGAAGAACCATCAGATCTTCTGGAACTTGTGATACAATGGGTTGTGAGCCAGCATGTGGGTTGTCTGCAAGAGCAGTAAGCACACCTATCACTGAACCACCATGCCAGTCCTAGAATTATACTTTTGTTCTCAAGGATGAAGTAAAAAACTGGCCCAGTATTTCTCCATCTTTGGCCATTTGGGATTTTGCCATACTCATATACAACCTGTAACGATATTTAATTAACTTTAATTAAACTCACTGGTTTTCACTTTGCCTCATGAAAAGGAACGAGGCCGGAGGACACTGAGGACTTGAAGCATAGCTGCAGATACTGCGGCTTGAAACAAATCTGGACTTTTTCTGCAGCAGAATAAAACAAGTTTATAACTATAATTTTTAGTGGATGAATTCTAGATGCTACCTAGGGTCATCCTGTGAGCCACCTACTGATGAACATATCACAGGTTAACCTCCCTAGAACTGACTGAGGTATGATGGTCTCAGTCAGCATACCTGTCCTTCTTTACCCAGCAGACATTACAGGTGCTATTTATGGTGGTTTAAATAAGAATGTCTGCTTTAGGCTCATATATTTGAATGCTTGGTCCCTAATTAGTAGAGCCATTTAGGAAGGATTCGAGGTGTGTTGGAGGAGGTGTGCCCTTGTTGGAGGATTAGTTCACTCTGGGTGGGCTTTCAAAGGCCCATGCCAGGCCCAGTGTTTCACTCTCTTGTCTGTTGCCTACAGTGAGCTCTCAGCTACTACACTGGCACCATGCTTCTTTGTTTCCTGCTATGATGATCATGGACTAACCTTCTAAAATTCTAAGCAAGCCCCCATTTATATGGTTTCTTTTATAAGAGTTACCTTGGCCATGGTGTCTCTTTACAGCAATACAATAGTAACTAAGACAGAAGTTGGTGCTAGAAACTGGGGTATTGTTGTAATAGGCCTGACCATGCTGTTCTTTGGAAAACTATGAAAGAATCAGGGGTTTTGGACTAGAAAATAGTTGAACACTTTAAGTGAGCTTAATGGGGCACTCTAGTAGGAGCATAGAAAACTATAATAATAAAGGCAATGTGAACTGTGAAGACCTGACTCAATAAGTTTTAGAGGGGAAGAATATTAGCAAGTGGCTTTTATAATATTTTTGTGGTGTTTATACAAAAATATGGCTACATCTTGCCCTTGTCCTAAGAAACTGCCTGAGGGTAAACAGAAGACTTTTGGATTGATGGCATTGGCAGAGGAGATTTTAAGATAACCTATTATTGAAGGTGTCACATGGTTACTAGTGATCACTCTTATGCAGATCTGCAATGTAAAGGAGCAAGTCAGGCAAAGGGAAATATAAACTGTACAGTGAGAGGAGAAAAGGATCACCAGGAGAGGCAGTGCTGGAGCCAAGTCCTGTGCTCAAGAAGATTAGAAGTTTAAAGGAAAGGCTGACTCAAAATGCAGTCAAGGGAGTGGTGCCCTTGGGGCAAGACTCCAACCAGCTACGCTCCCAACTTGTGAAAAAGAATTAAAGGAAAGCTTTAGCAGCAAAGGAAACCATCAACAACAGAAAGCTTCCGGATGAGAGCAGGTTATGCACCCATCCCTTTGAAGGAACAGACCTGTGTGTTTAACATTCCTGGTTCCTCCAGTGCTGATCTGTGAGCACAGAACCTCCAAGCCTCCCACAGAGACAAGAAGAATGCATAATTAAGTAGTGCTAGTCAAGCATGGCCCAGTTATCATTGTATCAGCTTTAGCACCACAATATAGCTAGCAAATTATTAATCTGTTAATTCCTGGTCTCTACAAAATGAGCCGCCCCAGGGTGTGGCTTCATCATCACAGATCACTGCTCTCATCCTGAGGATGGTGTATCCTATAGGACTTGCCCTTCCTGGAATCTAAGGTATCAGAAAATTTGAGACAATGTTCAATGCTGAACCCTCAGCCTTAGAAGAGGATTATACCTTAAAGAAGGCAAATTCATAGAAAAGAAACTGGGGTTGAATCACCCTTCAGAACAGTTTTTTTTTTTTTTTGGAGAGTTATAGGTATCATGAGACCCTGCAGTAGGAGAGCCTGCTACTGTGGATAGAATGATAGAGGTCCTGAGGGGGAAGAAACCTCATTTTTGGAATATTATGATAGTTATAGCATCATATCATAAATAGCATGATGGAGCCCTTAAGGGAGAGACAGACTCTTCAATTCCCATAATATTCGGGGATTTATAGCATTGTGTCATAGGCTGCATGAAGAGCTTGAAGAAAGAGAGAGCTCCCCGGATCCCTTAGAGACCAGTCTGAGCAGGTCAGCTCATAGTCTGCAGAGGGTGAGTGAGCAGACTGCAGAAGCAACACAGCTTCTGGGACAGGCAGAAGCAACACAGCTTCTGAGACAAACACAGTTTCGGGCTCTAGACATCCGGGCACGTTCCCCACCTGAAGAGAGGTGTCCGACTGGGAGGGCTTTGCTTGCCGGGGTTTGTGAGGGAGCCATCTTGGGTCCCAAGTCCCTCAGAGACCAGTCTGTGCAGGTGAGAGTCCAGACTGCAGAAGCGACACAGCTTCTGGAACAGGCAGAAGCAACACAGCTTCTGGGACAGACCCAGTATCGGGCTCCAGACTTCCAGGCACCTTCCCCGCCAGAGAAGAGGTGTCCGTCTGGGAGGGCTTTTCCTGCTGGAGCTTGTGAGGGAGCCAACTTGGGTCCTGGGTCCTCAGAGACCAAACTATGCAGGTGATCATGCAGGCTGCAGAGGCAACACATCTTCTGGGATAGCCCTGTATCGGGCCTTCATCTTTAGTCAAGAGGCAGGTCTGAACAGCAGACCTCTGTGCACCTTCCCTGCAGGAGCAGAGCTTGCCTGCAGAGACTACTCTGACCACTGAGACTCAGGAGAGAGCTGGACTCCCAGGACTGCTAACAGAGGCCAATAGAATCACAGGAGGAACAAGCTCCAACCAGAGACAACTATAACAACTAACTCCAGAGATTACCAGATAGCAAAAGGCAAATGTAAGAATCTTAATAACAGAAACCAAGACCACTCACCATCATCAGAACCCAGCAATCCCACCTCAGCAAGTCCTGGATACCCCAACACACCCAAAAAGCAAGACTCAGATTTGAAATCATATCTCATGATGCTGATAGAGGACATGAAGAAGGACTTTAATAACTCACTTAAAGGAATACAGGTGAACACTGCTAAAGAGGTAAAAGTCCTTAAAGAGGAAACACAAAAATCCCTTAAAGAACTACAGGAAAACATGACCAAACAGGCAATGGAATTGAACAAAACCATCCAGGACCTAAAAAGGGAAATAGAATCAATAAAGAAAACCCAAAGTGAGACAACTTTGGAGATAGAAACACTAGGAAAGAAATCAGGAATCATAGATGTGAGCATCAGCAACAGAGTACAAGAGATGGAAGAGAATCTCAGGTGGAGAAGATTCAATAGAGAACATGGGCACAACAATCAAAGAAAATGCGAAAAGATCCTAACTCAAAACATCCAGGAAATCCAGGACACAATGAGAAGACCAAACCTACGGATAATAGGAGTAGATGAGAATGAAGATATTCAACTTAAAGTGCCAGAAAATATCTTCAACAAAATAATTGAAGAAAACTTCCCAAACCTAAAGAAAGAGATGCCCATAAACATACAAGAAGCCTACAGAACTCCAAATAGACTGGACCAGAATAGAACTTCCTCCAGACACATAATAATCAGAACAACAAATGCACTAAATAAAGATAGAATATTAAAAGCAGTAAGGGAAAAAGGTCAAGTAACATATAAAGGCAGGCCTATTAGAATTACACCAGACTTCTCACCAGAGACTATGAAAGCCAGAAGATGATAGACAGATGTTATACAGACCCTAAGAAAACACAAATGCCAGCCCAGGCTACTATACCCAGCAAAACTCTCAATTACCATAGATGGAGAAATCAAAGTATTCCATGATAAAACCAAATTCACACAATATCTTTCCACGAATCCAGCCCTTCAAAGGATAATAAAGGGAAAACACCAATAAAAGGACAGACAATACACCCTAGAAAAAGCAAGAAAGTAATCCTTCAACAAACTTAAAAGAAGACAGCCACAAGAACAGAATCCCAACTTGAACAACAAAAATAACAGAAAGCAACAATTACTTTTCTTTAATTTCTCTTAACATCTATGGACTCAATTCTCCAATAAAAAGACATAAACTAATAGACTAGCTACATAAACAGGACCCAACATTTTCGGCTTACAGGAAACCCACCTCAGGGGAAAAGACAGACACTACCTAAGAGTGAAAGACTGGAAAACAATTTTCCAAGCAAATGGTTCAAAGAAACAAGCTGGAGTAGTCATTCTAATATCAGATACAATTGACTTTCAACCCAAAGTTATCAAAAAAGACAAGGAGGGGCACTTCATACTCATCAAAGGTAAAATCAACCAAGATGAACTCTCAATTCTGAATATCTATGCTCCGAATACAAGGGCAGCCACATTCATTAAAGAAACTGTAGTAAAATTCAAAGCACACATTGCACCTCACACAATAATAATTGGAGACTTCAACACCCCACTCTCACCAATGAACATGTCCTGGAAACAGAAACTAAATAGAGACACATGGACACTAACAGAAATTATGAAACAAATGGATTTAAAGATATCTACAGAACATTTTATCTTAAAACAAAAGGACATACTTTCTTCTCAGTGCCACAGGGTACCTTCTCCAAAATTGATCATATAATTGGTTACAAAACAGGCCTCCACAGATACAAAAATATTGAAATTATCCTATGCATCCTATCTGACCACCATGGATTAAGGCTGATCTTCAATAACAATATAAATAATAGAAAGCCAACATTCATGTGGAAACTGAACAATACTCTACTCAATGATTCCTTGGTCAAGGATGAAATAAAGAAAGAAAGAAATTAAACACTCTCTAGAGTTTAATGAAAATGAAACCACAACATACCCAAACTTATGGGACACAATGAAGGCAGTCCTAAGAGGAAAACTCATAGCCCTGAGTGCCTCCAAAAAGAAACTAGAGAGAGGATACAGTAGCAGCCTGACAGTACACCTAGAAGCTCTAGAACTAAAGGAAGCAAATTCATCCAAGTAGACGGCAGAAAATAATCAAACTCAGGGCAGAAATCAACCAAGTGGAAACAAAAAGATCTATTCAAATAATCAACCAAACCAGGAACTGGTTCTTTGAGAAAAATCAACAAGATAGATAAACCCTTAGCCAGACTAACTAGAGGGCACAGGGATAGTATCCTAATTAACAAAATCAGAAATGAAAAAGGAGACATAACAATAGAACCTGAGAAAATTCAAAACATCATCAGATCCTACTATAAAAGGCTATACTCAACAAAACTAGAAAACCTGGATGAAATGGACAACTTCCTAGACAGATACCAGGTACCAAAGTTAAACAAGGATCAGATTAACAATCTTAACAGTCCCATTTCCCCCAAAGAAATATGAACAACAATATGAACTAACCAGTACTCCCAGAGCTCGTGTCTCTAGCTGCATATGTAGCAGAAGATGGCCTAGTTGGCCATCATTAGGAAGAGAGGCCCTTTGGTCTTGTAAACTTTATATGCCCCAATACAGGGGAATGCCAGGGCCAAGAAGTGGGAGTGGGTGGGTAGGGGAGCAGGTCGGGAGGGAGGGTATAGGGAACTTTCGGGATAGCATTTGAAATGTAAATTAAGAAAATATCTAGAAAGAAAGAAAGAAAGAAAGAAAGAAAGAAAGAAAGAAAGAAAGAAAGAAAGAAAGAAAGAAAGAAAGAAAGAAAGAGCTTCAACTCTGTAAGGGAATTTCTTGCTCTTATGCGTGAGTTTTGTTGTTTTTCCAGGTGTGTATGTGTTTCCATAGAATGTGACATAGCCTATGTGCTACAAGTCATGAGGTCCCGATAAAAGTAAGATAAAAGTAACTATATATATCCCAAAGCTGTGTTAGAAACAGGGAAGGGAGATAAGCTTTATTGCTATGAGAGTTGCAAGTCATGGCGCATGTTCATATCAATTCTGTTCAGGGAGGTAGGCTGCAAAGGAATGGTTTGTAGCCCAGTTCCTGGGAAGGAGAGTAGCAGCTAGAGGATCTATGATCAGATATGGATGAATAAGTTAGGTAGTCAGCCTCCAGTGATTGACATGTCTGTGTAGAATACAGCAGGAGTCTAACCCAAAGGAAAGGAAACATACAAAATGAAGGCAGAGATGCCTGGCTTCCATCCTGCTTCTAATTACTTTGTACATCAAGTGAGAAATTGATGCTTTTAAGCAAATGAGCTTCTAAGAGGTAGTCACAGTTGGGAGAGTGAAGGCAAGGAGCATGCACAGCCATGTGCAGATATGGGGGCATGTGGCAGAAAGCATGTGGGCAAGAGAGGGAAGTTTCAAAAAAACCAAACCATGGAGGTCTTTGATGTAGACTTGGCAGAAATGTCCTCCAAGTTCACCCACATTATAGAATGTAACAGGACATTCATTCTTCCTTTAGTAGCTGAATGGCATCCATTATATGTAGTTACATGTTGAGCTATGCATTAACCCTCAAAAGTTCATATGTAGAAGACTTGACTTTTATAGATAAGACCCTTGAACTCATAATTAAGGTGAGATAAGCTTTGGAAGATGGAGTCCTAATCCAATAGGAGGATAGTATCCCTGGAAGAAACAACAACACAGAGGCACAGACACAAACAACCTGGTAGGGACACAGCAAAATGGCAGCCCTCTGCAAGCTAAAGAGAGAGTACCCCAGGAGAAACCAGCCCTGCTTGAGTTTCGAACCTGGATTTTCAGGCGCAAGAATGCAAGCAAATAAGTTTCTACCATTCAAGCTGCCCAGCATGTACAGCAGCACTAAGGGGTTGCATGTGGATCATCTGTTGTGAGTCAGCCACTTCACCTCTTGCATCTACGGTGGCTAATGCTGCCACTGAACACCAGGGCAACGTGATCTCATCTCAATCCGTCCCTTTCCATTCTTTAGGATATGTAGCCAGAAGCAAATTACTGGACCACGTGTTAATCTCATGCTTTAATTGTTTTAAGGAAACACTATTGTTTTCTAGGTTTCTGTAATCCACACTATTTTATAATCCACACAGAATTCACAGGATTCCTTTTTCCACACATCTTCAACAGCATTTTTTTCCATTAATTTTCTGTTTGTTTCTCAAATAGCCATCCCAACAAACGTGTGGTAGGTTTTCCTGAATTTGTGTAGACAAGTGTGATGTATAGTATCTTTTTTGTATGCTTGCTGGCCACACATGCGTTTGGAAACACAGTGTCTATTTAAACTCTTTAACTGCCTTGCATTGTGTTCTTTGCCTTTCTGTTGTTGAGTTTTAGAGGCTCTCTGTATCCTGCGTATTAATCCATTATCAGGTATGAATTTGGAAACGTTTCTTCCATCTCAATAGTTCCCTTTTCAGTTTGTGTTGACTTTTAATCATCTTTAGATATTTTATGAAGTTCAATTTGACAATTGTTTTGTTCTGTTGTCTGGGTCTTTGTTATAATACCCAAGAGATCACTACCTATCCCAATACCACGACATTTTGGCACTGAGTTTTCTTTGAAGTATTTACAATTTTAGGCCTTTCAAACTTTTTATCCATTTACAATTAATCTTGTACATGGTGTTAGGCAAGAGTACAAGAAATAAATGCAGTTATCTATCATTCTTAATATCATTTGTTGCAAAACCTGTCCTTTCTCTATAAGATATTCTTGTCACCCTTACCAAAAATCACTTGACCACATACGTGAGAATTTATTTCTAGAATTTCTATTTTTTTTTTCTGTTGGATTTTGTGCCAGTACTATACTGTTCTGACTATTGTAGATACAGTAAAGTTTGAGATCAGAAAGTTTGGCTCTTTCAACTGTGAGAAAGCCAGTGTTCCATCACTTTGAGAAAGTATTGGAGACAACTTCAAAGGAAGAAAGGTTGGGTTTATCAACTCATGGTCACGTTATCATGCTGCTTCTGGGATAGTGATCAGGACAAGCATGACAGCTAGGAACCATGGGGTAGAACACAGTGACATCATGTGGGAGACAAGAGGGAAGAGAGGGGCTAGAGTTTGGTTGTACCCTGTAAAGACCTGCCCCAACAGGCCTAATTCCTTCAGTCAGGCCCTGCCTACTATAATTTCCACCAACTCCATAACAGCACCTACAGCTGAGTCCAAGCTTCAAAGATGGAAGCCATTAGAGAATCTTAAAATCTAGAATATATATATATATATATATATATATATATATATATATATACTGTTAGCAAGACTCTTGGCTATTTAGAGTCTCTTAACACTTCATTTGAATTTGGGAATGAGTTTTTGCATTTTATGTAAAATGTCTTGAGATTTTTTTTTTTAAATAGAGGCTGCAATGAATCTATAGGTTGATGACATATTAATATTAAATATTTAATCCATGAACATGGGATGCATTTCTGCACAAATATTTAATTCTTTCACTATGCTTCATCACATTTCTAGCATTTTATTCTTAACATGTTATTGCCAGAATTTTCTTGTAATTTCCTTTTCCTATTACTTATTGGAAGTGCATAGAGATGCAATAGGTTTTCCTGTATCACTCTGAGTACATTGCTGAATTTGCTTATTAGTTTAACAGGATTTTCTGTGTGTAAGACCATATCACCTGCAAGCAGAGTAAACTTTTTTCCTTCTTTTCCGTTTTCAATGCCCATCATCTCTTTGGCAGCCGAGTGTCTGGGCTATAAGTCCCAGTGCTTTGAGTAGACATGGTAAAGATGGGTGTTCTTGCCTTTTTTTTTCTTTTCTTTTCTTTTTTTTTTTTTTTTTTTTTTTTTTTTTTTTTTTTTTTTTTTTTTTTTTTTTTTTTTTTTTTTTTTTTTTTTTTTTTTGATGGCGAAGGCAGCACCTTTCCTTGGTGCAGATGTTTACCATGAAGTCTTCATATGTGACTTTATCAGGTTGGGTAAGTTTCTTTCTGCTTCTAGTTATCTGAGTGTGAAGAGTTATTTTTACACATGTTTTTACATTCTAATCAAGCACTTCAGGCAGATTTGTGCAGAAATGATGCCAATTTCTGTGCTTTCCCATCTACTTGCCTTTCCTGGAGACCTTTCTGTCTGGATGTGGCCTCACTTTGTTTTCTAGCATCCTTTGGTTTCAACTTAGAGGCTCCCATGGTCTTGTAGGGCAAGCCTATGGGAATATGCACCTCCCACCCTGCAGCTTTTGTTTATTGGGGGGAGTCTTTGTTTTGAAGGGCAGCTTTGGCATATGCATCTCCTTGCTGTCAGTCTGTTTCTTCCAACATTTTGAATGTGCCATCCTACTCTCTCTGGGCACGTAGTGTCTCCTGGGCAATCTGTGGATAATCGTACCACACAACCTGGCATGTTGTAGGCTGTTATTCTTGTGTTGTTCTCAAGAGTATCCTTTCTTGTCATTTGATTTTTCTTAAATTACATGTGTGTGTGTGTGTGTGTGTGTGTGTGTGTGTGTGTGTGTGTGCATGGAGGTCAGAGGGCATCAAATCTCATGAAGCTCAAGTTAGAGGTGGCTGTGAACTATTCGACATAGCTGCTAGGAAAGGAACTTGGGTCTTCTGCAGAAGCAATGTGCTCTCTTAACCACTGAGCCATCTCTCCAGTCCCTCTCTTTGCCTTTAAATTCTGATAAGTTACTTGTACTGTGTATGTCTTTTTAGGTTTATAATAGAGGTTTTTTTTTAAGTCTCCTGATTTGATATTTCCCTTAACCCTTCAACTTTTGGAATCAGATGTTACTCTTACAAACGAGTCTCTGCCTTTCTCTTTCTTCTTCTAGTCTTCCTCCCATAGCATCTCTTACCTTTGCTTCATTTTTTAAAAAGAATTATTTATTTATTTCATAAATGTGAATATACTGTAGCTGTCTTCAGACACACCAGAAGAGAGTATCAGATCCCATTACAGATGGTTGTGAGCCACCATGTAGTTGTTGGGAATTGAATTCGGGACCTCTGGAAGAACAGTCAGTGCTCTTAACCTCAGAGCCATCTCTCCAGCCCCCATTCATTTTTTTTCTTTTGTCTCAGTCTTTGGACTTGATGATTTCAAATGTCTATCCTCAAGTTTACTGATGTTTCTGCTTGATCAAGTATGATCGTGAACCCTTCCAGCAACGTTTTAAACTCATTCATTCTACTTCCAGCACTAACATTTCTGTTTTACCCTTTAAAAATATAAGGCCCACTCCCTTTTAAAGTGTTTTCAGTCTGTTCTCTGCCCATTTCCTGACTTTACTTTATCTAGTTGTGCTGAGTGACTCTTATCTTAAACTCTCCATTCAGAGACCCATGTTTCTATAGCATCAGTTTCTGTTACTGTTTCCTTACCTGACCTACATTTCCCTGTTTCTTCCATATGTCTTGTGAGTTTTGTTCAGATATAAGCATTTGAATAAACAGCCATGCTTCCAGTCTTTATTGGGTTGGCTTTATGGAGGGAAAGACATCACAGAGCTACCTAGCTAGTTTTCTATCCTCTATACATTTCTTCTGTGTGTATCTCCTCTGGGATAGTCTTTTTATTCCAATATAAAGGGCTGCTTTAAACTATTTTACTTTCTAAAGGGGGTTGTCCCTGCTTCTGCCTGGGAGCTTTCAGATTCCATCTCTATTATCTTTCTCTTGTCTGTCTAATCTTGCTTATCCGATGCTTGTTGCACAACTGCAGGCTCCCTGCTATTAGCGCACCGAAGTTCTTGATTGTATTTTAGAGTGGCCTCATCCTATCTAAACTTGCCATTTTGCCTTCAATTCTCCAACCAAAGGTGAGAGAAGCTAGTCCTACAGACAGGCCAGAGACATCACACCATTGTTTCCCATTCTTACAAGAAAGAAAGAAAGAAAGAAAGAAAGAAAGAAAGAAAGAAAGAAAGAAAGAAAGAAAGAAAGAAAGAAGTCAAGGGAGAATTGGGATGTGGAATGAAAGTGTCTTCAGTCACTGGGGAAGAGGAAGGGCCAAGCCAAACAAACTGTTCTCTGTCTAACATATTTTCAGCGTTTTTTTTCTCTGTGTTTTTTTTTCTGTGTGTCTGTCTGTATTATGCACCTTTCCAGCCAGCTTCTAGAATCATCCTGAAGATGTTTGCATGCATATATTACTGTTATTTCAGCATCTGTCTGTGAGAATATGCACTCTGAGAGCTTCAACTGACCATGTTTTTGACATAGATAAAAGACATTTCAGTGGCAAAATCATACTCTTTCCATCATGTGAAAAGCTGTAAGGAATTAATCTTTACCCAATACCATAGCTTGGATATAAAGCAGGCTCCCAAAAGACTAATGCATTGAAGGCTTGGTCTTCAGCTGATAAATCTAACCACTGAGAGATGATTCGATCTTCAGGGCTCTGGCCAAACCCATGCCTTCTTTCTCCCAGGGCTCTGTGCCTCCCCAGCCAACATCAATGAGAGCCAGTAACCATGGAATAAAGTTTCTGAAACTGCGAGCCTGAATAAATCTTCCCTACCTTACATTGTATCTCTCAGCTATATCTGCCACAGCATCAAAGCAAAATCAAAAGCCTAGCACATCATACTTTACATCCTAGACACAAGTATGCAGATAGATTACTGGCAACATTGTACATTCTAAAAATGTAAAACTGCTAGAAACAATCATACCTGAGGTCCTGACTACTTTCTAACGTGTGTGTGTGTGTGTGTGTGTGTGTGTGTGTGTGTACTCAGTTACTGTTAGCTTGAATCATAACAAACCAAGCATATCATGGGTTGAAAATATAGGTCAGAAATGTACACAATCTGCCTAACTTACCAACATCATAGATTAGGAATTCCTTTTGATCTTGTGGCTCACCATTAGCTACATCTGTTATTTTGCCCTTTATCACAAGAAAGTATTATGCTGCATAACTTGCCTTGACATATTATAGCTCAAAATTCAGAATTTAAATTTAAAATATGCTTGGAGTATCTTCTCTCTCTCTCTCTCTCTCTCTCTCTCTCTCTCTCTCTCTCTCTCTCTCTCTCTCCTTTTTTTAAAGACAGGGTCTCACTCTGTAGGCCCGACTGCTCTGAAACTCTATCTAGAGCAGGTTGGCCTCAAACTCACAAAGATTCACTTTTGCCACCCAAATGCTGAAATTAAAGGCATGTACACTTGACCATGTGTATCACTTTTGTCACAGGTTAACGTTGGGGTAAATGCCATAGACTGAACCACTATAAGCCAGGGCACATCTATCTGTGTATGTATGGACCTCAGACTTTTATGTGCAGAACACAGTACATAGTAACAGTCAATAATTATGCTGAAATCTAAGTGCCTAGTCATAGAGTCTGAATTGAAAGATCTTGTGGGGCTGCTGTGGCCTGAGCTAGCCTTTGAGGACCCCAGGTATCCTGGCCACTGCTATTGAGAGACCAGATCTTGGGTTCAGACTCCATCTAAGAGAACCTGACCTAAGGCTGAACCAACAAACCTGCGCCTAGCACCAGTTTCCAGGTTACTCCCCAACAAACCTGCGCCTAGCCCTAGTTTCCAGGTTACAAGCCTGCCCCTGGCACTTCACTTCCTAACATCTACCCATCAGGAGGAAGCAGAAGTCAAGTTTATGGTCTGACTCCCAGAACCAGCCAATTATTTTAAAGGGCAACAAAATTCCATGATAGCCCCCAATCAGATTTGTGCCAGGCTAGAAACCCTCTTGCTTGCTTCCTTACCTCTATAAATGCTTGCTTGAAACTGAGCTCGGGGCTTCACCTTTCCATCCAGCTACCTTAGGGTTAGTGGTGAGTCCAAGCTCCAGCTTGAATAAAAAGGCCCAAGTGAGATTGCTTCAGAGTCGGCTCTTGGTCATCTGTTGGGGCTCGAGAACGGCCACAACACTATGGCCCCCGTTGGCTGCTTCCTAGAGCTCTGAAGTCATTTCTCTAAGTAGAAGAAAGTAGAATAACAAGTCTTCTAAAATTGTTATTAAGAGGAAAAGTTATGTTAGGAAAGAACTCTTCCTAGAGTTCTGTGCTGTAAGCATACTTTATTAGTAGCAGAATTAACCATTTGCCTGTAGAAAATTAGACAGATTCTGGGAATTTGTATGTAAAGATCAAAAAGAGAAAATCAAGCTACTTTTATCCTTTAAAAAATCCATGAAATGAGAAGATGGTAAGATTTTCATTGATCAAGTTAGTGAAATGGCCAGATGGCCCATTGTTGTGTTTACACAATCTCCTGCCTGGATACAGTCCCTTTGCATTAAGCATGAAGATGATGACGTAAGAGCTCAGCCAAGAACTTTGTGTTAAAAAGTTGAAAGTGAAAGTGGGGCCTACACCTGGTCCAAATGCTCAGAATGCTCAAATCTTAATTTTAAAGGGATCAGATTCGATCTTTATTTAGCTGATGAGCCAACATCTGGGCTTGATGGCGAGGATCGTGATGCCTGAGAACTGCAGCATGACATGTAGTGGAAGCATCAAATACCCCTAACCCCCAATATGCAAAGAGGGAGAGACTGTCAAATAAGAGGTCTCCATCGAGCCCCACCCCCTCGAGGCTCAGGAATCTAAGTGGAAGGGGAGGCAGAGAGATTGTGAGAGCCAGCTGACTCCAACGAGACAGTGTTCTCCAGACACAACAAGACTGTCGCACACGGACTCACAGAGACTGTGGCAGCGTGCACTGGACCTGCACAGATTCAAGCCAGGCAAGGTCTCAGAACTGAGAGAAGTAATCTGTGACAAAGGGAAATTAACTTTCTCTAATGGAGCCTCCCTGAGTATAAGCATCACAGAGCAGGAGTTGCTTCATGCCGAAGAGTCTGACTGTCTGCCACACAACAGACTCGGTGGTATGTTTTTGGACTTTTGTCTCATAGCTCTTTCTTTGGACATTCTTTGTCTGATCAGTCATTTGCTTGCTTATTTTCGTTTCTAATTTTGTGGTTTTACATGTATGTATATATGTTTCTTGGTTTGTTTTTTAATTTTTAATTTTTTAAGGCAGAGGGAAAGAACCTAAAGTTGGATTGAGAAGATCTAGGGAGTTTAGGGGAGGGGAAATACCCAATTAAATTATTTGTATGGAAATTCTTCAATTTTTCAATTAAGAAAAAAAAAATCCCAACCCTGAGAACAAACTTGGTTACTCCCCAAGGATATATTGACTTTCAGAGAATTGATCTCAAGACGAATTTAATCTCATTCGTAAGAATATAGTCATTAAATGAACTAGAGGATTTTTTTTTTTGGTGCCTGATGCTGGAACACATGGCATCCAGAGATGTTTCCCAGACAGGGAGACATTTGAATGGAGACTAGGAGGAAGACAGATGCTTGGTTGTGAAGGAATTTGAGATCGTGTCCTTAGAGTGGAAAGGCTGTGGTATTCCACACCCAGCTTTCACATAGGGTAAGGCTTGGGAAACACAAGGCCCAGTTGGAAAATGTCACGTGGTCTGTTAGAGGAGAACTGCAGCCTTCACGGAGGCAAAGCAGTAAACTTATCCCTCTTCCATCTCCCTCCCCATTTAATCCTTTCACTCCATCTCTCCATAACATATCCCCCTTTCCTTGGGAGCTCCTCTCCTCACACTTAATCTCTAATTAGGTAGCTGGCCTCTGTGGTTGTATGGCCTGTAACATCCACAGTGAAGGCTTAAGAGCTAACAGCCAGACATGAAAGAAAACACAATATTTGTCTTTTAGGGTCTGAGTTACCTCACTCAGGATGATTCTTTTTCTAGCTTCATGCATTTACCTGCAAATGTCATGATTTCATGTTTTAACAGCTGAGTAATATTCCATTGTATAAGTGTAGCACATGTTCATTATCTATTGATCAGCTGATAGACATCTAGGCTGTTTCCAGTTTCTAGGTATGATGAATAGAGCAGCAATGAACATGGATGGGCAAGTGTCTCCACAGTAGGATGCAGAATCCTTTGGGCATATGGCCAAGAGTGGTAGAGCAAGATCTTGAGGTAGATCTATTCTCAGCTTCCAGATGATCTGCCATATTGATTTCCCTAGTGGCTATACAAAATTTGTACTTCCACCAGCAGTGAATAACCCTCCAGTGCCAAAGCTACATTTAGTTGAGTCATGGACTACAGGGGCCCATTGAAACCTTCAAACACCTCAGGCTATTATTCCTGAGGCTTGTTCAATATTGGAAGACCCTGTGACAGAAAACAGCAACACTTACGTATCTCGCTGAACATGGTTGAGCAGGTGTCTAATTCGAAGCTTCACCCCTTCTTACTAGTATCCATGATACTGAAAGGTACCCGGCATGCTGCCAGAAGAGAAAGGTAATCACCACCCCAGTTATAAACTCGGCACCTTCCAGTGGTGACCTGCCTACATGATATGCTAGCACAACAGTGACACACATGTTGTGAAAATAATCAACTCTCTCTGGTTGGATGAAAGGCCCATTCCATGGGACAAAACTCATGCCTGACAATGATAGGGTGGCCAAGAACCTGAGGTTGCATAGGCTATGGGCTTAGAGGAAAACCAAATACTATTTTACTCAAGGAACGTAGCAATAAAATGATGTTCTGCTACACCCATGCATGGATCAGGGTCTTGCTCAGCCATTGTCAGAGAAGCTTGAGACCCACAGCTGGACAGTGTGCAGAGAGCGAGAGATGTTGGAGCACCCAGTTTTAAACGGGGCGTCCTCCTTTCAAATCTCAGGGACCTATGCAGAACGATTGTAAGAGCCAGAGGTGATGAATGACTCTAAGCAAACAGTGCCCTCTGGACACAAGATGGATGCACATATGAACTCACGGGGACTGTGGCAGCACTCACAGGGCCTGCACAGGTTCCAGCCAGATAGGGTTCCAGTGTCGAAGAGGGAAATGGACAAGGGTTCCTACATTAGTCAAGAAGCAATCTGCAATTGACATGCAGTGGCAAAGGAGAAATCATTTCTCTCTAATGGAGTCTCAGTGGGTATATTAATCATGCTTCAAGGGCCGGCACGATACTCAGCAGTAGACGGCCAACACAAAAGGAACCCAGCGAGCTGCATTTCAGACTTTTTGTCTCATACAGCTTTGCTTGGGCATTTGTTGTCTTATCGGTCTTTTGTTTGGATATTCCAGTCTGTTTCTGATTTTGTGTGTGTGTGTGTATTTCTTGTTTGTTTGTTAAAGAAAGAGAACAAAAGGTGTGGAATTGGAAGGTGAAGAGGGGAGCTAGGTGGAACTGGGAAATGGGGAAAGCATGATCAGAATATGTGGAATGAAACCAAGGGTTTTTTTTTCAAGAAGAAAGGAAGGAAGGAAGGAAGGAAGGAAGGAAGGAAGGAAGGAAGGAAGGAAAGAAGGAAGAGAGAGAGAGGAAGGGAGAGAGAAGGAAGGAAGGAAGGAAGGAAGGAAGGAAGGAAGGGAGAGGGAGAGAGAAGAGGAACATTCAAAAATATTTTTAAACACTATTTATTCTGAGAGTTTTTTGAGCAATAGGAAAATGTTCAGAGCTTCACATAGCACGGACAGACAACAGAGCACCTGAGACATTCCACTGCAGTAGCACGTGGAGGGCCTGTGCTGTGCCCAAGAAAGATGGGAAGCACATCTTTTCCAAATCTGCTGGGGATGAAAGGGAGCCACACAAGAGCATCTCACTGTGCCCAATCAAAACCATTCCATCAGCATGTCGGAGCCCAGAAGGAATGGAGAAGCTTCTTGTGGTTTGCAGGTGGCAGTTTGATATGGAGTACTTGCTAAGGCAGGGTACGAAGCATACCCCCACATGCTATAGCCAGAATGCAGGTCGGTCATAGCCAGAGGACTAAACAGGATGATTCCACAGGGCAATAACCCAGAATGGGTGTCACAGAGACTAAGATACCTGCATTAGCTGCAAGGGCCCCAGAAAGGGAAGATAGGAAACACACAGAAGGATTAAGAAATAAATACATAAGGACAACTGGAGACAAGACCCCCTCCTTGCCCATCTCCCCCTCTCTTCCCTGGCCCTTCGTAGGACAAAGAACCTAATGCCTTGTTCATCCTAAGTGATTGTGCTACCACCGAGCTACATCTTCCAACCTGGTCGGAGATTTACAAATGTGCAAAAGAAGAAAACTGTAATGAACTTACCATATTCTGTTAACTTGGAGTTTTCAATCCATGTGGATATGGAGATCACCAGAGCTATAAATATGTGGTACAGTCTTTAGCTTGTCCACTGAGAGTGCCTATGAGTAGGGACAGTCTAATCCTAATGAGCACACCTACAGTATAGATCTTGATTTATTTCTTTCTTTTATTTTTTTTTTGTTTTTTAAGAGCTAAGAGGGTTAAGTCCAAGGAAAGCCTACATGTTATGCCAGAAAGTGAGAATATGCTGTAAAATTGCATGAGTCATGTTAAAAGTACATAATCCATCATGAAAGGTCCACCAGTAATGTGAGTATCAAGAGAGATCTTAGCAACAGAACCTAACTTGATAAACACAGAGTCTATAACTCCATACTGATAGAAATAATACATTGACTGGGCAGTGGTGGCAATGTATGCCTTTAATCCCAGCACTTGGGGAGGTGGAGGCAGGCAGATCTCTGTGAGTTCAAGGTCAGCCTGTTCTACAGAGCAAGTTCCAGGACAGCTAGGAGTACACATAGAAACCCTGTCTGAAAAAAAAACAGTAAATGATGATGATGATGATGGTGATAGTGATGGTGAAGAAGAAGAAGTTGATGATGATGATACATTGAAAGGTGAAAGGAAGTAGAGTGTGTAGTAGTCTCACAGTCTCACGCTTTCCCTTCACAAGGAAAAGTCAGTGTGGAAGGAGGCTGAGGAAAAGAATTGGGATCTGCATGTACAGTGTTTGGGTGGACATCACTGAACTAGGTCAGGCAATTTCAAAATACAAGGCCAGGCCAGCAAAACCTCAGGTTCCATTGATTTTATATTCCTTGGTGGTCTGGAGTCTGCTCTCCTCCTCCTCAGAACTTTCAATTCGGCTTTGGCTCCAGCATGGACACGTTCTAATGTTGCTTTGGACCTTGTGGGGACTCTGGCTGAGGTGAGGAATGAACACGGTGTGGACAAGGCCAGCGCCAAACTTGCTAAATTGGATATCAAACTAAACCCTTACATTAAGGCATCCAGAAATCATGTCAAAGAAAAAGCAATGACTGACTTACTATTGGAGAAGAAAAATTTAATTTTATCGGATAAAAATTCTTAGTGAGGTAAACCCAATCACAAAAGAAGTCATTAAATATGCGCTCACTGATAAGTGGATATGAGCCCAGAAACTTAGAATACCCAAGATACAACTAGCAAAACACAAGAAAATCAAAAAGAATGAAGACCAAAGTATGGATACTTCATTCCTTCTTACATTAGAGAACAAAACACCCATGAAAGGAGTTACAGAGACAAAGATTGGAGCTAAGACGAAAGGATGTACCATCCAGAGACTACCCCACCCAGGAATCCATCCCATAATCAGCCACCAAACGCAGACACTATTGCATATGCCAGCAAGATTTTGCTGAAAGGACCCCGATATAACTATCTCGAGTGAGGCTATGCCAGTGCCTGGCAAATACAGAAGGGGATGCTCATAGTCATCTATAGGATGGAACACAGGGCCCCCAATGGAGGAGCTAGAGAAATTACCCAAGGAGCTGAAGGGGTCCCCAACTCTATAGGTGGAACAACAATATGAACTAACCAGTACCCCCAGAGCTCGTGTCTCTAGATGCATATGTAGCAGAAGATGGCCTAGTCGGCCATCATTGGGAAGAGAGGCCCCTTGGTCTTACGAACTTTATATGCCCTAGTACAGAAGAATGCCAGGGCCAAGAAGTGGGAGTGGGCAGGTATGGGAGCAGGGAGGTGGAGGGTATAGGGGACTTTTGGAATAGCATTTGAAATGTAAATAAAGAAAATATCTAAAAAAAAAATTCTGAGTCTGACTTTAAAGATAATGAAAACATACAGTTTAAGCAACACTAAAAGAACTGAGGAAGCAGTAAAGGTGTGTGTACAGACAGCGGGGCCAATGGGACAGAAGGAGGTGATGAAGAGACCGTGTGGCCAACGTCATCTGCCCCATAGCACAGCTGAGAAAGAAGTCAGTGAAAGACAGTGTGTGGGACACACCTCCGAAGAAGCCACGGTGAACAAGCCTTTGAACGAGAGAAACAGGCCTGTTCTCCTGGAACTGGCTGTAGCCTTAATGTGAGGATGCCAGATCTCATCCTGGATGCTGGAGAAGCCCTGAGAAGAGCAATCGAGTCACTAGGAAGAAGAAAAAAAACTGTCTTTCTGAGTAGGAACAGGCTGCCTGTAGACAGGGATGGCTGCATCCTGCCTCCACTGGGGTCAGAAAGCAGTTAAGGGCTGACTGCCCAGCATGCTTCATCTGAGGTAAGACTTGATGGTTAGATGTGGCTGAAAACCTCTGTTTTAAGTTGCACAATAAAACCATAACTGCATTATATCCTTTATTTTTAAGTGCTCTGTAATTCTAGATAAAACGTTGATTGTCCTCCAAAAAAGAGAAGAAAAAAATGTCAATTGTAAGGGACAGAAGAAAATGTGTCTGCAGCTGAATAAAACCTCCTTATTAAGTGATCAAAGTTACCAAGTGGAAGTAAACGGGAAACATGCCCTGTCACTTCTGTTGTGTCATGTCAAAGACACAAAAGGCGATTGCTCATGAGGCTACAGCCAAGCCCCCTGTGGTCTTCAAGTCTGTTAAGGTCAGAAAAGATGGCGTTGTCACAGACTGAATACATTTGCAATTAAATGTTGCATGGAGCAGAGCTGTGTCTGTCCACCAACATGTGGACTGGAACACCTGGAGGAGCTGTGTGGGACCTGGATTGCAGGTTGTAGCCTATACGTTTTTTTATTGTGTGTGTGTGTGTGTGTGTGTGTGTGTGTGTGTGTGTGTGTGCGCACGCATGCATGTGTGTGTCTATCTGTAAGGGGTACATGCATGTGAGTAAACCTGTTAGCTGAGGCCAGAAGAGGAACTCAGATCACCTGGAACTGGAGCTAGAGTTACAGGCGGTTGTCAGCTGCCAGGCATAGGTACTGTGAGCCAGCCCCAGGTTTTCTGGAAGAGGAGTCAGTGCTCTTAACCTCTGAGTCATCTCTCCAATCCTGCATGTATCCATTTTAATTTCCTAGAAGTAACATTGTGTTGCAGATTCCATGGTAGGTACATTATCTGAAAGTACCAAAAGGCTACATTTTGGTAACTGGTTCTCAACTGGACATAGCACAAGAGGGATTTTGTGCTGTTTTCACAATTTTCTGTAAAATCGTAGCTGTTTTGAAATCAAAACATCCTGTAAAGATTGTAACAGTTGTTCAGGCAGCCTCAGTGCAAATGTGAATGGGCAAGATTGATGAGGATGAAGCTGAGAGACGTTCAGACTGGATGAGGAGGCAGCGGCATGGGCTGAAGCCTAATGGGACGCTCACTTTGGAGCTTGCAATATTGCAAAGACATTGGTAGCTTATTTGGTAAAAGGAAACAGAACCACATAATTCACAGAGAACATTAGGCTTGAGGGAAGATCCAGATGAATTTTTTTTTTTAGTGTATGATAAGTCAGAAGAGAGGCTAAGCACAGTGTGTATGTGTGTGTGTGTGTGTATGTGTGTGTGTGTGTGTGTGTGTGTGTGTGTGTGTGTGTGTGTGTTCCTATGTGTGTGTATGTGTTCCTATGTGTGTATATATGTGCATTCCTATGTGTGTATGTGTGCATTATATGTGTGTTTCTGTTTACATGCAATGTGTGTTTCTATATGTATGTGTGTGTGTTTCTCTCTCTCTCCCCCTCCCTCCCTCTCTCTCTCTCTCTCTGAGTGTGTGTGTGTGTGTGTGTGTGTGTGTGTGTGTGTGTGTGTGTCTGTGTCTTTGGTAGGGTTGTTAAGCAGTGATGGGCTTTGATTGCTCTGATACCTGTCTGATTTTGCTTTTTTCTCAGCTCCCTGATTGTCCACACCTGTAGAGAATGAGCCTAAAGAGGAAATTGATTGTTGTTGGAAAGGTGCCAAAAGCAAAAGCCAGAACCTTCCCAAGCTGTCTTCAGAGAAAAATATGTTTTCAGTCCACACAAATTCTCCATGTCAAATGGTCTGTCACCAGCCTAGATCATTAAAGAGACTGAGTGCACTGTGATTGTGTAGACATATCCTTTGATTGCCTTATTATTTAACCCTCTCTATAAAGGTGATATGGCCCAAATACCTTATCTGGGCATTTGAGACTCTCAAAATGTAATTTTATGGTCCCGTTTCCTCCGTCTCTCACCGGAGGCCTGCTAATTGGAGCTGGGTGTGTTCTGCCCTGTCTTTGAGTTATTTGTTCTGCCTCTTGGCCTCAACTCATTGTGAACAGAAAGATTACCAAACTGGGTACCATGGAGAAGCTGAGTTAAAGACCCAGACTTCATGCTCCGGGAATTCACAGTCACAATATGAATGTAAGATGCCCGCATGAAGGTGAGGGACCCTGGTTCATGGAAGCAGATGCTTGAAAGGGTGTGTGCCCCCTGAAACTGGGTAGCTGTTTGCTTTTATAATTATGATTTCCAGCCATTGAGACAATCTGTTCCCAGATGTTTTTTACTTGCTCCTAGTTGATTCTATGATCTGGAAGGAAAACTCCCACCCCACCCCCCTTTTTTTTTCAAACTCATTGTTTCCCATTCTCCGGGGCTCACCTAAAAACTGTAATTCCCTAAGAATGGTCCAATTCTACCACCATTGAGCACAAAAGAAGGTTTGCAACCAGTTTCTTTCTGCCATTCTTATTAGACAGAACAGCCTGGTGTCCCACAGAGAACTCCAAGCAAAATTCTGGAATGCAACTGAGCAGCCTAGACCCTCATATGATAGGAGAGGGAACCGAAATGCTGAGAGATCATAACTCAGCAAATATCACACAGCACAGATGACTGAGTTGCAAGAAAGTTATGTGTCATTCCAAACAGACTCATGGAGAAAACATGAATTATTGGCTTTCATAGAAAAAAAATGAAATATCTCCTATAACGTCATGGTTTAGAGACACATTTAACCATTCACTCAGACTAGATTTGAAACCCAATGCTTCCCCCCTCTGCTCCATCTCTCCCTTTCCTTCTCCCCCATGGGGGAACCAGCATTGACTTTAGTACACCTCAGGCCTAATTGCTTCCTCCTTGAAAACACTATTTCCATCAATAGTTCAAGGAAGGTCTCAGAGGTTAATCACATTGGCTCTAATTCTTGTCTGGATGCAGGGCACATCTCCGAATGCTAGCCCCTGAAAGAAGATATTCTGACTAGCTGAAGCCAAAGAGAGCTTCTCACTAGGGATTTAGGATGGGTTCACCAGAATCTCTTGATTTGGGAAAGTTAGATGTTGATGTAAAGAAGAAAACAAAATGGATGTTGGGCATACGATCTACAGAAAGTGACTGGCAGAGTCAAGGCTAAAATCCAGGCTTCTCAGCTCTGGCTCCATAGCTTCATCCCATTCTGGAAATGCCAACTAAAGTTCTGTCAACACAGCTTTACNTAGGATGGGTTCACCAGAATCTCTTGATTTGGGAAAGTTAGATGTTGATGTAAAGAAGAAAACAAAATGGATGTTGGGCATACGATCTACAGAAAGTGACTGGCAGAGTCAAGGCTAAAATCCAGGCTTCTCAGCTCTGGCTCCATAGCTTCATCCCATTCTGGAAATGCCAACTAAAGTTCTGTCAACACAGCTTTACATTTAGATAATTCTGGCCTGCATCTGGAGTAGCGGTGGTAAACTCAGTGTTCCTTGAGCCAGAAGGCAGAGAGAACCCACAGATCTGTGACTGAGTGGAGATAGGATGCAAGAAGGAAAAAGACTGCTGGACCATCTGCAAGTCCAAATCAGGGATGAGAGATAGAAGAGATTTGTAATGATTGTCCCACCTGTGCTGTCAGTGGAGCGGGGTCAGCACAATTGATTTAATCAACACAATGAGACAGGGCTCTGGAAAACTGCCCGTGAGCATATTAACGAGACCCATAATCAGCATGAAGGTGGAGCTCTTCAGAGAACAGTTGGCTGGGCAGGAAGGTGGAGCTCTTCAGAGAACAGTTGGCTGGGCATGAAGGTGGAGCTCTTCAGAGAACAGTTGGCAGAACAGGAAGAAGGGTTACAGGTATTACTTATAGCAAAGGAGCCATGCCGGGAGCTGGTTTCTTTGGGGATCTTTATCTGTGGATTACATAAACATGAGGCGCACACAATGCAATGTCCTTCCAGCAATGTGCTGCCCTGTTTCTTATTTAGCCATAAACACAAAATGTTCATCTGATAATCTTCTTGGCATTTTTCCCAGGCCTGGAATCATAACCCCTCTTAGCATATACTGCCATCACCAGATAGATCACAGCTTCAAGTCTGTTCTCAAATGTTCCCCTGGAGAGAGGGGCCTGTTACAGGAAGCTTGTGGGGGTCTCTTACTGAACATACTCAAAAAGATGAGGAATTCATGTTCCTTGGCAAAGCGCTCCCTTGTCTAATCTTGGCCCATATTCTAAGTCCCATTTCTCATTTATTGTAGTCAGTTCCTTCTGCAACAAACCCAGAGCAAATAGATTTTGCCACAATTTCTATGCTTCCTTGCTGTTCAGCCTTACATGTTTATTCTTTATTTCCCCGTAGACGACTCAGAGAGGAGCCTCGAGTTTGCGATTTCTAGCTTAACACCTCACCTTCTTGGCATAGTCATCTTTGAAACACCTGCTCTTTCTTTTAGCCCCTTCATTGATTTCCTCTGTCTCCCTTAGGCCACTCACTGCCACGTCTTTCCTTGTAGTTTGTGATTTGTGCTTCCATCTTATCCTTCACATAAATCTCTGGATTTCCAAGGCAGTGATCCAGGTGATTTGTGTCTGAATTCCCACGAGGTCCACCTAGCCTGGGTAGATTTGCTGAATCTATCAAGTCTAGAAAATTCATAGTGTGAGAACTGTGTCTACTTTACTAAATGTGACACCTTGAGCAAGTGAAATCAGATATCTCATGAAGGTTTTAAGGGCAACGATATGGGTGAGACTGAGAGTTTGTTCTCTGACGAGATCCCCCAAATTTCCCTTTCAGTGTTCCGGCCCTGAGTCTTTTCCTGTGGAAGATATGTGTCATCCTCTACCCAGTAGAACCTTTGCTTACTGAATTACTGTGACCCTGGAAAGTTACTAATCTGTGAGACAATTTCAAGTCAACATTCTTGGTGGTATTAATCATCTGTCAAAGCATCTGTCAGATAACTCTCTCATGTGAGTCTATACCAATGCCTGGCAAATACAGAAGTGGATGCTCATAGTCATCTATTGGATGGAACAAAGGGCCCCCAATGAAGGAGCTAGAGAAAGTACCCAAGGAGCTAAATGTGTCTGAACCCTATAGGAGGAACAACGATATGAACTAACCAGTACCTCCCCAGAGCTGTGTCTCTAGTTGCATATGTAGCAAAGGATGGCCTAGTCAGCCATCAATGGGAGGAGAGGCCCTTGATCTTGAGAAGATCTTATGCCCCAGTACAGGGGAATGCCAGGGCCAGGAAGCAGGAGTGGGTGGGTTGGGGAGCAGGGCAGAGGGAGGGTATAGAGGGCTTTGGGGATAGCATTTGAAATGTAAATGAAGAAAATATCTAATAAAAATAGTTGCAAAGAAATGTAAATGAAGAAAATATCTAATAGAAATTAAAAAAAAAAAAAGCATCTGTCAGGTGACCTCCAGACAGTAGCAAATCCTGGAGTGGGACATTCATCAGAAAGTTCTCTTGATTATAAAAATAAATTCTGAAACCACCAGGCATACGATTAGATTCTGGTACCAAGACCATTTCTATGTTTGCTACCCCAACACTGTTGCTATCATCTCACCTTAGGACTCGCTCCACCCCCAATGTACCCCAACTGCCCTGCTACTATCCCCTTGGGAGGATCCTCCAAGAATCAGGGCCACATAGGTAGAGATGTCAACAAATGACTCCTAAGCTAAAACTTCAGAGCAATTCATCTATGTTATTAGGGCAAACTGGAGTGCAATGGTACTGTGCTAACTGCTGGGGATATGTAATTTGAAGTTATGATTCATTGTCGGGAACAGGCCTTTTTAGTTAAAGCATTTTGAACAAGCTTTCTAATCTCTCTGAGTCTCAGTGAGCTTGTTTGTGAAGAAAGCAGTACTGCCTATGGCAAAGGGCAGACAAGAGCAGGTATGACCAGGACTCTTGAAAATGAAGTAGGACCATGCAAAGCCAAGTCCTAGTATAACACCTAGCACCTACTTGCACTAAGAATGTTAATTATCATTCTATTAACTTTATCATCATCACCAATAATCTGGCATACTGAAATTCTCAAACTAACGGCTGCAAGGACAAACTCCTGACCACCCCCAGGCAGTCTAGACAGGGAAGATTATGGCTGTATGGGAAGAAAAGGAGTCCTTCCACCTGGAGTCTGGCAGAAGCCTCTTGCCAGCACAATTGAGTTGTGTATAAAGAAATACTATTCCTTTTATATAAAGCTGACACAGCAATGCGAGTGCCCCAGGCCTGAGAGCATATGACCTTGGCAGCAATGTATTACTGCCCCAAAGATGCTTTCTGGGAATCTCAAACAAGACTCAACTTTGAAGTAAAGGTCTCTTACCTTCCTGTGTCTCTGAAATCTTAGCAACTGTAATCCTTCCAGGTGCCTTAGGAATCACCAATGTGATTGCATTTACACCTTTGAAGACAGTAATTCCAAAAGCCCCTAAAGTGACATGTATAATGTATTCACTTCTTTTCTGTTGCTGAGATAAAATACCATGGCCACAGGCTACTGGAGGAAGCATTTATTTGGCTAATGGTTGCAGAGGGCTAGCTGTCTACAGTGGCTAGGAAGGCACAGCTGAGAGCACATCTCATCTGCATATAGGAAGCATGGCTAGAAGTGGGCTGTTAGGGTCCAAGATGGCTGGAGAATTACACCCCAACTTAAATAGTATGCAAAAGCAAAGAGTGTTTATTCAGCTGAATTCCCTGCATGCAGGGATCTCCCCATTTGGGAATGGAGACCTCTGGTGGACTCACAGGCCCATATTTTATTGTCAGTTTGGGGAATTCTAGGGACAGGTATGTGCCCTTTTACCTCTATTTCTAGGGGTCTGACTGATTCTACAATTGGTGAGGCTCTGGAGACTTCCCAGGGGTGGCTTACTCATCCTAGCTACCTGTTCTTACTGAAGGCCAGGTCACAAGGTATCCTCAGATTGGTTGTCCGCAGCTGTGGTTGGCTGACCACAGGTTCCTGGCTCCAGGTTGTCTTTTCTGGGAAACAGAAACATAGGCCTAGTTTCCCAAAGTGCCAGTTTGCAGCTATTATGGAGTTAGCCTGGCTCTGGCTACCTCAGTCCTCTCAGGGCCAGGCTATAAACTCCCAAAGCCCACACTCAATGATACACTTCCTCTAGCAAGGCTCAATGCCCTAAAGGTCCCATAATCACCCCAAATGGCACCACAAGCTGGGAGTATTCAAATACACAAGCCTATGGGAACAGTTTTCATCCGAACTACAATATATACCTACTGTAAAAAAAAAATGATGGGATTTATTTTTCTTTTGAGAATCATGATCTGGTGTGTCACTTTCTTGTGATCCTTATGTTTAACATGTATATCAAAATTTCTGATTAAACCCAACTCTGATTCATTCTGTTTAGTCTTGAAATTATTTCTGGATTGAAACCAGAAATCTTGCTTTGGGCTAATTGAGGCATCTAGCAGTCCAGGGGAGCTGACTCCCCAAACCACTATAGGCGCCACAATGGGTCCCATTGAACCGCCAGAGCCAGCCCTTTGCGAGGGGCTCTTACAGCCAAGCTGGGCGAGGCACCGGAAGGGAATGTCTGGTCAGTCCAGTTGACCACACTGGGGCTGGTGTGTCTCTCATCCCCAGTCATGTACAGCTCTAGGCAGAGGTGTTCTTTAGGAGACTACAGGAGAGGAGACAGAGCTATCTGGTGACATGATAACCTCCTACCAGGACATTCTCAGAACTGCTGCTCTGGAGTCCTGTTCCCACTTCACCACTCTCTCTCTCTCTCTCCTGGTCTTGTTGCTGTTATAAAAAGAAGGCAGTGAAGCCTCTAGACTGAGCCACTCCATGGATAGAAAGAAAGGTGTATGGGGGTGGGGGGAGTGAGAGCTGCCATGGCTACCTCTCTAGAGACAAAGAGAACACAAAAGACAGGGAAAGTGGTGATGCTTTTAAAGAGGTGTGTTTGCTGTGGTGAGAGGAACCTATAGGCTGGACCAGCCTGGAAGTTAGAGTAGCTGTAGGCATGGTTTGTGGGCCAGAAGTACATAGGAGCCAAGACTGGGGTGGGGAGCAGTTGATATGTACTACAGGCATGTGTTAATAGGAAAATACAAGTCCCATTTTCTGGGGATAGACAGTCAGCTGTAGGGGGAAATGAGGGAAGAATGGCTGTTAGATCATTAAAGAGCAGCCAAGGGGGATCTGTGGGGCAGGGTGGAGATGGCTCAGAGGTTAAGAGCACTGACTGCTCTTCCAGATGTCCTGAGGTCAATTCTCAGCAACCACATGGTGGCTCACAACCATCTGTAATGGAATCTGATGCCCTCTTCTTATGTGTCTGAAGACAGCTACAGTGTACCCATATGAATAAAATAGATAATTTTTTAAAAAGAGTAATTGTAGCGAGATGGAAGTGAGAAAGAAAAAGGCATGGCCTGACCTTAGGCAAGATTGTGTTTATCATGGTGAGAGGCCTCTTTTTCATTCATGTACTCAGAAAGCCAAAGTATTTTCATAAGATGAGGTCCCTTATATGGGCACAAATGACTCCTGAAGTTCTCAGGAAATGTAGTCTTTCAGTAGAAAACTATTATTCCTAACTCTGAGAGGATATAAAAATGCAGGACAGGAGCATTACAGGTGCTTTTTGATGAGGAGGGTTGCTTTAGATAGGGTTTCTATCACTGCAATGAAACTCCATGACCAAAAAGCAAGTTCCAGAGGAAAAGGTTTATTCAGCTTGTACATTGGTGTTTATCACCAAAGGAAGTCAGGACAGGAACTCAAATGGAGCAAGATCCTGGAGGCAGCAACTGATGCAGAGGCCATGGAGGGCTTCTGACTAGCTTGCTCCCCAAGGCTTGCTCAGCCTGATTTCTTATAAAACCCAGCACAACCAGCCCAGAGATAGCATCACCCTCCAACAATGGGCTGGCTGGGCTCTTTCCCATCAATAACTAATTAAGAAAATGCCTCACAGCCAGATCTTATGGAAACATTTCCTCAACTGTTTTCCTCCTTTCAAACACCTCCTGATGGTGTGTCAAATTGATATAAGAATGTCCATCACAAAAGTCTCTGTCAGAGAAGGTAGTCATTGAAGAGAGAGTCCTATTGTCAGGTAGTAGGGAGAGTCTTAACTTGACCTGGTGCAATATATCATTTGATTGGAGTTCTGCATTCCTGGACTCGAAAGACAGTTGCTAGAGGACTCTAAGCAGAGGGCTTGGTTCCAGAATAAAACTGAGAGATTTTTCTGGGAGGGTTGGAAGAGGGGGGAGAGCAGAGGCAGAGATGACAGAGTGAACTGGTAAAAAAAGTGGGCCTAGAGTTGATTCAAGGTGACAGTGTCTGGTCCCGTCCCAGGTCTGTTGCACCAAAATGAGCCAGCAGAAGTGGTTGGAGCTTCAGAGCATCAAAGGAAGAAAACGGGAGAAAATAGAAGACTGATGGAAAGAATTGTATCTGGCCTGGGGTGAGTGGGATGAAGGCCCCTTTCAGCCAGTTTCTTCCAGTGTCTAAAGGGTCTTTTTGCAAATGTATCAGGAGCAGATGGAGCTGTTGTAGGGTGGAAGCTATTGGGGGAGCTCTCATGGTTTGGTTACAGGGTGAAGTTCAGTAAGTAAAACATTTAAATACAGGGTTAAAACTTAAGTATGAGGGATAATAAGGAGGGAAGAGTGATGCAGATGGGGCCAGAGCGAGAGGGAACCAGGAGGAATTTTCACCTGGTCCCTGTGTCTTTAGGCCCCATCTCACACCAGTTAGGATTTGCTGGGTTGGAAGCAGCATTGTTCGAGTAGGGCACAGGTCCCACCCTTAGCTGCAGTCAGAGCTGTCCCTTTTCACTGTGGAACACTGCAGCAGTCAAGGAGTCTAGCTGGTCCTGAGGATGTTGAGCTGACCTGAGCTGCTGAGACACAGGTTAACTGAGGCAAAGGAAGCGTCAATGCAGCTGTTTTAGTTCTGAGTCCCCCAAACAATGTCCAAAGTGTCAGGAAGAGGCGGGAGTTGGATGACCCCATGGCCCTTTAGACCCCTTTTAGAGGTCACCTGAACTATTTGTAAGAATTTAGGGGTGTCAGGCCCTCTGTAACTGCCTCAAGGCTGACAGAGGACAGTGCGGGGAGCAGCAGTTAGAGTGCCTCAGAAGAGGGCCATCCAAGGGGACCTGATGGAACTTACGGTTGGCAAAGATACAGAACCTAAGTCAGGAGGGAAAAACTGCACAACTGTGCAGGGACTTTAAGAGACAAAGTTACCTGATTAACATGAGTTACATCAAGATTAACATGAGTCAGTATACCATAAGGTTAAACATTGTGAAACTGGCTGGACTGCACCAGAGTTCTGTCGAAAGACAAGGTAACTAATTAGCTATTTGTTACATCAGACTCCCGGGCAAGGCTGAGCACCTGGAAGCTTTGTAAGAGTCAGTAAACTTGGTATCTGAGGAATGAATCTGAACAGAAAGCGTCTAAGGGATGTTCCTTGCTTCTAAGTATGAGGAACTTTGTCTATTTGTTTCAAATATTCGCAATACCAACTACTAGTTACTGGGAAAAACTGGAGTGTCACAAGTAACACAAACATTTTTTTTGTTAGAAACAATTGTAAACATTGGGACTTATATATCTAGTATTTGAAACATTAAAATACAATATTTTTGTTAACATTGCATTGTTATACTTACATCCTAAGATTATATAGTGAATTTATTTCATAGTGTCAGGTTATGTAAAGAGACAATTTAATTCACAATTGCATTCTCCAAAAATAAATTATTTCCAATTATAATGTAAAAATTATACTCCCAGAGATAGTGTCTGCCTTGTCAAGAGTAACTGATTGACTTTACAAAGTTTTCTAAAATTAACCCTATTAACAAAACCTTTCAAAAGTTCTCTGCAACATTTTTATTCCATACCCTTGACCAACAGATGAAAGATAGAAGCAGCCAGTCTTGTCAAATCGGTAATAAATGGCACGTAACATGGACTGAATTAACAAAAACAGCTAAAGCGTCTCTTTACTTGTCCTGCAGAAGGACAAATCCCTAGGTCAGCACATTCTGACATCAGCAAGCGTGTTTCTTCACATCGTTCTACTTAAAAATAGATTGCTTGTTTAGAGGCAGAATTTGTAAAGCAAGATAAACACATTAAGGGAGCGTTTTGGCTTTTGGAATTATTTAAGAAAATATCCCAAACCTCACTGAGCACCTGGAGAACAGCAGTGTCTCTTTGCTCAGACACCTTACCCCATAGCCAAAGCCATTATGCTCCCTGTAGGCCTCAAGAGTGCAGTCCCTGGAGCTCTCTATCTAGGTAGAGACTGGATTATATTCCCAAAGCACCACAGGTGAGCTCAGGCTGCAGAGAACCTCCTTCATCTTAGTCACCTCCTCCTGAGGAATGTGGGGCCTGCGGTTTCAGTTAATAGACTCATTCCCTGATGCTCCAGATACAAAACCACCTGTCAAAGACACTGCTTGGATATTCTGCATAATTTTCCAATGCTGTGAGTTTGATGACAGCATCTGGCACCTTCCTTTTAACCAGGAATATGGGAGGCTAGGGCATGAACTCTGGAATGTGTCTTGCTAAGACTGAAAGTCAGGTAAAAGACATGAGCCATTGAACTAGCATGCAGGTCCCATACCAGTCACAATAGACATGTACAAAGGTCCCTGTTTCCAGCATTTTCACAGATCAGTTCAGGAGATACTGAGGGCAGAGTAAAAAATATTTGCCTCTCTGTTTATTTGAGACATTTAGGATGCTGCTGAGATCTTCCTCTGGGCAAGAAAACCTAGTCCCCTCTATGTGAGACGTAAGGAGTCTTTATCTTTAAATAAGGAAGAGGTTGGTTTTATTTTGTTCTTCTGGTTTGGCCTGTAAGACTGGAGTTGGTCAGGCCAACACAGCCAGAGCAGAAGCAGCAGACTTCTGGCAGGTCTTACTTCCCATTCATGCTTGGCCTGTAAGCAGGCTAGCATGCAACTTACTCTGGTAGGATGGTGCTCCATCCAAGGGAACATTTTTCCATCTGAGGGAACTATTTGAGCCTTAGGTTTCCTGCCATGCAACTGCATTGTAAATTTAACCCATTTTATGCAAGCATTCAAATTTTCATAACCAATTTTTATATACCTGATTTTGAATATTATTTCACGTTAAAACAACTTTAAGTTTACTTTAAATATGTTTTGACTTATTTGTTTCAGGCGTAGCTTTGATATATATATATATATGTGTGTGTGTGTGTGTGTGTGTGTGTGTGTGTGTGTGTGTATANCCCCTCTCCCTCTCTCTATCTCTCCCTCCTTTGTCCTTTCTTACAGGAAATAAATCACTCAGTAGCATTGAAAGATACCCCAAAGCAGCAAACACATCTGAGGCTCTGTTTTAGGCAGCACCTCCTTTGCAAATTCCCAAACTAGGGAGATAAGAGAGCATATGGCATGCATTATGAAATTATTAAAGAATAAATTTTGAAATATATTGAAAACTTCTAACTGCCAACTTTAGGGGACTTCATCACCAACCATACTCATTCTTGAAAAGCCAGAAAAGTATCTGTGACAAAGGTGTTCGCTAGCCATGTGTGAGGACACATACCCTGAACCTTACCTAGCACTCTGGAGTCCAAGGATAGCCAGGACTACAGAGAGCTGCTGGCCTGCATGGGCTTCAGACTGAGACCCTGTTTCAAATAACCACCATCCCCCAACAACCACAACGATAACAACAGCAACAAATTTGACGAGTTGCATCTTGACTTGAATCAAGCTCAAGAATAGGTTGTGTCCCAAATGCCTGTCTGTCTTCCAGCTTTTTGTTCACCTTACACCTTCTGGCTTTGGGAAACACTGTCTATCCTGTAGGGAGAACACACCCTCTTAGTCTAGTAGACTAATAAGAGTACTCATTTGATGCTCTGGTATGAGAAAGAATTTGGGACTCATCTTGGGTTCTTGAAATGAAAATTCCAAAACTTTCTAAATTTTTTGCATAACAAAGGTGTTTTAGTTATGATGAAAAACTTATCCCTGGGGACAGATTTAGAATGAAAGCTCTCTCCTTCTGCTTACAGTTTAAGATGTGATCTCTCAGCTGGAGCTCCAGCTGAAATGCCTGGTGCTTGCCACCAAGCTTTTCTGCCATGAGAGTGATGGACTGTCATCATTCTAGAACTGTAAGCCTAGATTAACTCTTCTGTTTAGAAGTTGCCTTGGTCTTGGTGTTTTATCATGGCAATAAAAACCTAAATAAGACAATGTCTCTGTCAGAATCATTACTCAGCTCATGAAGGTTTCAGTGGGTGAGCCCTGATCTCAGAGCAGCATTTGCATCATGAACAAACTCTTTAATGTGTGGAATGGAATACTAATTCTAGTCATGGGTATAATAGAATCACTATATATCCAGTTGTGGCTCTTGCCTGTACTTTTAAGGAAGCTTAGACCATCAGATATTAGCATGGATGCAGAGAAAGGAAACTGGAATTGTGGAAAAAGTTGAGTTCTTGAGTTGATACCCCATATGATAAGAAGACAGCACCATCGAGAATAATTTCAGGTCATGGAAATTCATGTAGTGAGAATATAAACCCTGATTTGGTGTTTTCTAAATACCCACTAATAGTCTTACAGACCTATTAGATATTCATTATTTCCTTCCTTTTATATATAAAAACGAGACCTTGAAAGTCTAATAGGGCATTCCTTGTAAGGACCAGAGGCAGACTGAGCCCACCCTGATTTGATTTTATTCATCCCTTGTGTACTATTCCATAATGCCTGACTTGGTAAGAGTGACTGGTAGTATTTTAGCCCTACTCTTTGTGATAGGAAGAGCCTCTGAGCTGGAGCCTGGGACATGGTCACCCAGCTAAGAATGAAGAACATGCCTACAGAAGGAGGGGAGATGGACCACAAGGGCTTTGGGGAGAAAGTGAAGATTGTACTAAGGCCATAATGAAGAAAATACTGTGAAGGAAGAGAGTTGGATAAGCTCCAAACAGAAAAGAGACAGGGTCAACTCTCCTGCTCTGATAATCTTAGGGCCAGCTCTTCTGCCTGCCATAGATGACTGGGGGCTGAAGGGAACTCTCCCTTGTCCTTGTTACCACATGCCAGTTAGGTGGCAGGCCCAGCTTTCCCATGGGCTGGCTCACATGCATCCTTGCCACCAGGGTCAGCTCTACTCTGCTGCCCAGGAGAGGTACTGGGCCTGCTTTCTGGAGTGCCACAGCTGTTGAGAGGGATAGACAGCTCTCCTGCTTTCATGACTGCAAGGCCTGATTTCCCACCTGCCACAGGTAGTAAGGGATTATGGGGGGAGAAGGGTCCCCCTCCAATATCCATGCCAACACACAGAAGCTGAGTGGTAGGGCCAGTCTGCCACATTTGTAACCTCAGGATCAATTCACTTGTAACTCCCACTTAGTACAGGGTAAGCGCTCCCAAGTACTGCAGCTGGCTAGGGTCATCTCCCCTGTGCTCCTGCCCCCAGGGCCAGCTCTCCCATGATACCCACATGAGGGGTGGGGCAGTTCTGCACAGCCCTCAGCCATCAACATCACCTAGGGCAGCAGCCCAGACCAGGGACATCTACCTGATCTTTAGTGGTAACAGACATCTGCTGCTCCAGGACTACCGACACAGATGTGGCCCCCGGTGGCAGCACGGGCCAGGATCCCATCATGGTCCCAGGTGGCATTCCTGGCTACTCATAGCAGGCTGTTCCTCACTACCTTCAACTCCAGTTCTGTCCCTCTCCATTGTGCCCATATCCTTCCATTTCTCTCCCATTTCTCTGCTTACTTGTTCCTTCTAGTGACACCTGAGTGCTTGTGCATTGTATATGGCACCAGGTAGGAGTCATCTCTGGCATGGTCTGCCCTCTCAGGGCAGCAAAGTTCCAGACCGGTGGTTGTCTCTGGCTAGTTCCCTGTCTAGACCCCATTGTCTCTAGCTCACTCACCTGGCCCATCCAAGTAGCCCCTTAAGAGGGGGTTGTCTGTTTCAGGCTCAATCCTGTCTGGGTTTTTAGGCAGGGTTCTTCTAGTCATTGGCTTTTTCCACATCTTGAAAGTCCTTCTTGGCCTGCCTGGAACCAAACTGGTGGTTGTCTCCGGCTAGCTCCCTGTCCAGGACTCCTGGCACTGGACTGGTGTCATCTCAATCTCAGGCTTGCTCTCAGGCTTGCTTTTTTTTTTTTTTCAGGGAAAGTTAGGCTCATTCAGATGTCCATAGGTCAGAACACTATACATAGACATAGTCTCTCTCCTCTGCCCTCTACTGATGTACATGTGACACAGTAGCCATAGTTGAAATAACTATAGGGATAGTTCACACCAAAACTATAACCAGAACTCTCCAGTTACCTCAGTTGGACCTTTAAAAAAGTTAGTTATAGTTTTTCTATGAAAAGACTTCATCAGGCTCCATCCATACTGAATGCTTGGTTCCCAGCATGGTGGCACTATTAGGGCAGGAGGCAGAAACTTTTGGAGCTGGGTCCTAGCTGGAGAAAACAGGTCAGTGGTCATGTGCTTTTGGAGGCTATGGTTGGTCTCCAGTCTCTTCCCTTTCTCTGCTTCTTGACCACCATAAAATAAGGTATTCCATCTGTCATACCTCCCACCATGATGGGCTGAATCTCTGAAACTTGTGAAGCAAAATAAACCATTCTTTCCTCGAGTCACTCATGTCAGGCATTCTATCACAGTGAATAGAAAAATAACAAGCATCAATCATTAGTCTAGAGGTAACAGGTCGCAAGCAGCAGGAGCTGGCATTGTGATGAAGCCTAACGCCAGGTTGACTTAGGAACTCCCCTCTCAAACTAATGAAGGATCCTTTGGCAAGAGTATGCTTCCATGGCTTATAGATGTATCATCCCAGAATAAAGGGAGAGAAAGAAAACAGAGTGAGATGTTCCAATATAAACCAGTCTTTTCCCAAACTCAAAGAGAAAACTGTGCTGACATTCAGACAGTAATACTCCTTTGGCTGCCGAGGATTGAAGGATGATGAAACACAGCGGCAGTGAGGAGACACTGGTCCAGCCTCTTTCCTCAGTGTTAACCTTTGAATGTTGTTGGGATTCAAGACCATTTTATCCAGTTTACTTGCAGCATAGCAAAGAGCTCTGAATTAGTTTTTACTTAGACTGAAGGTAATTGCTTCTATTGTTTGACATGGTTCTGTATGCTTGAGATGTCTTAAAACTTGAATCTGGACATGTGTCCTCTTACAGGACAGTTATAAAGCAAGGTGCTGACTGGATGCTCTTCCAGCTCTCTGGCTCTCAACTTAAAGTTAAAAAAAAAACAATCTTTTTTCCTGGCATCCATCACATACACATACAAGGGCATCATAGGATTTTAATTCTTCTGGTGTCAATTTTAGTAATTTGAATTCAGCCAGGAATTTGTCTATTGATATTTACATCACAGTTATACATGAGACTCAGTGCTTGGTATAGGTGAAGCCCTGGGCCCACCTTTTCCTCTCTGTAGCACTGGAAGGAATATCTTCTATTTTCCTACCTGACACTTCATACCTATTTAAACATACTCTATATTTCTCTCAACCTCAACTGACATACCAAATAGTATTATGCCTTAAAAATAATTTAATATTCTTTCAACTAATTATTATATAGTCATTGTATCTTCTCTTCTATTTTATTTGAAGTTTGTACTGGTTAAGCAAGCAATTTACTACCAAGCTGTGCCCCAGCCACTAGCCTCTTGAAACGTCTGGGTCATTCTCCTTCTGTTAATAAGCATTTGAAATGACCATTTTCTCCCTAGGCACAGATTTTTGCTACATTCTGCCAGCAGATTTTGAATGTAAAATTTAAACTTTCGGTCAGTTGAAATTTTTTCTATATTTGTTAAAACATTATTCTAATTTGTTATCTGTTGCTGTGATAAATCACTGATCAAAATTAACTTGGGGCAGAGAAGCTTTATTTCATGCCACACTTGTAGCTCACAGTCCGTCCTCAGAGGGAGCCGAGAACTCCAGCAGGAACCTGAAGTCAGGAGCTGAGGCAGAGTCTATGGAGGAACTCCAGCAGGAACCTGAAGTTAGGAGCTGAGGCAGAGTCTATGGAGGAACTCCAGCAGGAACCTGAAGTCAGGAGCTGAGGCAGAGTCTATGGAGGAACTCCAGCCGGAACCTGAAGTCAGGAGCTGAGGCAGAGTCTATGGAGGAATGCTGCTGACTAGCTTAGTCCCCACAACTTGCTCTGCTTTCTTTCTTTGTTTTAATTTTTTAAACAAATCCCTTAATTTCATTTCATTTTCTCTACTAACACTGAATTAAATTGGATTAGAGCTTTACATTACAACTGCATGTACCTATAGTGATTTTTAAAAAATATTTATTTTATGTTTAATGGCTTTAGTCAAAATATAATTATAGTACTCCTCCCCCATCTTTCTTTCATCCAGTCTCTCCCAGCTAACCTTCCTCAATCCCCTCCAGTGTCACCCACTCTCCTTTTCTTTGATTATAATTGTTGCAAATGTGTATGTTCATATGTGTATTTGCAAAGACAGATAAATACAACCTGCTGAGTCCATTCTGTTTGTATATAAAACCTTTCAAGGATAACTACTCTACACTAGACAACCACTAAGGGGACTCGTTTCCAGAAGAGGATAAATCTCCTTTTCATGTCAGTTATTAGTTACTTATAGTTCATTGTCAAGGGGATCTCATGAAATTTTCTCCCTTGCACATTAACATATGTATGATATGGCCATTGTTCTGGTCTTGTTTATGTGGCTGTTTCTAGGAGAGACTTTCATAGCTGACTTCCTGGCATTCTGGCTCTTTCTGCCCCTTCTTTCATAATGTGCCCTTGTCATTCACATATGCAGAAGCTATGATGTAGATGTGTCCATTGGGGCCTGGCTCCCTGTGACCTCATGAGACCTGAATTGTGACCTGTTGTGGTTTTCTGTGATGGTCTCTATTTGCAGTAAAGAGAGGCTTTTTTTCATGAGGGGTGAGAGCTATACTTATCCAGGAAAGTTGGCTCTCATAAGACTTGCTGATTTCAACCCACTTTCTTAAACAGCTCAGATCCATCTGCCTGGGAATGGCACCATCCACAGTGGACCGAGCCCCTCTTCACCAATTAGCAACCATGAAAATGCCACCACAGACAGATTCACAGGCCAATCACAGGAGGTAATTCTATGAGATCACCTCTTCCCAGGTATGGCAGGTTGACAACTGAAGCTAACCTGCCAGGGCCAGCCAATCAGTCAACATTGGGAACTACAACTGGGGGAGTGAAGGTGATTATAGGAAAGGCAGAAAGAAGATGCAAGAGACAAAGATGGGAGCGCTGCTGGTTAATACCATGCCAGAGAGCAAGTGTGTTTTCTTAGTGTCTTCTAATGACAAGTAACACAAAGCATGAACAATTCCACTTCAATCCTTCTTAGAAGTGGGAACAAAATATCCATGGAAGGAGATACAGAGACAAAGTGTGAAGCAGAGACTGAAGGAATGACTCTCCAGAGACTGCCCTACCTGGGAATCCATCCCATATACAACACCAAACCCAGACACTATTGTGGATGCCAACAAGATCTTGCTGACAGGAGCCTGATATAGCTGTCTCCTGAGAGGCTCTGCCAGTGCCTAACTAATACAGAAGTGGATGCTCATAGTCATCCATTGGACGGAGCACAGGGTCCCCAATGAAGGAACTAGAGAAAGTACCCAAGGAACTGAAGGGGTTTGCAGCCCCATAGGAAGAACAACAATATGAACTGACCAGTATCCCCAGAGCTCCCTGGGAGTAAACTACCAACCAAAGAAAACACATGGCGGGACTCATGGCTCTAGCTGCATATGTAGCAGAGGATGGCCTAGTTGGTCATCAATGGGAGGAGAGGCCTTTGGTCCTGTGAAGGTTCTATGCCCCAGTATAGGGGAATTCCAGGGCCAGGAAGTGGGAGTGGGTGGGTTGGTGAGCAGGAGGAGGGAGAGGGCATAGGGGGTTTTCAGAGGGGAACCTGGGAAAGGGGGCAACATTTGAAATGTAAATAAAGAAAATATCTAATAATAAAAAAAAAAGAGGGGAAAAGAAAGCATGAACAATTCCAGCATGACCACAATCCTTATGTGGCAAGATTATGAAACACAGTATCTATGTTTGACTAAGGGCATTTCCTTTAGGCTTGCCCAACTGCAGCTTGGGATTGAGTCTGCTGTTCGCAGTTAAGGGTACTCTCTCTATGCTGTCTGAGCTCTCCCAGGGACCCCTTTTCTGATCTCAGCCTAGAAATCCAAGCCTATGCTTCTCCTGTGTGTATCCTATTTACTATTCAGTCTGCCTGGGTGGCCGTGTGGGTTGATGTCAGAGAAAAGGAAAATAAGAGGATCTCTTCTTAGGACAACCACTAACATCAAACAGAGGGCCTGTGTCCCCACGGTTGGAGATGACTCCCTGGCTGCTGTCACCACTGCTATGGATTTCACATTCGGGACAGGGGGGAGAAAGAACAGACACACAGAGCCCCCCCAACTCTCTGACCAGAAGAGAAACCTGCCTTGGGAGCTCATTCCTTCCACATTCTGGGGCTTCCCCAGGTCTCAGCCTCTCGGAGAACACAGAGGGAGAGGAAACACAGCAAGGCTAGGAACTCACTACCCTGCAATCCGGCTTCAAGGCCGATTCTTCCCTGGCCTGATATCGCTGGCCTTCCAGAGTCCTCAATCAGTTATACATTCTGTTTGCATCTTTATTCTTCTTTATTCTGTCACATCCAGTGGGAAAACTTAAAGGAGCAGGATTTTCTTCATTGGAAAAGCAAGTGTTTTTGAATGTGTGTGTGTGTGTGTGTGTGTGTGTGTGTGTGTGTGTATTTGAGACAGAGTTCACCATGAAGCCCAGGCAGGCCTCAAATCCGAGTTCCTTCTACTTCCTTACAGGTATCTGAGATTGCAGACATGGACCACCATTTTTCCACTGCATATTTCTAAGTTTTATATATAAACATAAATTGTTACAGGCCTTATTGCTCACTAATTTATTAATTGTATTTCTAACGCAGACAGAATAGAAGTCTAACTTAACTGCTACACCCAATTATCCACAGATGTTTACTCTGTTTCTGAGTTGTACTGTCATGTCCCTTGGCCTGTTTACGTCTGCTCATGAGAGCTCCTCTAGTTCATGTACCTAGAATTGTCACCACCGAGTTAAAAAGAGGCAACCTCAGCTCTACAAAGTCAGTTTCTAAAGTAGTTGTTAATTAACACTTTTTTTTCTAGAAATACTGCAACAGTCTCCACTCTTTTCTCACATCCTAGCTAACAGTGTTATTGCATGAATTGTTTTATATATATATTCTGCCCTGATGAGCATAAGATGGTATCTTTATTTAAAGTTTCATTTTTCTTTTAAAATGTTTCTGGGTGCACGAATACACATACATGTGCTATTATAGCGATACAGAAAAAAATGAGAAGGCCATAAAGAACAGCAGAGAAGGTTGTTTTAAAAGTTTAGTACACCTAGACCAATGTCAGTTACCTCAGAGAAGGCAGTGGGCCTAGCTGTGGTGGTGAAAGGGAATGCTTGGCCTTGCTTGATGTTTTCCCACATTTCTTATATCTAGACATTAGCTTTACAATAAATTATGATCCTCTTGTTTGTGTGATTCATTTTATTTTATTTTATTTTATTTCTCTCTGTGTGTGTATGTTATGTACACACATATGCTGGCAACAACATAATAGAGTTTCATATTGAAATGTCTTCCCCAAACACTCTTTACCATGTTTGGAGATAAGGTTTGAACCTGGAACTTAATGCTTTGGCTAGACTGGCTATCCACTAAAACCCAAAGTTCCACTTGCCTCTGCCCAGCATTGAGGTCATAGGTGCATGCTACCATGCCTGGCTTTCTGTACAGAATCTATGTATCAAACTTAGGACATCATGCCTACATAGCAAAACTTTAACCCACTAAGCCATTTCCCTAGACCTATTTATTATTCACATTATATGTTTCTATTATCACAAATATGAATAGACTATATTTTTAATCAAACTCTTGATTTTAAAAAAAAGCTAAATATGACACAAGAATGTTTTTGTCAAAATTTGTAATCATCTTCAGAGTTGCACAGTCCCATGCATATAAACAAATTGTGAGGCACAAATCTATTCAATACCTGTAGGTTTTCCTCTAAAGATGGAAAAAAATATGATTCAAAGGGGATCTTTGTCAACATGCTGAATTATTTCCTCAGGATAAATTCCCAGAAAAGGAACTAGTGAATGGAAAGGCGTAGACACCATTAGGGGTTTGGAATGTTCTGCCTTAGAGTCCTTCCGAAAGAGAGTGCATTGCCATCAGTTGGAAATGTTTTCAACAATCTTCTCATTTCTGTGTCACAATAGGAATCCCATTTTAAAGCCCTTTAATTGTGTTTCATTATGAAGTGAGTACGAAGAAAGGATCAGATGTATTAGTCAGGTTTCTCTAGTATCAGAATCTATGGGATGAAAACACACACACACACACACACACACACACACACACACACACACATATATATATATATATATATATATATATATATATATATATATATATATATATATATATATATATATATATATATATATATATATATATATATATAGATATAGATATATATATATATATACACATGTATATAATCAGTAGATGCTTAGTCCATGAGGCTGGATGTCAGTATATGTAAGAGTCTCAAAGTAGGCTCTCATGCCAGTGAAGGAATGAACCTGCTAGCAAGGCCAAGGCCAAAACAAGCAGGCAAAGAGTAAAAGCTTTCTTCTTCCATGTCCTTATAAAGGGTTCCAAGTAAAGGTGTGGCCCAGACTAAAGGCATGTCTTCCTGCCTCAAGACTCACGTTAATGTCACTCATCTTCCTAACTCAAAAACCTGATTAGAAATGGATTTTCTTCCTGCAAATTAAGAAAAAGAAGACCTTCACAGACATGCCATCTACTTTGGGGGTTTTAGTCCAGATGTAGTCAAGTTGACAACCAAGAACAGCCATCCCAGGTGAAGAGAAAGTTCCTCCAGCTAAGATGAAGAGGCAAACAGAGTGCATCTGATTCCAGTAAGGGCAAGTAAAACAAACCCATTTCTTCAGGCTACAACACTTCAGGTTTGTTGCTACAGTATCTGTATCATGTCTCCAATCCTGGATGGTTCTGTTATCCCCAACATACACAGGTAAGACAAGTGTCATTAGTACCAACACCTGGAGTTGGCCTCTTAGCTCCATCCTGGTGAGAGGGAGAATGTAGGGACTGTGCCAGTCTTTCCCAGAATAACAAACCCAGAACTCAGAACACATAAGACTCTATTCACTGCACAAAGAGGCATCAGTTTATTTCGCATATACCCAAAGCAGATTTTTGCCCCTGAGAAACCCACTCCTATGTTCTCTTTGAAATGCCCTAGAGCATAAAAAATTAAACACACACACACACACACACACACACACACACACACACACACACACAAATGTAGTAAGAAAGGACTGTGCATACTAACAGAAGCTGAAGTTGAAAGTGGAATCTAAAATCACCTTACAAAGATAAAAAAATAATTTGAGTTCACAAATAAGGACCTCAGTTACAATGTCCTGCCCAGGTTTTCTCTTTGTGTTTCTAAATTGCTGAGAACGTGGCAGTCAGATCATTTTGCCTGTTTTCTCACTTGTCAATAGAAATATTCTACCTGTGGTCTGTCACTCTCTGTGACCTCATTTTTATACCTGTAAAACATTTACAATTTCCCAGTTGTTTTTACTAATATGGCAGGATCTCCAGCGCCAAGACCTGTGCTAAGTGCTTTACATGCAGGACCTAATTTCATCCCTGTGATGTTCTTATGAGTCAGGCACGATTATCACACCTATTTTTTAATAGATAAGACTGCTATACAAAATCTAGCTTCCTATCTCAGCGATGAAAACAGTCAGGATCTAAACACTGGTCCTTGATTGCTAACGGTGATTTCCATAGAAACTGAAAGAGTCCAAACAATCACTGTTTTGAAACTTCAGGTACCTTGTTTTAGCTTTGGAGGTGCCCATTTCCATGGAAACAGACGTGATAGCAGCAAAGGGGAGAGCTGGCTCTGGTAACCCTTGGAGACCATGGCTCTTTGAAAGCAGGACTGTTGCTCCCTGAATCACACCTGCCCAGCCCCGGGCACAGAGCAGATGGCTGGAGTTTCTTGATTATTGGCTCTTGAAACAGAAGAACAGGCCTGCCAGTATGACACCCGAATCCCAAGCTAAGCCTCACCAGTCAGCTTAAATATTTCAGGCAAAATTAAAATTTTTTAATCAAAGTGTTCACAGAGACTACGTATCTTCTCAAACACTTTAAAAATAATTGCTAAATATTCCAGCTCACACATATAGAAGTTTATTTTTATCAAGTAATTACTGTTGTCGAATGGCTATTGGCTTCACAAAATATGTGATGTCGGGATCTCATAATTAGAATCTCACTTCTTTATGGTATAGCATAAAGAAATTGCCATATAAAACTTTGCATACAAATATTTTAATGTTTTGTCATGCATAGTTTAAAACAGAATAAGGCGGAAAATGTACAAGGATCCAAATCCAACCTGCCACTGCTTTGTAAATAAAGTTTTAGTGGCATATAAGCATAGTTTACAGCTTTTCTGCTGTGAAAGAATAGCTGGACAATGAGCTACAAAGTTTAACCTATTTCTTTTCTGGCCATTTCAATGATAATATACTGAGCTCTAAGCTAAAGAAACTCCATAGGCATCACTTTCCTGCAGCAGTCACCAACTCAAAAAAGACATTAGCAACTCTCTTAGGGTTTCCATTGCTGTGAAGAGACACCATGACTAAGGCAACTCATATAAAGGTAAGCGTTAAATGGGGGCTGGCTTACAGTTTCAGAAGTTCAGTTCATTATCATCATGGTGGGAAGCATGACAGCATGCAACCAGTCATGGTGCTGGAGAAGGAGCGGAGAGTTCTACCTCTTGTTGGGAAGGCAGCCAGGATAAAGATTGTCTTCCACACTGGGCAGAGCTTGAGCATAGCACCTCAAAGCTCACCCCCACAGTGACACACCTCCTCCAACAAGGCCACACCTATTCCAACAAGGTCACACCTCCTAATAGTGCCATTCCCATTGGCCAAGCATATTCAAACCACCACAGCAAGCTATCTTCCAATGTCCCTTGAAAAGTAATGACATATGTGACAAAAAACAGTTTAAAAGTGTTATAGACTACAGATGCAATAAATAAGCAAAGAACGTGTTTCAGAAACCACATTATGTTTCTGTCTTTCTTCCTCTCCGGCATGAGCTCATCCTGGACTTGGAACTAAGAAGACTGGGAGCAGACAGCAGAGTGGGGGAATTGTGTGATAAGAAGTCCCCAGAACCTGCCCTGTCCTCAAGTCTCAGAGTAAGGTCAAGATTTTCTCATGCCAAAGCTTAGCGTGGGCACCCAGAATGGTGGAGCACATCTGTACTCACAGAACTTGAGAAGGTGAGACAGGAGGATTATGAGTTTGAGGTCACCATGGGTTACAAAGTGTAACCATATTCAAAACACTGGTTTGGGGAGAAGGCTCAGTCAGTAAAGATGTCCATTGTGCAGGTGAGCTTACCTGAGTTCACATGTCCACCATACACAAAACATGCTGGGCACAGTAATGTGTGCCTGGTATCCCAGTGCAGAGGCAGGTGGGAGGATTCTGGGGGCTTACTAGCCAGTCAGTCTAGCCAAATAGGTAAGTCCCAGGGCCAGTGATAGACCTTGTCCCCCAAAATAAGGCAGTGAAGGAATTAAGAACACCCAATGCCCACCTCTGACCTCCACATGCACATGTACCTAGTATGTACACATGCACACACACAATAACAAACACAGCATATACATGCGCACACACCAATACGAACACTAGCTCAGTCTGCATGCGGTGATGCTGTCTGGTGTGATACAGAGCCAGTAGAGAACTCCTCTTGCCTTCCAATGTTGCCCGGTCTTGAGATGCTCACTCACCAATCTTGAGCAAATGAGTCCGCTGCAGACTCGCTGTCCACTGAAACAGAAGGAAATGACCCCTGTCTTACCACATCACAGGATTCTGAAGATAACTGAGAAGATATGCAGGCACTGTATGTCTCACGTGTGGTAGCAGTGAGGGTCATTTGGGGAAACGACACAAATAACACCCAAGAATGTGGAGTGGAACACAGCAACAATTACACAGAGAGAAAGGCAGCTCACCCCGGTTTCCTCATATCCTTTAACTATTTTTGTTAATGTTGCTATTTATTGCAGGGCTTGTGCTTGCTTCTGTTTTTTAGACCACATAGCCCTGGCTGGCCTGGGCTTGTCTTGCTGGCTCCACTTGCCATACAGACAAGCCTGGTCATGGACTCACAGGAATCTACCTGCCCTTGCCTACTGAGCGCCAGATAAAGGTGTGTGCTATTTTTAGTTAGTCATATGGATGTGTGTCTGTGTCAATATGTCCACCCGAGTGTCAGTGCCAGAGGCCAGAGACATTGGATCCTGTGGAGCTGGAGCTAATGACAGGTGTGAGCTGCCCACTGTACAATGCTAGGAACCCCACTTGAGTCATCTGCCAAAGCAGTCTATGCTTTGAACCACTGAGCTATCTCTCCAACTCATCCTTTTAAACATGTTTAAACTTTTTAAACATGTTTTTAGATTTCTCTATTTTATCCCCAGAGCATGTCTTTGAGGTACACAGGCAATTTGTCTAAGCCAACATATTATAGATGAGGTATGCTAGATACTGAGCTGTAAACACCATCTCTCGAGGCTTCACGGAGGTATGGTGATTGGTTAGATGGTGGATGTAACCAATGAGGCTTAAATTTCAAATTGCAGCATATGCCATCACCCTCCTTGAATGGGGCTAGACCTTTCTTCCCCTTTCTCCTCTATATAAATGTAGATGACATCTAACATATCTTAAGAGATATATTTTTCCCATAATAAATATGGTGGGGGAAGGAAAGTTTAACATAGCAAATAATAAATGTGCATCATTTGGGAGACTGCAGAGGATCCATTAGCTGTCAATTCAGGCAAGTTCTCCAGAACTGCAGCTCTAAATGGCAGAGCTACCTGGCTGTAAAACTTTCATGTTTACTTTTGGAAACCTGATCTTCACCAAGAATTTGAGAGAATTTAAGAAAGATGGCTCCTGAATTTGATGTCACCATCTAAAAAATATTAAAAAAAAAATTCGGAGAGTGAGGGTACTTAATGCTCACCAAATTTTACCTCCCTCTCGGTGTCACACTCCTTTTAGGAAGCAAAGGTTCTGCAGATTCTCTTATAAAGGCACTCAGTACAAGCAAGGGTTAAGGCAGACACGCACTGCTGTGCACATAAAGGGCTATACACCTAAATACCAGTCTTTCCCATCATCTTCTCAAAGCCACACCCCTGAGTTCTGTTTAGCAGGAAGAGCTTCTCCCCCTCCAGCGATGGATGGCATTCGTCTGTCCTGTCAGCACATCACGAGGTGTTTATAATGCCTGCTCCAAAACAGCACTGAAGTAATGAAGATAAATAGATTCCGATAGACAGATCTCTACCCACTGAGATCGAGCCATTAATTAGCACATGAATATTTAGAACTTGTTGACTTGCTTCTCACTGCAGAAGGTGTCTGGGAAATTTTGCCATCAATGCAAATAGGGGTCTGATATTTGAGAATCTGAAGAATCAGAGCTTTGAGAGCGGGCAGGTTCTAAGCTCCGCCGTTAACTGGAGTGGCTGGTTGTGTTTAGTAACAGGTCTCAAACTGTGTGGTTTGATTTGCTTACCTGAAAAGTGTTTCAAAGATCTGAGATTTGCAATTCTGTTGAAAAAAAAAGGTGGGTGGGAGAGCTCCCATTTTACACTTTGGCCTCATCTGCCTCTGAGTTGCAGGACCCCTTAGTTCAAAACGCATGCGCTGTGCTAGGCAACTTTGTCTGAATTAGATTCAGCCGCACAGGCTTTTACTACCCATCCCAGCTTCCTATCGTAGGATGTCCTCATTTGACCCCAATATGAAACACCCTCACTGTACAATCTGAGAGGGGAGATGGGGTCTGGCAGAGACTTTTCTCTTACTCAACAGATGGACTAGTCTGTGGTTCCACGTTCTGCCTCTCCTTTGACAGTGTCTGGGTGCTGCCGTAACACCTTCTCAAGAAGGGCAGAGCAAAATCCAGAGTGGTCCACAGTCCGTGTTTTCCTTGGGGCCATCAGAGCACCGCTGTTTGCCAGAAGTTGAAAGCGGGGTCTAAGATGAAAAGCGGGGTCTAAGATGAAAAGCGGGGTCTAAGATGAAAAGCAGGGTCTAAGATGAGTGCTGTGGTTCCAGATCACCTCTCTGGGTGCCCAGCTGCGCCACTACCGGTACACCCACCCCACGAGGAAGTCAGGAACAGGGATCGGAGGTTCGGGAGTCTTCCTGTACACTAGGATGGAAGGGGAGAGCAGGCAGGTAGGTATCCAGGTCCAATTAGGAGCAAGTGCGGGGTGGTGGCCTTCTTCGGAAGTCTTAGTGTTATAGCTCTTTTAGTCAAAGGCCTTCCCCGTGGTGATCTTTGGGGAAGCACTTCTCTGAGACTATCTTAGCTTGTTTATTATTATTTTTTATTGGGGATGAATGTGAACACAGATGCTTTATTCAGGGTGAACCGGGGATTATATCATTTTGGAGACATGTGTGAGAATATCCAGGAAGAGAAGGTCATTGGCTGAAGGCTAAGACTACTGAGATGCCTCATTAGCATCTCATTAGCATGCAGAGGCATTCCAGGTGCTGTGCTATGTCACTGATTGCCTGTGGTCACATCATTTGGAGGACGTGGCTCTATGCTCCAAAGGAGGCACCGAGGCAGGGAGGGAGCACTCCACTCTTGCTGTCTAAGATCTCTGAGATTCCCAGGGTTTGAGCACTCTCCACCTCACCAGTTAATGTGCCCTTCTGGTGGCACGGTCCACGTGCCCGACACTAGTCAAGCTATCGTCTTTCTTTTTGACCTTGCAGAGCATGGTCCCATGAGAGCACAAGGAGTTGTTACACTTACAAATTGATGGCCTGTGGGCCTGGGTACCAGAGGTTTTCCATGGAGATCTCTGGCCAGGCCTGGTGCGAGGGTTCCAGCGAAGGGAAGCGGGTGCAGACAGGGAGACAGTCTCTGCTGTACCTTCCAGGTTGCTCGGTAACTCCAAACTGCTCTGTATTGAGTTGGGTCAGGCTGGGCCAACAAGAAGCTAGTTAGTTATCCTGCAAGAAATGCGGCAGGACCTCAGGTGGCTCTTCGGAAGAGAAGATCTCTTCCCAAGTGTTACAGCTCTTGGAACAAAAGACTCAGATGACTGAGTAGTTTTCCCACACCTTTAATTCCCTGGATAGGATTTATATACAGTTTTGGGGATGATTCAGGGTTCTACAGCAGGTACTTCTCATTGGCTTAAACTGAGAGTTTAGGGGAAACCTTATTTGCATGTGGGAAGGCTTGGTGCTGCTCCTATGTGACTGATAGCCACAAACCTCTCCTGTGGGGGCTGTGGGGGCGGTAACTTCGACAGGAGCCAGGGGTCCAGGAGACATGATTATTCCGCGTTGACCCTGACCAGCAGAAATTAGAGGCAGAACAACCAGGTTCCTTCTCAAGGCGGTTTAACTCAGGATCTTGATGAAGTTACAGCTTGTGGGAAAAATCGGCAAAATGGCCCCCAACCCCACCGGGAGCGGCCATATAAACCCTGTCCTGGCCTATAGCAGGATGCCACATGGCTCCTGCTCATACACTAGGTAAAGTCGGGCGTCAGATCATACCACTGCTGATGTCGCCTTATGCCATATTAGGAGCTGTCCACTTCATTAAGTCTGAAGCGTTCGGCGCCATCTTTAAGGCACGGCAGCAAGGCTCTCCACAGCCCATATTAGGAGCACCAGTAAGGCTGAGGCTCTCCACAAATGATTGAACAACACCTTATGTCCCACGTAGGTGGAAATCACAACCCATTGGGTCTCTGGGTTTCCAGACCTATGCTTGACTGGAGACCAGGCTGTGTGAGTGCAGCCCACTGCCCCTCAATGGCCAACTGATACAGACACGGGGAAGAAAGAAGAGGATGAGAGGAATAAGGGACCCGAGACAGATTATGTCTGTGTCGTATACTCGAACCGAAGGTCTCCTGAAACTAAAGACTCTTTTACTCGGTGGCATGACACGAGTACCTGGTTGTCTTGTTTACGTTTTAAACCACAAGTCAGGACAAGAGCTGAACACTGACGAAGTCTTTTATCTCGTAGTTTTGGCATGTGTTTTATCAGTCTATCTATAGAAAGATACAATTCCCTTCAAAATGGTCTTCAAAAGAGGCCAAGGAGGCAAGGCACGGATTCCTCTTCCTAAGACTTCTGTCCGTAGATGGGATATAGCCCATGTTCTCGTTCCCCTGGCTAGCTGTTTGGCTTGAGTCATCACTGAGCAACAGTTTGACCTTCTAAGCCTCTGACTGTCCTCACTACCGTTCTCTGATGTTACTCATAGGATTTGATATCAGCTCTCCTCTGAACCAAAACTTGAAGGTAATTCTTAAGCATTTCTACAAGACCTCTCTACAGAATAAAGGGTCCTAGTTAATGAGAGGGAATATCAGTTTCACAAACAGAAATCTGAATTCTGAAATTCAACATAAAATATTCTCACTTGGTTTATTCTGAGTTATTTTCTTGGACCCCATGTCTTTTAAGCTTATACAAAGTTGATTTGGAAGCTCTGGCCGTTATCACTGGTCCAGTGCTCTTCCCTCAGCCCTGGTCTCCATTTTCTTCTGGTCAGAAACCTTGCTCCCTATGTAGGTATAGGGTATAAAACCCAGGATGACCCAGTCTTATCATCTTTAACCTTCAAGACTATTGTGGGTGTTGAGAGGTACCTAGACCCAGATGACAGAGTTTATGGGGTGTCGGTGTTACTTTTGTTGTTGTTATTATTATTGTTTGTTTGTTTGTTTTTAGAGGCAGGGTTTCTCTGTGTATCCTGGGATGTCCTGAAACTCACTCTGTAGACCAGGTTGGCCTACAGGCTATTCAAGAACTCACAGAGATCTTCTTGCCTCTGCCTCCTGAAAGTTGGGATTAAAGGTGTGCCACCACTGCCCTGCCATGTTTGTTTGTTTTTTTTTTCTTAAATAGAACCTGACATGGAAGACTTTATTTCTTTACTGGAAGACAGAGAGATGGAATCACAGGGTTTCCATTAGGAAGGATCACAACCTGCCATGTTGAGAAGGTACCCAAAAGAAGGGAGCCAAGACCAAAAGAGAAACAGAAGTGAGAAATGGCTGGAGACGATAGTGTCTGGCGACCATTAAATTTCTCCAGTCTCTGAGTGTCATGGATCTCTGCAATTCATTTTTATCTCAGGGATAGCCCAGTTGCTTACCAATAAATCCAACTCTTTGCTTAAAATGGCTGAAATTGAGTTTCTGTCACTTTTAATCAAAGAACTCAGGCAAATATAGGTGTATATAAGGAGCAAGGCTTTTGCTCTGCCTTCATACACTTTGTTCTTCTCATCTCTTCTCTGTAAAGAAGAATGACTCTGCTGCAGAGGTGAGGCAGGACCTCACAATCACCCCCCTGCACTCATTAGTTAAGTTGCACTTACGGAATGTATTTGGACTCTGATCCATCCATCACTTCACTGTTCATGACATTGAGAGATTTTGTTTGGATGGTCTCACATGCTAGAACGCAAAGCTATAGCTTAAACCAAGAGAAGTCAGTCCAACATTGGGGACCCTGTGTTCTGCCCTATAGATGATTGTGAGCATCCGCTTCTGTATTTGTCAGGGACTGTCAAAGCCTCACAGGAGACATCAGCTTGCTTTCATGTCTATAGCAGATAGAAGAAAAATAAAGTGTTTCCATTTCGTTTTGTTTGATTCTGACTCAGCATCAGGTGAGTAGAAAGCTTGGCTTTTCACCACTGACTCTCACGATCATTTATTTTCATAACGTCCAGAGACAAACAGCTGAGTAATTATATAGCATGGAGTACTGAATTGCACTCAATAATTACATGGGAGCTTCAGTGTGGGGAATAAAGAGTTACCAAAATAACACATTGTTTCTGACAGAATGGGAGGAAAGTGTAGTTCTGATTCCAGCAGGAGCAGCTGCCTGCCATGAGCCTAAGGTCCAGCCTGCTACTGTGCACAGATGTGAACCAGCTCAAGACACTGAGAAGCAGAGTCCTGTGGATGGAACATGCCTTTCTCTGAGGAGTATTATGTGACTTCCTCATTTATTGTTGTTGTTATTATTATTATTATTATTATTATTATTATTATTATTATTATTATTTTGTTTTTGTTTTACTGTTGTTTACTCATTTGAGACATTTTATTTTGTTTTCTGTTGTTATTTGGCGGGCTGGTTGCTTGGTTAGTTGGTTAGCTGGTTGGGTTTTTGAGACAGGTCTCACTAGTTGGCCCAAACTGGCCTGGAACTCACTCAGTCTGGCCTCAAATTTGCTACAGTTCTCCTGCCTCTGTCTCCCAAGTGCCAAGATTGAAGAAATGAGTTCCTTTCTTATTTGAAATTTTTTCTGTTACACACACACACACACACACACACACACACACACACACACACACACGGTAGCATGATTATTTTCCCCTGGATATCTGAGAGCAGTCCCAGCCCTTCCTAACCTTGTACGTGATTAACCTACCCTGGGATAACACAACTATGGCTATGTATTAATCTTTCTCCTTGTAATCACCAGATGATGGACTATGGATCAATTATTATGTTTTTACAAGAGGGAGAAATCCACAGTACTGTAGTGTAGCCATCTACACCAAGCTGCAGGGTTCCTTTATGTTAATTCCACACATAGTACCAAAAGCAGACTTACAGAAAACTCTTCAAAAGATGATAGAGAATGAGACAAAGGAAGGCAGTGAGGGCTCTAGACAGCCACAGCGATGAACGATTCTCTTCAGCTTCTACTAGACATATACCCAACAAATATTGCAGAAGGTTCTACAGAATAGTAGAAGAAAAATATTATAAATATCCTTCTTTCATAAAGTACTTGATACACGTAAAGACATTGTTGGTAGAAACTATTGGGTGAAAATGAAGGCAATAAAGTCAGTAGGCGGGGGACCCTCTCAGAGGCATCTGACGGTCCATTTCTACACAAGAGAAATGTTACCACTCAAAAATCAGCCAGCTGAGAGCTGACATTTTTGACAAGGCTCAGCTTGGAGAGGGGTTCTAGGTGTGTATGTATGTTTGGGAGCAACAAGAGAAATAACTTGAAATGGGAACAAGCTAAGAGCTCTGTGTTCTGCTCAAGATGGCTCCCTAGACAGCTCTCTGCTAGAGCCAGCTCTCTCTTGCTAAAAAAAAAAAAAAAAAAAAATTTTTTTTTTAAATTCTAAAAGCTCTATTGATTGCTCATGAGTTTTCTGACCAAGGTCAGAAAAGTTGCTAGACAAACTTTTGGGTTTTCCTACCAAAGTCAGAAACACTGGGAAAAAAAGAGCTGTAACAGCTATCTGGGATAGCTTTTGAGTTTTCCAATCAAAGTCAGAAATCCTGCTAGAAAAATTCTAAAAGAGCTGTGTTCACTCTCCTAGCAGTTCTCTCTGGGTAACTCTCTCTTGCTCAGTCTTTTATTAATTAAGTTTCCTACCCCAGATTGTCTTTTGATTATTCAATGAATCAGCATTTTATGACCTTAGCCCCTTGACTCAGAGAAAACACAGCAAGTACTTTTTTTTTTAAACATAGCAATGAATTCAGAGATCTGCCTGCTTTTATAAGCACAGACAATAAGCTATCTGGGTGGGATCCAGCACTGAGATCACCATTTCCATCCCACCTGGGCCTAAAATAGCTCTGTCCCAAGTTGACCATGAACCCAGGAATCTGACTGTCTTTGTAAGCATAAACAATAAACTTAGATGAGTATGATCTTGTCCTGGATTCCCAGCTCCAAGGGATCTAATACCTTCTTCTATAGAGAGAATATTTTGCATATTGTATGGATATATCACCTGTCAATTAAAAAGCCTAACACCAATGGATTAGGTAGAAAATGGGAGGTGGAATATTCAGGAGAAAGAGAGAATTCTGGGATAGAGCCAGGCATGGAAAGATTACCCAGGGAAGATGTGAGGAGATAGACACATGGTACCTGAGCACAGGTAACCAGTCATGTGGCAGAATGTAGGTTAAAATAAATGGGTTACCTTAAGTTATGATTCTAGTCAGAGAGGAGCCTAGCTACACAGCCAAGGTATTTATAAATACTTTTTATTCTGAGTCTTATTTCTGGGAGAATGAACTTGAACTAACTTCTACACTCTTCTGACCTCCATGAGCACTCAAATATATTCACACATACCCACAAACATACAAATCATTTTTAAAAAGTAAATCTTAAAAACAAAACATGATCATGCTAATTGTGATGGAGTTCTTTTTTTCCAGAAGGATTCTTTAAAAGCAAAAGTTAAGTACAAATTTTTATTAAAAGTGGGATGATAGATATAAATGCCAAGTATCTTTGTGTTAAATTTCCTTTTCATAGTGAGAGATTATAGGAGATATAATTCCAGTAAACAGTAACATTCAAAATGTAGGTAAGCTTATCTGCATGTAATAAAATGGCTGTATTGTGTTTTGTTTGTTTGTTTGGTTGGTTGGTTGGTTGGTTTTTCGAGACAGGGTTTCTCTGTATAGCTCTGGCTGTCCTGGAACTCACTTTGTAGACCAGGCTGGCCTCGAACTAGAAATCCACCTGCCTCTGCCTCCTGAGTGCTGGGATTAAAGGCGTGTGCCACCACTCCCAGCTTGTATTGTGTCTTAAAACAACATTAATAACTATTATCTTGTTTTTAAGATGAACTTTAACTTGGATTCATAGCATTGAGATAAAAATCATTGCCTTTCTACCTGTGCTCTCCCCTTCTAAAAATAGGCTTTTCAAGGTTCTGATCCTGCTTGTCCAATTAAATATTTTTTGTAGGGAGGGGGGATATAGTGGCTTCTGTAGGCTTAGATTTTTTAAAAACCTACTTGTAAATGGGTTCCCAAATACTTGACTCCCCCACCCCCATCTAACCCACCATCAGAAGGCAGGGGAGAAAAGATGGTAAATAGAACAAGGCAATGTGGACCTATTCAGAAGTAGTTCTTTGAGGTGATTTCAACCTCCATTGTCTGTCCAGTTCAGTAGTGTCAGGATAGCAAACAGCAGAGGTGACACAATCCAACAGAAACAGCCAGGCCTCTGCTGAATTGGCATGAATCAGCGGGACTGACCAGAATCAGCTGGGACGCCAGGGATTCTCTGCAACACCTCTCTCAATGGAGCAGAGGTCAGTGAAGACTAGAGACCACCGAAGTATTGCAAGGCTAGCTATGCAAGTGTGGTATCACTGTCAGTTGAGCCCTATTTATATTCTCTCCAAACATCATGTGTCCTTCCATGGGTCTTGCCTCAGGAAAAACAAACAAACAAACAAACAAACAAACACATGAGTCTGCATTACATGACACATCCAGAAACATCCACTTCAAGCTTCTACTTTGGGTATGACCCCATCCTCATGGACAGTGGCCCTCATCTGGGGACTCTATTTTATAGAGTCTGCTGGGCTCTATTATTCCTAGAATGCAAAGACTAGGACGATGACTTAGCTCTATACTTTCAGCCTTCCCTGAGTAGTTAATATGCTTAAAAATGAAAATGCCAAAAACTTTTGTCCTGCTTTGATTACCTCGTGAGCCTGCATGAAACAAACTGAATACTTTTAAACAACCGCAGTTTCTAACTGCTTGTTGTAACAGAACTTAAACTGGTCAGCTTTTGATAGTTTAAAAGGAATTTTTATCTGATACTGTTAATGTAGCAGTTTGAATAAAAATGGCCTCTTATACATTTATTTGCACAGTTAGTCTTCAGTTGATGAACTGCTGCCTGTGGAAGAGGAAATAAAACTCACAGCTACTGTTCCAGAACCAGGCACTGTCTGCTTCCCACCATGACGATAATGATCTAACCTTCTAAAACTGTGAGCAAGCCTCCAGTTAAATGCTTTTCCTGTTAAGAGTTGCCTTCATCATGGGGTCTCCTCACAGCAACAGAAGAGAGACTAAGACAGGTAATATTTTTCACCTTTGTTTGGAACTTAGCTATTTGAGACACAATATATATGTTTTCATGTGTGACCCCATCTGCTTGTGATGACGCCAATATATTTCCTATATCAGACTAGTAGACCACATCCCATGAGGTCACCTTATGGTTTTAAGACAGTTGATTTACATAATATACCAACTGGGTCTTGCAGATTCTTCTGCAGCCATGAACCTTTAACACGGTGGCAAAAACAAGTGGCTCTTTCTTTTTGGATTTCTTCCTGACCACCCCAGATTCTTACAAAACCAAACAAACAAACAAACAAGCCCTACCTAAAAAGGCAGTCATACTTTTTTGTTGTTTTTCTTTTCTGTTGCTGTTTGTTTGTTTTCTTAAATCTTAACCCCCACCACTCAAGTCTTTCATGTGCCCTACATTTGCCTTTCAGCAAACTGAGTCCCCATTGGCTAAGCTAACTCTAGAGTTGGGTTAAGCATGCTGCCCCAATTCCCAGTAAGCTTTTGGGCTTTTGTTCTTGCCAGGGAAAATAACTCTAGAACTGAACAGCGCATGCTCACACGGATTCCCAGCCATGAAAAACTTAGCTCTAATTACTAAGGTGACTTCCAATTTTCTAAGATTCTAATTGTTACACTCTCTTTATTCATTTTAATTTGTTTCACAAATGTATTTCCTATAATTAGATCAAATTAAATGCCCAAATTAAAAAAAATAAATAACTTGGCCTTAAACTGTGTCACTAAGTATCTTAAGTAAACGGCTTTTAAAAAATGACCAGTAACTGAAAATTTAAACTTCAATATTATCTCCTAGATAGATCTGATTTGTAAGAGACAAAAAGTAGATGTATCTTATACCCAAGCTCTTCTTCAATACTAACATATCTGACCTTCTGGGTTTGGTAACTGTACTTAGAGGCTAATATTAATGAGGATATAGGGGGCTAAAAGGCAGAAATACTTTTGCCCCTTGTCTGGTATGATCTATGGGACCAGGGAATGTAGTCTCCCCCAGCCCTGAAGTAGGCTGATCCAGACTTTGACCTTGATACCACTGAGAATAAGACCACTTGGGGTGTAACCTTCCGACCTAGATGGCTCTATTTTTCTGTCACCTGCTCTTCTCCATGACACTGCTACCTGCTGAAAGGCACTTGAGATGTTTCAGAGACTGCAAGCAATCCAGTAATTTACACCTACTTGCCAAAACAGTTCTTTCAGATAGATCACCTACAGGCTGGCGACAGGCATCTAGAATGGATCTGCAGGAGATGGGCTTTCCATTTATATAAGCACAGATTATTAGTAAACTTTGGGCCTTGATCAGAAAAAACTGTCTTGGTCTCCATTATTCCTCTCATCATTCTCTCCCATACAGCTCCTGCCTCCCACTCAGGAACCCATTTAGTGTGGCCGCAGGCAGCTACAAGGAAATGATGAGACACTCCCAAATGGTCACCAACTCGTCTGGTGAGTCACTTGTTCTAATGGCCAGGAAGACCATGTGTACATTCCACAAAGAGGAGAGTCAACACAGAGAAAAATGTCGGCCATGCTCCCCCCCAAAGCCTTATTTCCTCCATTATCCTAGTGTCTGATGTACATGCACTGGGAAACACAGTACTCCTAATATAAAGAATGAGAGAGAGAAAAACAATATAATTGTTCTTGATAGTTATACTATGTGGAAAGAATCTATGCAAAGAAGAGAAAACATGGTACTTTGCTTATTACTTGGAAATCTGAAGTTGTTATTGTTGTTCTTAAGACATTATGATAACTATTTCATCTTTATTTATGAGGCCCCCCTTCCCCAGTTTGTACCATCTTGAGGTTTGGAGTGCTTCTGCTCTAAAACAAAGCTCCCTCCATGACTACCACTGAGGTTACTATTGGTGCTAGCTAATGAGAAGTTATTCAAAGTTACAAGGCTAGACTTGACTTGGTCCTGGATTGCAGAATTTTCTAGGTTTCTTGATAAACATGCTCAAGGTGCTTTTAAGGATGACAAAGATTCAATGAAGAAAGAATTATTGCACCAGAGATGCAAGAGGCCCTAGGTCCAATCTCTAGTGTCACACACACACCTTTAAAGAAGAAGCATTTTTAAAACTACAAATATTTAAAACCACAATGCTGCCCTATACAAATTCTGATTAAATATATTTTAAAGGTACATTTTATTCTATCAAAGAACCTATTTATCTAAGCATTCTGTATTTTTTTAATGATAAAAACTATCCCCTTCATGATGACACTTTTTCCTAGTAAGGTTAGACTATGTATTTGTTGTTTGTTTGTTTGTTTGTGGTTTGTGTGTGATAATGTATTTATTAACTCTATTGTTTTAGGTTTAATCAACTCCCCCAAACAAGTTACAAAATATGGTTCTCCTGTGAGGTTACAGCCTCGTCAGCTTGGAAGTTATAAAAGATTGATCACTTTCCTCCTCTCCTCTTCTCCAAAATGACTTTGAGGATCACAGCTTTTAGGGAGTAGTTGTGGTCCGAAAGTAGAGACCAGAAAGAGACACACCAAGACTAATATATGAGAGAAGGTGTTGGGGGCCAGGGAGATGATTCAGTGAGTTTAAAATACTGTGAAGTCTGAGGAGCTGAGTTCAATTCGTAGGACCCACAAGGTGGAAGGAGAGAAGTCCTGCAGTGTTTGATGTGGTATGTGTGTGTGTGTGCACATATGTGTGCATGTACACACTCACATACACACAAATGAATGAATAAATGTGCAACCAATTGTTTTTAAAAAGAAAGAAGCTAGTTGTCAAAGAAAGACTAGATATCTTTCTCCACCTGGACTACATGCAACAACAACACAACAACAACAACAAAAGGTTGGCACATATCATCTAGGTGGGAATCAAAAGGAAAGGAATGAAGCAGGCTAAGCATACACAGGGTGTGTTTAGAGGTGAGTTAGTCAACAGAAAAGGAGTAAGAGTTTAGCTAGAGATAAAAGCTAACAAGGTATAGGGCCTTGACAGTGAAATTAAAAGAAGAGTTCTTTTAAGTGTGTGCAGGATAATAAGAACTCAAACAAGAGCTAAAATGTAAAACTCCCTCTCCCATCAAAGGAAAAAAAAAAGCTGACGGTGAAAACATGCCATTTGCTGACATTCTGCCCAGGGTATTTTGTGTACATGTTCACAAGCCCACTCCCCCAGCCCACAAGCACATTCCCATTCTTGAAGTGCTTCTTCTCTTTCTTAATAGCTTGTTTCTATTTCTGTTTCTAGTCCTGTCCAATTCTTTGTCATGGGACACTGGGGGCTTAGAAACCTCAGTGAGTGCTTTGAGACTCAGAGCTGTACCTCTAACACAGAGACAGTCCAATCTGGGTCCATGGTAGATCTACATATAAGGTCGGTGAGGAGCCATAACTCAACTGAAGCACAAGTTTGGGGAGAAGCTATGGGGCTTTCTAGCTCACCAACTATTGTTCTACTATAGGTTTAGAGCACACTTCTGAGAGGTGCCGTGGTGCCTGGTAAGTCACTAGCACTGGGGAAAAGGGAATAGTGGCTTCTACTAATTCTGTGAAGGAAATAGAAAAACACAGTTTTAAGCAGAGAAGACAAAAAAAATGAGAAAAGTAGAGGAAAACTCAGAGGGGGACAGTGTCTGATTCCCTCTTGTCTTATAGTGTGCATGTTCATATCAACCCAGGTTGAGAAGTGCCAGGACCACGCATAGGTGGAGCAGGTTGGCTTCCATGGTGTGATTTAAGGTGCAAGAAGACTCCAGGCCCTAAAATAGTTCTTTTTCCTGGCTTGACAGGGCACATTAAGTAGTGATTGCCTCAGGTTTCTCTATTTAAATGCAAATAACTCTGGAAAAGATAATAAGTTATGAGAGTCATTAAACATCAGTGTGATTAGCTTATTAGATTGTTTTCCTAGAAGACTCCTGAGGGAGCATTGTACAAAATGGTCATGGCTTAGGGATCTGTCCACAGTAAGTCCCTCTATCTCAACATGCCTCAGCTTCCTCTACAGTATGGACTCCAGGATTTGCTCCGTCTGGTTCTTGGATGTGGTAGGAGTGAGCAGGAGGCTGTGACACAACAGAGCATCTCAAGCATTGACTGTCACAAGCAGAAATGACAACACTGGCAGCCTGAAGGTAAACAGTAGGGGTCCATGTTGAAGTCTTGATTCTCAGCCAGGAAAATAAGCAAGGACACGAGAGGAAAGGTAAGATTCCAGTGACCAAAAATAAAAAGATACCCAACCTAAGCATTCATGCATGAAAGGTACATTAAACAACAGGATACCAGGCTTACCCATAAAATGAAAAAAAAAAAAAGTTGTAAAATGATAATAACCAGAGTAGAAGAATATAGATGAAAGTGGGCTGCCCGTGGGAATACAAACTGTCTATTTAGCATCATGGATCAAAAGACCTTAAATGTGTGAAGCAGCAATTCTAACTCCAAGAATTGACTGGAATAAATAAAGGAGTATGTGCACCTGGTTCAGCTGCAGGCGTTCTCACCACAATATTGGTTGTAATCACAAAGACTCTAGAAATTATCTAAATGACCAACAGAAGATTCGTCATAAATCATGGTATAAACCTTAAACTGTATCCTAGTCCTGTTTTGATATATATATATATATATATATATATATATATATATATATATATATGTTTATATATGTGAAGTATATTTATTAACAGAGGAAAATATACCTAATAATCTTTGGGACAAAGGCTGTAAACATATGTATTATGCATTCATATTATGTATCTTTTTATCAAGCGGTGTTTGCAGAAACATGAATAGTAGCCATAAATATTGTGAAATCACAGAGTCATTTCTTTCTATTCATTGTTTAACTTTGTTTGCATGTGTAAAAAACTTTTGCTAAGAGGCATTCAAGGAAAAGAGAAAAATTCTCATAAGAGGAAAGCTTTTTTTTCTTCAGTTTGAGCCAAGAATTTTTTAATCTATAAACTGAGGGGAGAGAGAACAGCTTCCTTATGTAGTCTGTGAAACTCTGAGGAAAAGGGATAAGAAATGCGTGAAAAAGAGTTTTGAAGTCAATAAATCTCCCCGTGGCATCAAAGAAGAGGAAGGCTGCAGAACCGTTATTTCTGCTCAATTGCTTGTAAAAAGAACAGAAGAAAAAGAAAAAGAAAAAAAATGGTCTCAGCAATGGTAACAGCAGGTTGCTCAGTTGAATTGGAAAACTCATCTCAACAAAGGCAAATAGGAGGGAAGAGCGTTAAAAGCAGCTCTGAAGCAGTACATCAATTAACGCAAGAACGCGTTTTGTTAAAGTGACTGGAGAGTGAGTCCAGGTAGTTACTTCCTTGAGTACCAGCTCCTTCTAGCTGTGGTGGGTTCGGGTAGGCAGCCTGTACTGCTACTATGCATTGCGCATGAGCATGGGGCACAGGGGGCTGAGCCACTAGTGGGAGTAGCTGCATGTAGCAACTCCGATTTTCAACAGTAGTGAGGAGATCTTCCCTTCCTGGTTTTGCTAGCTCCTCACCACAATCAGTCCATTGCTTCATAAGTGCATGACCCAAGGAGAGTCCTGCAGTACAGCACAGCCACGAGGGTTGGCAGAGCAGCTCACTGAGCCCTCTCCTCCAAGTACCCTTGTTGAGAGCGGACACAGCATCTCGGCGCTCAGACACAGCTCCAGCAAAGGGTGAGAAGCAGGAGCGAAGGGACGAGGTAACCTGCCTCCAGAGCTGTTCCCTAGCCCAAGTTCCCGCCTCTTCACCCTGTTTTCAAAGACTAAGATCCTTCTCCTTTGACAATACCCACTTTACAACTGTTAGTGGATAGGATACAATGGTATAGAACCAGAGTGAAGCATAGGAAGTGGGTAAGGCAGACAAAACACCTCTACTCCACCGGTGGAGTTAACATCCTAGTAGAAGAGACAATGAACAACAGAACAGCAATAATTTGTTGATGAAAGTAGAGAGTGGAGTGTGATAGAGCCCTTGGCTTTGGTGACTATCTGCCTGAGGGCTGGTAAGCCCTGGGGCATGGCATAAGAGCCTGAACGTATATAATGTGTAATGGGAAGCCAAATGGGGAACAATATGACCAAATGTGTGTGTGTGGGTGTGTGTGTGTATGTTACACGTATATGTATATAGGCATATATGTGTGCACATGTATATATCATATATGTCATATATAAGTATATATACAAATACATATATTTATATATTATTTCTGAATCTGTTGACTGACCTACTTAGAAATTTACATGAAACTCTTCAGGTTCTTCATTTAAAATGCAAACATTTTCAACATCTGTAGCATCTTAATTGGAATGTACTGATTATAACCTTTTCTCTCATTCCCTCTCAGTTGACAGTGAAAGTGCTGGGCAACTGCCTGGGGATCTGAACCCAGGCAGAAGCATTATTACACAGCAGGAACACATGTGTGCTCAAGGGCGAATAAAGTTATCAAGGTCAATGATGGAAATGAGGAGAGAGTGTCAGCCATGGAGCCAAGCGCTGCTAAATTCAGACTCTGAGTCCTTACTCCCTGCCTGCTAATAGTGCAGTCTTGGCCAGCTTCCATTCTTAGAAGTTGGTAATAAAAGAACATGAAACAAGCATTCCCATAGTTGGAAATGATTGGAATGTATCTAAGTCATCCCTGTGAATTCCGTGCTGTAGGAGCACGCTGGGGCTTAATTCAGGATCGTAACACTGAGTCTGCCCATCTAGGTGCTAGCTTTGAGGATGAGTCAGAGAGCAGTAATATCCACATGCTGCTTCTGTGTGCATGATTTCACTTTCTCCGAAAGTGATGAGATTTTGGAAACAGACTTTGGCAAAGAAATGTTCTTCTGCTAAATATAACGGGGAGGGTAGACATCCTACTCCATCCCAGTTTCTAAGCACTTTTAAATGTCTGTGTGACTCTCTACCAGAATGAAAAAAATGTGGCTTTTTGGTAAAATCTTATGCTTTATTAGTTGGCAAGGTGAGCTGGAATCCACAGCTAATTCTTAGAGGACTTGGCAAAATGGTAACTATTCTGCAGTTTGGAAGAGATCTAAGGTTGCCCTCCTTGATTTAGAGCATATTGTATGTAGCTGCTTAGCGGGCAGTCGGGATTTCTAACAGTCAGTCTTGACTTGATTACAATGTCTGCCTGAGGAGTGAATCCATAAACTTAAAAAAAAAAAATAAATCCATAAAATAGTAAGTTGAAGAACCTGGAAAACGTTCTACAATGTGAAGAGGAGCGTGTGTAAAGACATAGAAGGTGAAGAAGATGCTAGAGAGAAGGTGTTGTGTTGGGACCAAGAGGCAATGTCCCTGAATGTGCTGGAGACAATAGACCAGCATGAGACTCTAAAGAGGAGAGAAAGTCAGGAAGCCCTCACCTTCTAATGAACCCTTTCTGTAGGTTCTGCTCACCTCCCAGTGGGGCACCACAGACACACACCTCCTCAAAGCAAGGCAGGGGGTTGCCAGGAAGGAACCACTGGGGACAAACTCCTCAGTGTTGTACACTTGACCCTTTCAGCCTTCACTGTTTCAAATGAGCAACTACAACCCTGGCCTTCGGGGCTGGAGAGATGCATCAGAAGTTAAGAGTGCTTGTGCCTGCAGAGGACCTGGGCTGGGTTCCCAGCAACAACATGGTAGCTCACAGCCATTCTTAACTCCAGTTCCAGGGAATCCAATACCTTCTAAACTCCTTGGGCACCAAGAACATATATAGCATCATATAATATATGTAGAATTAGTATATAGTATTAGAATTTGTATTCTAATATAGCATATTAGAATATAGTATTTTAGTATAACATATTTATGAAGACAACACACACACACAAATATATATATAAAACACACATTTATATATATGGTAAATCTTTAAAATATATCTCCAGCATACTTAACCTGCTTCTCCCAAACTGCAGCTTCTCACTGACCTGAAATAAACAGACTTTTATCTCCCTAGCTCAACTAAGAATAGAAACACTTCTTGACAGTCATTTTTCTCTAAAGGTTGTGATATATCTTAGCCATTATTTTGGTTTTACACAGTCTCACTATGTAACTTCAGCTGGTCTTGAGTTCAAGACCTTCCTACATCTGTTTGCTCAGTGCTAGAGTTACATGCCTGTGTGCATCACCACAGAGGCACTGAGAGTTCAAATGTTCTTTTAAAGTTCCATTAAAAAAGTGATTGTATGTGTGATATAGCTGAGCATTTGAAGGAGGATAAGACATCCCATGGCACATGTGTGGAGGTCAGAGGACCAACTCTGGGATTCTTTCCTTCTGCTCTGTAGAACTCAGGTGTCTCAACTTCCAGGACAATTTTTGTACCTGCTGAGCCAGATTAATGGTTCTCAAATGTCCTTTGAAGTCGGTTAAGGGCTGGCAAGATAGCTCAGGATGAGAGGCCTGGTAGGCTGAGTTTGACGCATGGGATAGACATACAGACATACAGGTGAGAGAGCAGAACTGACACCACAAAACTGTAACCTACACATATGTGTGCAGCTCTGCACATGTGCCCGTACACACTGGAATGCCTTGTAATAGTGAGATACTTTATCAAGACACCCAAATATACATGTGGCACCCTGGAAACTGCTATCAGCTTCCAAACTATTACTCAAGTCACAAATAAAAAGTAAAATATGATTGGTGAGTGACTTTGAGGCCACCAACGAAAGTTCAGATCAGTGGACAGATTTTCACAGGCCTGTGGAGTTCACTGTGGTGACTGTGTGCACCAAGTATCTTCCTGTCTAGAAAACAGCACTGGGCTAGAAACATAGGCAGGCATTACTCATCTGTCTCATTCTCTGGAAACACTCTGGGATGGAGATGTGCACCCAGGAACTGCTGAGAGACTAAGGTAGGAATATATACCTGATTGAGAGAGGAGCTCGGAATGGGCAGAGGGCAAAGCTAAGTGTTATTGCAGATACAAGAAAAAAAGAAAGAAAGAAAAACAGGCCCAGTTGGCTCATGTGGTACCCTGGATGTTGGACAGGGCATTAGTTGTCCAACATAGAGATAATGGGGCCAGACTTAGTTTTCCCCTCATTGGAAAATCACTAGATAGGGAATTTTCTTGAGAAGAGGTGTGGCTTCCTTGGGCCAAGGGAAATTCTTTAGCAGGAGCCATGGGTAGATTCATTTCCTAGAGCCAGCAGAATGCATACCTCAGTCCTACAGCAGGTCTGGGCTACAAACAGCAACATATGTGACTTAAGGCCAGTGGTAACAATGGTTGGTCCAACATGGGAGCCAAGCTTCTATAAGAGAACTCTTGGGTTCTTGAAGCTCCTGTGCCTTTGGGTTCACTTCTCTCTTCTACCAGTCATCTCTGGTCGCTGGTTCCACCTGTTGCCTAACATGAATCCTTTACACTTCTGTCCACACTGTCTCAATTTTCTATAGAGGAGGGAAAGATCTCCTGTGCTGGAACACATGTGGTCTCTACCTCACCAATCATGCCAGGGTGTTCCTGACCTGCACTCAGCCTGGAATCTTCAAAGATGAATGGGACACCAGTTCTTCTGAGGAATTCCCAGTCTATAAGATGAAATAGTAAAAACACATGCTCTAGGATATATACTCATATGTGAAGATTTGGAGTTAGGAATCTCTGGTGAGTGAGAACATGAACATTTGTCTTTCTAGGTCGGGGTTACCTCACTCAATATGCGATTTTCTAGCATTTAGCAGACTAGACCTTGGAGAGCAAACACAACTCCTTTGAGTATCAAAGGGAAGAATGGCTAATCTCTGTTTGAGGATCATTAATGGAGGGCTTTCTTATGGAAGAGATATTTGGACTTGTCTTTGAAAAGAGAGTTGAAAGCCAAGGCAGGGGTAGAGTTCAGTTAGCAGAAAACGTGTCTAGTACACACAAGCCCTGCAATCCATCCCAGCACTGCATAGCCAGGCTTGGTGATATACACCAGTAATCCCAGCACTTGGAATGTGGAGGCAGGGGATTCAGAAGATCAAGGTCATCTTTAGTTACCCAGAGAGACTGAGATCTCTCTTTAAGACATACAATGATCCCTTAAAGAAAAAAGAAATGGGTTAAGACTTGCCAGGTATTGAGATGGAGGAGAGACGTAACAGACTGGGCATGTGCAGAAGTGAAGTTTGGGGCTATAGTGTAGGGAACTCTGGAGTTTAGGATAAGTGTTGTGGTTGGGATAATAGGTGTTACCAAGGTCATATCACCCTGAATGCACCTGAGCTCAGAAGCTGAGCAGGACTGGATCTGGTAAGTACTCAGATGGGAGAAATGTCCTCCATAGTCTTAGACTTTTTTATCACTGAGTGAAATTATAGAAGCATTTGGCACCTGAGATTTGAATGTCCTAAAGACATCTTTCAGTCCAGTCTTGCCCAGAGTCAACTGTTACTCTGGGAAACGGTTGCTAGTCTAAAGGATGCCTTCTTGGTTGTTTTAAATTTGTACATCTCACATTGACCTGGAAGTTGGACATTTCTCCCCGTTCCATTTCTTTCTTTGTGTGTGATCTATTTGTGTCCCTTGCCCATCTAGCTAGTCCAGCTCAAAGGTTTCAATAGTCATTTTTAAGAGTTCTTTTTACCACAAATTTATTGACCCGATGTCTTGCTACAAATATTTTTCTTTGCATGTTTGTCTTTTCAATTGTGATTTTTTTTTTTTTGAGTCTGGCTCTTTTTACCTCTTCTGTTAATTTGAGTTACAGAAAGATAAAGATAGGGTTACATGTCTGTTAGGTGTCCTTAACTACACTCACTATGTGAACACAAAAAGTTCCCTTTCATGCTTCCAAGGCTCATATCCATGCCAAATCCCATTTCTACCCTCAACAAAAAAAGACAGCATCCTGTTTTTCAAGAACTAGCCACACCTCTTCTCCAAATGGCCAGCTTGGGATGGTGAGGCAGTTTAGCAGGTAAAGGCTGGCCAGGTCTGCCAAGCTCACTCAGTCTATGGTACTCACCCAGTGCAAGGAAAGAACCAACTCCTGCAGCTGAATCGCTGACCTCCACATACATGCCATAGGACATATGTGCCCTCACATATAAACATGCACGGGCAATAAATAAACAAGCATCGCTGAAGATCACCAGGCTCAGGGTTATGGGCATGGGTCCCAGCTCTGTTGTTAGCTGCATTTCCAAACTGACTAAACTGCCTAAGCTTCCATTCCCTCATCTGTTAAATGAGAATCAAAATAGTGGTTCCTTAAAGTGTGGAGGGAAGTTATCGTATGACCCAGAATCCTACTCTTGGGCCTGTTTTCAAAAGAACTGAGGCATCTCTGCTGTGGTTGGTTCCCTGAGGGATGGAATTGGGATGAGGACCCTTGGGAAAGTGACTACGTAAGATTCAGATCACAGTCTTTTGTTCTCCTTTGTGGCAGAGTCTTATATAGCCCAGACTGGACTCATTACACTGTTAAGGATAGCCTTGAACTCCTGATTCTCCTGCTTCCACGTCTCAAGTGCTGGAATTTTAGGAGTGCATACCACCCATTAATGGACAATGTAGTGACTTGTAAAGGTGATGCCACATGCTAGCAGCCTTTTCTTCACTTGAGGACACAGTGAAGAGTCTCCATCTTTGAGCTGGGAAACATATACTCTGTAGACACTGAACCTTCCAGCACTTAGACCAACTTTCTAGCCTCCAGAGCTGGAAGAAAACACATGTTCATTGTTTAAGCTAACACTGCTGTGTCATGGTAACTAAGCCAACAATGATGAGATACTGTGGGATTAGATGCCTGCTCAGTGCACCATCCAAAAGAGAGATGCAGCCCTAGTGATGATGGGGAAAGTGGGGAAAAGGGCACAGGTCTTCCTGTCTTCCATCTGCCCCTTCCCTTCTGTTTCCTGTCTCCACACCTCTGGTATCTCTAGCTGCAGGAATGATTCTCTAACCTTGTCTAAAGGAAAGGAAAACTGGACCTGCAATGGGGCCAATCAAACAGAATGGGATGTATCTGAAAATCAAACCAAAGTCCCGGAGGTCTTCTCCCTCCTACATCCTGGGTGACCTTTTCCTATAAGTTAATCTTGGGGATTTTTCAAGATACAGTTACTGAGTTAAACATTTTCCATTGCAAATTTCCGTACTGTCTTGGTTACTCCATATGCCTGAAATTACTTTATTTTTAGTTAACACATTTAAAAAAAAACGAATTAAATGCAAATCCTTGCAGAAGTTGTCGGACTCCTGTGATGCTTAACGACATGAAAATTTCACTGTATTATTTATATCCAGATATGCTGCAGCTGAATTTCATATGGAAATGTTCAGAATTTTAAGTTCCTTCGCTGAAAAAAAAATTTCTCTTTTCAATGAAAGCCTTCACCCATCTCTTATTAAAAAGCATTAATGTTAACACCTAAACAAAATGTGGTCCTCTTACACACTGAAGACCCCAATCCAAGTTAACGGCTCATATGATTCCCAGAAGAGCAGAACCCCCAACACACCTGAACATGTTTAACTTGTATGTGAATTACACAAGTGGAGCGAAAGCCCTAACAAAACCCTAGGATGAGTGTTCTCCTTGGCCTCATGGGATGAGAAAGATTTGACTTCTAGCAGGGTTCTCCATCTCTGAATCTGTGCCTCTAAAATCAATTATTAAACTTTTGAACCTTTTTTGTTTGTTTGTTTTGTTTTTTGAGACAGGGCTGCTGAATGTCCTGGAACTCACTTTGTAGACCAGGCTGGCCTCGAACTCAGAAATCCGCCTGCCTCTGCCTCCCAAGTGCTGGGATTAAAGGCGTGCGCCTTTAATGAGACCTGAAAAGAAGACCGACAACTTCGAGCCTCAAAGTCTCCAGGCCACTGTGAGGCTGACTGAGTCAGAAGAAACACCCGGAAGAGAACATGATACTGTTTGGAAGCAGGAGGAACAGCAGCAAACCCAGCAAACACCAGGAGGAATGGGACAGGAGAGCAGAAGGTGGAAGCGGCCAGAGAATCTCTTCCTTGCGCAAATCACTGTCTCCATTATTCTTTGCTTAACTTGTTAACAGTCCCGTTGCATACTGGACAAAGTGATCTTGCTTTCTGTGAGTCTGGGGAGGGAGAAGCAGAGGAAGTATCAGGGCACATCTGTGAAGAAAGGCCTTTTCTAGCAACGCTTCTGACCGGAAGAAAGAGACCCAAGTCTTGCTATGCCTTTTGCTCTACGCACATGGCTGGAACAGTCATGTAATTTCAACCCTCTGAGCAGTTCAGTGTAGGCTGGTACTGTCTGGTGTTACTTGGAATACTTGAGTTCCAAGATCCTAATAATTTGTATTGGGGTACTTATAAGGGACCTGGGAGCTCCCTTCTTTCCCTAACTCAGTGATGGTGTTCCACAAGCTCTAGGTGTCCTATCTCTGGAGGAGACCTCCTCAAAGCATGCCAGGAGAAGGAAGAGGAATTGGGTCCCTGGACTGAGTTCACTGGGTCTCTGGCGGTTCCTCATTGTGCTGTTAGAGATCACTGCCTACAGGAGGTAAGTTGAGGGAGCAAGAAGCCCGATGAGTGTATGCAAAAGCCTAGAATCCCCAGGAATGGCAGGTTAGGGGACTCTGTCTATAGAAAGTAAAGAGACTAGAGAAACAGATACCATATGCAGAAGGAGAGCCCTAAGGAAGTGTGCCTTGCATGGTGTAGGCTTCATGTGTACAGTTGGATGGACCAGAGGCATGACAGGACTAAGTAGGTTGTTGTCCAGGCTGACAGCTAGGAAACAGTCTGTCCCACAGAGGGTTGTCTCTTGCAGATCACAGAGTACTTGAGAAGAAGAACTAGGTAGTATTGGTCAAGATGTAGTCTGGTTGATCACTAGCTCAGCTCTGCTTCTGCAAGGAGGCCTGAGAAATCTTCACTGCTTGTGGGGATAATCTGTTCATTCTTATGGGGGGGGGGTCATCTATCTGCAAAGCTTTGCTCATCTTATAACCCAAGGTGACTTCAGGTTTGGGACGATGACTGAAGGCTTTCAGAGGCTTCTGTGGCTTGGAGTAGGATGCTGTAGTACTGACAAAAAGACCCCAGTTCCTCTTCTCATTAATGCCTTCAGTATTGCAAAGGGGTGAAGTAGGTAGGCATCCCTGGGTTTTAAGCAGACATTCCTCAGCTCTAGGCAGTCAAGCAGAAGTCCTGGTCCTAAAGCCAGTGTCCTGGTGTGAGCTCGACAAGAGCTACAGTCACCTGGGAAGAAGGAAGCTCAATTGAGGAAATGCCCCCACTAGATCGTCTTGAGGGCCATTTTCTTGATTAATGATTGATGTGAGAAGCCTGAGTCAATGTGTGGGAGCGCTGCCCTGCCCTGCACTGGCGGTCCTGCATGCTATAAGAAAGCAGGCTTGGCAAGCAATGAGGAGCAAGTCAGTGAGCAGCGCTCCTCCATGGCCTGTGCATCTGTTCCTGCCTTGGGTTCTTGCCCTGACTGCTCTTCCTGGTGAATTCCAAGTTGCTTTTTGTCATGGTGTCTTATCAGGCCAATAGAAACCCCAACTAAGACTGCCAGGGACACAAACACAAAAAGCAGCTGCTTGGCTTTCATCTTGAGTTTAGCTACCTTGTGGTCTCAGAAAATAAGTCAAGCTTCTTAGCAAAAGCCACCTCAAGGCTGGCACTCACTGGAAAAGATGTGTAGGCATCTCTCATCTGTGTGGCCTCCAGTCCAATAATTTCCTTCACTCATGAGCTACTACTTAGTCCTCAGCAACCAGGTGGTGACAGAGAGAAGATAGTGTCCCTTTTAGTTTTTTCTCCAGAGGAACCCACCTGTCCCAGATGGCAGATGCTGGCAAATGAAAGACTCACTGAAGTATATGGGTGTAACAGCATATAGATTCTAAATCTATGGGTGTAACAGCATATAGATGCTAGGCTCCAGAAATGAACAATGCACACACTGGGGTCAGCGCTGCACTGGTGACATGGAATTTGCTGCGGGTGGGAGCCTCACCTTTCTCATCTACTGGCTTTTTCTGGAAACCCAGAGCTTCTTGTTGATGTTCAGAGATTCTGGGACCACAAGAAAGCCACCTCTTCCATCATCCCTACTATCCCTCCTCCCACCCTGACCCACTGCTATCTGTCCAGGTACAGGAAATGAGAGGGTAAGGAAGGGAAGGCACACAGAGAGGGGAAGTTGTAGGCAGGTCAGAAGCTTTGCCATAGCAGAGCAAAAAATGATTGCGGAGTCAACAAACCTGGACCCTTGGGGGCTCTCAGAGGCTCAACCCCCAACTGAAGAGCATACACGGGCTGGATCTAGGACCCCTGCACATAGTAGCAGATGTCCACGTTGGTCTTCATGTAGACCCTACAATGAGCAGGGGCTGTCCCTAAAGCTCTTGCCTATCTGTGGAATATGATCCCCTAACTGAGATGACTTGTCTGACTTCAGTGGGAGATGATGCACCCAGCCCTGCAGAAACTTGATGTGCCACGGTAGGAGAGTAGCCAGGGAAGCCTCCACCCTCTCAGAGGAGAAGGGGAGAGAGAATGGGGGGAGTCGCTTGTGAGGAAGGAGGAAGGGGCAACAGTCAGTATGTAAAGTGAATAAATAATAAATATTCTTAAAATGACTGCAGAAAAACACAAGAAGAAGTGAGCAAATGGTATATGTGTGTGTGTGTGTGTGTGTGTGTGTGTGTGTGTGTGTGAGAGAGAGAGAGAGAGAGAGAGAGAGAGAGAGAGAGAGAGAGAGAGAGACCCTAGAACTGCAGCTGGCAGGGACCGGGGTGGCCACTGTCCTCACAGGAACAAGCAATAACTTCACCAAGCCCTTCTTCTATTTGCGTGCCTTGCTGTCTTTTGGGGAAGGTTTCTGCTTCCATCGGATCTCCCCCTATATTAGTGTTTTATTCTCTCCTGGCACCACTGGGTTTAGGACAGAGGGAGACACAGAGAAGCAGGCCCAGTGCAGGTCAGTAAAGGTGGATAGAGGCAGAAGGCAGAGAGATGAGTACGCTGATCACTTCCAAGAGTTTGGAGATGAAGCCTCTGTGCCCAGCGATGCTATTGGCACTTCTCTCAGTCCTAAAGACTCCTTAGGTAAAGTGGGAAAGGATACCCCTTCCTCCAGGCAGATACAGCTGGTAGAAGGCAGGTGCACATAACCTCACCTGTATCATTTCCACTCATTCCTCTGCTGGGTTCCTTGTACAGTAAAAATCTGCACAACTCTATGTATTATCTCTGATCAGTCAGGTCTCACAGCCTCTGTGCCCATTTCCCCATCTGTTTTAAAAAATAAAGAATAAGAGCTACCATTCTACTCAAGTTATATATGTATTATTTTACCTTTTTATTGTGGAACATAATGAAAAGCAGAAAAGTGAAGAAACGAATGTGAAATTCCCTATGGCTAGTTCAGAGACAAATGAAACCATGTCATAGAAGAGACTTTGGGAAATAGAGAATTAAATCAGTACTAACCAGTAATTGAGTTGGAGCTACTGATGATCCCATTTCCAGTGAGATAGCCTTGGTGGAGGATTGTGGGGCCCTAGGTGCCAGCTACTGCTCCTGTTTCTGCTTCTCTTCCTCGGGGGTAGCCAGGCCTGTTCTGCACTGGGCTCAGCTGGAGGGAGGGCAGGTGGGTGCAGGCAGGATCTTGGTTGTCAGTGAATGTGCAGGTAAAGAACACACCAAGGCACAGCTTCAGAGAACTGCTTCCATTTACGAGGGAAACAAAAGCTATTTAAACGTTGTGGGTGAGTAGGAGCTATTGGAGTGAGTATACATCATTGGCCAGATACAGAGTGCTGGGGATGCCTCATTTGCATGAAGAGGAATGCCAGGTGCTGCTGGACATGACCTTATAAGGAAAAAGGAAGTTAAACCTGGCTATCAGCTATGTGACCTCCTCTAGTGAGACAATGGGGGAGGCAGGGCTGTGTGAGCCAGGGCATGCAGGCCTGGGGTGGGGGAGGGGAATGAGCCTACTCCTGAGGATCTCAGGACAAGATTTCTGGGGTTTGGACATGCCTCAACCTCTTGCTCCAGGCCTGTTCCTCCTGGTCCCGTGGCTCCCCATCCCCACATTTCCCCTTTTTGTTTTATAAAGGGGATGTACGATCATCAGCAGTCTCTAAGTTGGGAATGGTTTGGTATTGAACTGGAACCTGATTGGTCTTTTTCATGTTCTGAATTGAGTCCCTTCTGAGAGTTCTCAGTGGAACCTCTGTTGCTCCTAAGCAGAGTCATACTGGAGGATCAGAGCTGAGCTACTATGCTGCTCCTGGGAGAAGCCCAGGGGCAGATGGGAAAACCAAGAAGAGCTGCCATGGAGGGGAGGGGAGGGCCATGAGGGGTCTGGCCTTATCCTCCCTGTATCTTGTGAGAGTAAGGGGGAACCCATAGATGCTAGCTAACAGCTTGTCTCCCTCTAAGTCCCTCCACAACTATGAACTCTGAGAACCTGAGATGCAGGAGAGTGAGTTCTCCACACACCCAGCAGCTCTAAGCACCACAGATAAGGACCAATTTGAGACTAATTGACCCGACTTTCAGGGACAGGATCTGTCACACGTGCTATGTCAGTTTGACTAAAGGTCTGCAACCATCACGGACGGTGTAGGAGTGGAGCTGAATCTTTAGTGACCAGGAGCACCGCTTTTTCTGGGTTTTAGTTTCACTCTGTGGCTGTGATAAAACACTCTGACCAAATTAACTTAGGGGAGGACAGGGTTTATTTCAGCTTATAGGTTACCGCCCATAATTCAGAGACATCAGGGCAGGTCTCGAAGCAGAAAACATGGAGGAATGCTGCTAACTGACTCACGCCTTGGCTCATTCATAACTAGTTTTCTCACACAGCCTACGACCATCTATCTAAGGAATGGTACCACCCACAGTGAGCCAGGCCCTCCTACAACAATGAAGACAACCCCTTCTGGCCAATCTGATCTGATGGCCAATCTGATCTAGGCAATCTCTCAACTGAGGTTCCTTGTCTATGTGATTCTAGGCTGTGCCAAGCTGACAGTTAAAGCACTATCACATCATGCGTCCATGTTGCAGATCATCTACCCTCACTGGGAGGTGACTCCAGTGAAAGCTAACCACTACCACTTTGTACCTCAAAGGAAGCCACCACAAAACTTCTCCCACACCACAAGGGCCATTTTTCTTTAAATCCTGTCTCAAGAATCCTTCTTAATTAATTTCCCTGTTTTGAGGTGGATAAACGAATAGCTTTTAAATCTTCTTTATTCCTGAGGATTTCATATATATATATACAATGGAATGCAATCATGTCTGCCTACCGTTTCTCTCCAGCTCCCTGCATGTCACCTCTAATATATACTCCTCCCTACTTCATGGCATATACATGTACATACATGTCTCCCACCAAAAAGAGTCGATGCTGACAGATGTGCCCAGGAGCCATCCATTGGAGAATGGGAATTCTACCAGCAGCTCCACCCTCCACATAAAATGATTTCCCCAACTAAAGCAATGGCTCGACAGTTAAAAGCGCTGACTACTCTTGCATAAGACCTAGGATCAGCTCTCAGTACCCACGTCAGGCAGTTTGCCACCTGTTATTCCGATACAGAGGAACTGATATCCCATGATCTCCACAGGTACCTGCACAAACATAGTGCATGTAAACTCATGAAGGACATCACAAAAATAAAGATAATAAATAAATCTTCTAAAGGAATGATGCTCCACTCCCTCGGCAAATATCAACTGCCAATAGCTGTTCAGGAAGGAGTGGGACCTGGAGATACCTATCATGTTGATGCAGGAAGTTTGGCTGGCTTGATCTTGTGCAGGTCTTATGCAGGTGGCCCGGGATGTTGGGAGTTCATGAACAATAGCCATGCCGTATCCAAAAGAGAGCATCTCACAGCACTCCTTCCTACCTCCCAGCTCTCGCATTGCTTCCCTGAGCTCAGGACAGTGGACAGGAGTTATACACATGCCCCACTTAGGGCTTAAGCATTCAGTCTCTGGAAAAATGCATTTCTGACCAAAGTTGAAAGAAGTCCAGGTCTACAATTGTAAGCATATACCTTTTAGCAAAATAACAATAGCCAGGTTCTATCCCAGGGCCTATGACTTCCCAGACGTGGGCTGTTAACCAGAATTACACAGGTTTTAGATTCTCTGCCGTGGAGTGGACCTCAAATACAATTCGAAAGTAGTTACTACCCCCTAACAATCATACCAAAATTATACCAGTAGGTATATCTTGCATGGTAGGCTAATGGGAAAGATTACTGCCGTCTTTTTCCTCAGCGGCTTGCATAGCATCTTCTGGTACCGTGAAATAGGTTCAACTGGGAGAGTGTGTCCTAATTGGTTGAAGAGTGTCCTTTAGCCGGTGAGTGATGGAGAGTCTTACATATCATTATGGTGGACAACCAAGGGCTATAGCAGTAGTCTGTGGTGTTTTGGAGCTCTTTGGGGCCTCTCTGACCAAAGATTCATGGAGAGGTTGACCTCACCTTGAATTGTGATTTTCATTTAGTAACTCATGCTTTCTGGGAGTGACATAAGGTGAGCTACCCCTCTCTCTCTCTCTCTCTCTCTCTCTCTCTCTCTCTCTCTCTCTCTCTCTCTCTTTGTGTGGGTATGTGTGTGTGTATATATGTGTGTATGTGTGTGTGTTATGAACAAGGGGTTACATGCTTATAAGCAAGGGATTTTTAGTTTTGCAAACTATAGGGCTTTTTTATACCTCCTTTACTTTGGTTAGTCTACCCACTGCCACCCTCTTTCCCCCAATTCCTGCTTAATCCTTTAGCTCCTTCTATTTCCCTCTTTGCATTTCTTCTGTGTTTTAAAAGTTGTGCTGTGAGGTGGTAGGCTTCCTATAGATTTCATATCTGCTTCCCTTGGATTAGCCTTCTTCACTCTCCCCATACTCTGAAGGCCCTTCCTGCTTACACCAGTTCACCACCAGTACTCTGCCTTTCTATTTTTGTTTTACCTACAATCTCCTAGCATCCCTTCCTCCCCAAGAGGTCCCTTTCTACTTTTCTGAAGAAGCCTGGGGACCTGGGTTTAATCCCCAAAATATGTGTAGAATATAGGGCCAGCAAGATGACTCAGCAGTAATGGTGTTTGCTGGTAACCTGGTAACCTGAGTTTGATCACTGAAACCCACACAGTAGAAGGAGAAAACCAATTCCTGCAAGTTGCATCTGACCTGAACATATGCACTCCCCCATACACACAATTGATATATAGTTTTAAAGCCAGGTGTAGTGGTACACAGATGTCATCCTAATGCTGGGAAGACAGAAATAAGCCAATCCCTGAGACTGGCTAGCAGCCAGCCAAGCACAACCTAGCATAATCAACAAGCCCATGAACACAAGGAGAGGCCTTGTCTTAAGAAACAATGTGGGTCCTGCCCCTTGTTGCCCACAGCACTCGGGAGACCAGGACCTGGCCCTGTGCCTTACCTGGTAGCATAGTAGAGCTGGCCATGGAGGTGAAGGCATGGGTGAGCCATCCCAAGAGCCTGAAATCAGGAGAGCTGGCCCTGCCCTTTAGATGGGGCAGTGTCAGAGAGCTGGCCATGGTGGTGTGAGTGTATGAACTACTGGAATACTTGAAAAGGTCAGTGCTGCAGAACAAATTCTGCAGGGTCTCTATGACCTTGGGCAACAACAGGACATCAGAGAGAAGTCCCAGTAAGGATCCAGTATTGATAGTGTAACAGCCTCCAACCAGACCAATGGCTCACTACAGTGAACATTTGCAAGTAAAGATGTGTGGACAAAAGGTGCACTGTGGGACACAGCATGACACACCACAGCTTCCATGAAGAGGTGGGTTTCTTTGTTTGCTTTTTTTTTTTAATTTTGTTTTTAAAATTTTCTTTTCTGGGAGTGGTTGCAAGGGTAGAGGAAAGATGAAAAGAGACCAGGAGATAAGTAGGATTGGGATTCATGATGGGAAATGAACCAAGAATCAATAAAAAGTGAAGGAAGGAAGGAAGGAAGGAAGGAAGGAAGGAAGGAAGGAAGGAAGGAAGGAGACATGACCTAAGGAAGAAAGATAATTGAGATTGTTCTCTGCTCTCCACTTACACAGATGCACACACACATGTGCATATACCTGCATATACAGGTACACATACATGCACACACACAGAGTTTACCCATCATACTTTTCACTTTTTACATTTTTATTAACATATACATAACAACATTTGCATTTCACTGTGACATTTTCATATGTGCATATGATGTACTTTGACCATATCTACTCCCCACAACTCCTCCCACCCCTTCTGCCTCCGTACTAGACTCCCCTTAACTTTCATCTGTTTTTCACCCTAGACTCCAGTTATTAGAAGAGAATGTATGGTACTCATCTTTCCTGAGTCGGGCTTGTTTCAAAGACTAAGCCCCTTCCTCCTTCTATTTTCCTATTGTGGCATAATCTCATGCTTCTTTATGGTAGAATAAAGCTCTGCCTTTTCTCCATCCTTCTGAGGATAGATGTCCCGGCTGAGTACAAAGCCAGGTGACCATGAAGAACCAAGTGAGCGTTGCTATGTAGGTGTCTCTAAACTACCCAGGAATATGGCTGGACCATATGCTAGTTCTAATTTCAGGTTGTGGACGAGCCTCTGTGCTGATTTTTATGCTGGCTGCACTAATTTGCATTCCCATCAACAGTGTATACGGATTCCTTTCCATTTACATCCTCATCACATGTTTTGTTTTGTGTTTTCTTGATTTTGAGTCATGTTGAGATGGAATCTCAATATAGTTTTGTATTTGTACTTCCCTAGTGGAAAAGATATTGAACAATATTTTGTTGATTGACAATTTGTACTTTTTTCTTTTACAAATTATCAAGTCAGTTAATTTGCTCATTTATCGATTAAATTTCTTCTTCCATAGGTGTTAAATTTTATGTATTCTGGGTACCAATCACCTGTCAGATAAACACACTGCTTCTTTGCTGTGTTGGATGCCTCTTCACCTGATAATTGTTTCTTTTGCTGGGCAGAAGCTTTTTCATTTCACACAGTCCCACTTGTCAGTCCTCTTGCTATCACCTCCTGAAAACTGGACTCCTACTCAGACTGGAAATCATCTGTAGATTGTAAGATCTACTATCAGAATAGCAAGTCACATAATCTTTTGGTCTTGGAAAATGTCTTATTTATTTATTTATTTATTTATTTTCAAACATGTATACAATGCATTTTGATCATATCCAACACGAATCTCCCCACCACACTCCTCCATATTTCCCCCCACTTCATGTCATCTTATTTGTTTATTTTTATAACCCATTGAATCTAGTTAGTACAACTTAGCAGGGCCAAACTCCCAAATAAAACTTACTTTTCCTTTCCAAGCAGACACCAGTTGCCAATAACTCTCAGCTGGGGTGGGCTTTGTGATGACTTCCCTAAGACAGGTTTACCTTGTGAATTCATGGGTGCAATGGCTCTGTGAAGTAACTTTTTATAAATACAAGCTCAAGAGTAGTGACCATCTCCTGAACTGGACCAGCAGGTCAGTCCTAAGTGGGATGACCAGGGGATGAAAAGATAAAATGATTTAAAAGTTTGGAATCATGAGGTCTTACATAGCTAGTGGCTCATGCAAACAAAGGGAACACAAGATATCACAAGGCCCAGCACACAACCACCTTGGGACTGTAACTCCAGTCTCTTCAGAGAGAAAAGCCAAGTCCCCACGAACCTTAACTTCTGGTGCTAGGCCCAGACTGGACTTTACTGAGTCTCTTCCTTAGAAAAGATGTAAATCTAGATCCTTTTTGTCCTTTAACCAGGGCCTCTGAAAAGCCTTGAGTCAGCCTGGCTCTCAACAATGTCCAGTGTTGTTTATCCAGGATCCAGCAGTAAGTCAATCCTTTTCCAGGTCCTTGAGAAAAAGTCGCTAACAATCTCAAGGCTGCTAGCCATGGCTACCACCTCATATCCTTATCTCATCACGTTACCTACTCTGAGCATATGACACAAGAATTTTTGCACAATAGCTACAAAGTGCAAGTATTCAGGTATTGCTGGCTGAATGTGGCTCATTCCAGAAAGCAGATTATGAAGAGTCTCCAGCTGCTGGGATCATTTGATAAAAGCATCTTAGCAAGTCTGGAAGAGTCAAGGGCTCTCAATGATGCTTATTCTCAAAACATTAATAACAAATGAGTAAGACTCGGGAGTGAGGGTCGTGTGTCCACACAGGCACAAATGCATGAGGAGAGGCAAACAGAGTGTGAAATGTGTGAAGTTTCACATCCCTACGGTGAAATCCCCAAGACACCCAACTGAGAAAGAGAAATGACTTGTGTGGCCTGTGATTCTGTAGAAGATTAGAAGAAGGTTTGGGAGAGAGCACCTTGCCAGAGCTGGACTATGTAGCTAAACAAAGTACAGGCGCCATAATCCAGGAAGCAGAGAGGAGAGACTGTGGGCACGGCCCCTAGGAACGGAAGGGCTTCTCATAGGCCTCACCCCTCAAATGTCCCACCACCTCTATCTGCAATCCCCTGGGAGCAAGCTTTTTAGATGTGGACCTGTTGAAGAACACTCATCCAAACCATAGCAAAGGTCTGGTGGGAATTTACAAACTTTCGATTCCCAAATATGCCTATGCTCGACCCACATGTGTGAGTCAGACAGATATTCCTGATGTTTGTTTATTCCTGTGGCCTGAGCCAGGAAAACAAATGTGACTTCACTTCTGCTCATTGATAATGGCAAAGAATAAGGAGGCCAGCGAAACTCTGCCACACAAAGCTGGGCCTTCCCATACACCCAGGGAGGTACGAGCTTGAGATGGAGGGGTGGACATATGAGCAGGTGGCTAATATCTGAAAGATGTTCCACACTGGGCAAGGCTAAGGAGAATAGGGTTCCTACAAGGTCTCAGTCACGGGTCTCTTTCCTGCACTGGAGGTGAGCAGCAGTGAGTAATGATGCAGACGTATTTGCTCCACACATGTTCCTACAACATACAGGAGCAACTGACTGTGATAAGACACAATCACCCACAAGTTTCCATTCTTATCTCCTGGCATCTTTAGGGTAGATGTCTTTCTTTGCACTCTCTAGGTCCACTCTCATCCTGTTCCTGCAAGGCTAACCTCTATGGGCCAGCCACATCAACAGTCTCCCATGTCCTCTCAGCCAGTGAAGATTCACCAGTAGACCAAGAGAGAGGGAGGAATCAGGGTCAAAGTCAAAATTGAGGTCAACCCCCACCCACTTCTGCAGGTCACCCTGATTAATAGGCATCATCTAGCAGAATAGCATGTATAGTAGTCTGCATAAGCATCTGCAGATTCATGGAAAATGACTTAGAAAGACTAAAAATGAATGGTGTTGACTATGAGGAAACTGGTTAGATTTAAGTAGGGCAGAAGGCACATAAAAATTTTCCATTTTCCCTAAATATTGGTTTAGACATCTTTGATAGAATATGTTCATAATCTTTTTAAACTATAAGTAGTTGTATTGGTCATTTGTGGTGTCTGAGGACCCTTTGCCTTTGTGGTCACATTGTTCGGCTGAAACCATTCGGCAGTCCCAGGCTAGCTAACACATTTCTGTCCACTTTCCAATACTGCAGAGATGGAGGCTGGGGTGGGAACTTCATCCTGTGCGAGGGGCAGCAGTTCTTCAGTTGCCCGGTGCCACAGTTCAATTTCCAGTTATTGGAAGCTCTGCCTAGACTCCTATTAGTTAGGATTCTCCAGAGAACGAAAACCATTTGGGAAAAAGGGACAGATAAAGGCTTTTTATAAGAAAATAGCTCATGTGATTGTGGAGGCTTGGCAAGTCCCAGGAGCTGCAGAGAGTAATTAAAAAAGAGATAACGGCCAGCTCAAGTCCAAACATGAGAGCCTGGTGACCCAATTAGAGGACAATCAGGCAGGGTGAATTTTTACTGGGCAAAGAAATCTGTGTGTGTGTGTGTGTGTGTATGTGTGTGTGTGTGTGTGTGTGTGCCTTAATTGATGGGACTTTAATGTACATTACAGAGACTAATCTGCTTTATTCAGTCTGCTTATTTAAACATTAATCTTGGAAAGGACCTTCACAGAAACATCCAGAATAATGGTTGACCAAAATATCTTGGAATCCAAGCAATAAACCACTCTGATTGATTCTACCATCTATCCACAGCTTTTAATAAATGTTTCCCCCTTAAATTAGCTTAGTGTAGCTAAGAATTTATTTAATTCAATAAACTAAGCCATGATAGACTGTAGTTGCTTTATGACCAAAGCCTTCAAAAGAGTGAGAATAGAGACTTAGCTGTGGGTGGGCATGAAGACAGTAGACTGGATGCCATCTAGCTGGCATTACATTGCATCCAGCCAAGGGTCCTGGGACCCAATGGTAAAATGTTTGTGATCATCTGAAATCGAAGACCTATTGAGATCAAGGCTCAGGGGGACAGAATGGCTGATGGAATATGGCATTGTGAGTTCATGAAGAATGTATTTCTCAGTACATTAATAACTTGAATTATGTATCTTCAGCTCAAGACACAAGAATAGACCTAGGGAACTTCCAAAGTCATTACAGATGATGATTTTCATAATTATACAAATTAAATATATAAATATAATATATAAATAGATTATATATATATATATAATATATATATAATCCTGTTTGGACTTGAACTGGCCCTTATCTCTTTTTTAATTACTCTCTGCAGCTCCCGGGACTTGACAAGCCTCCACAATCACATGAGCTATTTTCTTATAAAAAGCCTTTATCTGTCCCTTCTTCCCAAATAATTTTCTTTCTCTGGAGAGTGTGTGTATGTGTGTGTGTGTGTGTGTGTGTGTGTGTGTGTGTGTGTGCACATATGTATGGATATATGCTAATTAAATATACTAATTAATTTAATTTAATATAAATTAATTTGTATAATTGTTTAAAATATGGTTTGTATATTTATAGGGTAGATGCAAGCAAAAGCCAGATAAAAATAAGGCCTGATAGTGTTTGGTACTGCTCCAATGTTTTCTGTCAAATTTTGGATATGAATAAGGAAAACAATGTGACCTTGTAGATTCAGTTGGTGATTTTTGAGGAGTTGGCCACCTCTGAGGACCTTGAGCCTTTAAGGCTTGCTGTTTGTCATGCAGCCGAGACAGCCTCCCTGCTCTGCCTAGAGATTGTAACTCTGCCTTTGTCGAGGTGTCCATAGTTACATTACCTGAGGCTTTTGCATTGTAGGGAACATTAATTCTCCTTGTGCTCCACTTTTAAAACCTTCCTTTACCTTCAGGCCGGACTCCCAACTACAGGGTCAGACTAAACTCAAATCCAAGCCCCTAAGAAGAAGCTGAAACAATAAAAAAATAGTAACAACTTCAGAGTTTGCAATTTCTTAATACTGACCTGGGGAAGTGTTTGAAATAGATTCTGAAGGTGCCAGGCACAGAAGGCAGGGGCGCTTTTGGTTCCAGGTATATCTGCATTTGCAATTATACTTTCAGACACTGGACCCAGTAGTCCACCTCAGCTCATGGAGGTTCTATTTGCTTATTTGCTGAGTGGAACCAGACCAGATGGTAATCTACACAGAATATATTGTGGCACCAGGGTGGTTTTGTCAAATGTGACCTACCCATACAACTCACAAGTATATGTACTCTAAGGCCTGTCACCTGTGTACTGCCAAGGTGACCCAGATGAATTCCTTCCCACCAACCTTTTGAGTTTTGAGGGCCGTGTGCTTTTATGGCTTTTATGGCAGAGGATGCGCACTAGTTAGGCAAGCTGAAACCCCCGACAGAGTAATCTCCAGACCACTTGTAATCTCATTATAATCCCACTGCCTACTAAAGGACACGACCTTCAGAGCCTTGAGAGTTGACATTTGCCATGACTCATGGAAAGAACTATGAAAAGAGAGAGAGAGAGAGAAGGAAGTGACTCACCAATGGCTGAAATATCTCTAGCTAGTCCCAAAAGTCATGAAACATCACCCCCCCATCCCCCCACACACACAGAGTCCGTCTCCTCTTATTTCTCTTATCCTGTGACTTCCCAAACTTCCAAAAGCTAAGAAGCTGATTTATGAGCCTGTCACCTCACTCTCCTAAGTCTTCAGCCAATGATAAACTTTCTTCCTATTCAATCAGCACTTGGTTCTTTTATCGATTCCAAGAGGAAAAAGAAGCCAGTTTGGGTCAAAGAAAGAAAGTGGCCCAGATGACATTTCCGTCCTTAAATAATGGAAAAATACATTGTTGAGCCACATTTAAAAACCCTTAGGTGAATCTCGACTCTTCTGTCTCTCTGGTGCCACATTGAATCCACAGGCAGATTACAGGCTATGCCTTTATAATCTATCCATAATCCAAACGAGCCTCCTCTGGTTCACTGGCTTGTCTCCTCCAGGCTGCTACTCAGGGCTTGAGACTTGTCCCCCTGAATCTTCTGCAGTTCATCCTTATCATATCACTGTGGAGACAATGGCTCCAGTGGCCTGTGCTGTGTCTTTTGTTCAATAACCAATCTCTAGTTATCTGATAGCAACTGGATTTCTTATAATTCAATTTAACACTAACTCTCAAAATTATCACATATCCCCACATGTTAAAGATTTAGTCCCATGATACTGCCTCTACTTCAAAACCTAGCCACAGCTGGCTGGGATCTCCAAGATACCAAGATACCAGGACTTCTGTGCAGACTGTATTTGAACATTACACCAATTCATTCTCTCCCCTCCCTGTGTCAGATAATTTGCTAGTGTGACTTGAAGGTCTCTGGAGTGTGCCACATTTGCCCTTCCAGCTTCTAATAAACAGTGACATCCTCAGAAACCATCAAGCTGAGGAGATGCAGAGAGAGGGAGCAAAGTATGAGGCAGCATGTTACACCCTCTTCAGAGACCCTACTTTGATGTACAGATGTGTTCACTGACTCAAACACTCTCCCAGCCTCTGTATTTCAAGCTTTAGTGGAAATTTCATTATGCAAGCACAACTGATTAAATAATTCCCATTGGTGAATGAACCACATTCCACCCTTGAGAGGTGGAGCAAGGCTAAAAGATATAACTTCAGACCTGTGCTTGACTTTGCTGGTGATCAGCAGCTGCTCTCAAACGCTATAGCATTTCCTCAATCCTCCATCATCTAATTAGCATGCAAACTCTCCTGCTAAGGGCATTTATTCTTTTTTGAATATACAGTTCAGAATATTAAGCTTATTCACATGATCATAAAATCGGTCTCCAGAAGTTTTTCATCACTCAAAACTGAAATCCTATCCATTAAGAAGCTCCTCATTTTACCACCTACTCCCCACCACACACAAGTGAATCCCTAGTGCCTGCTATGAATTTGACTATTTTTAAGTGTTGCATGTATGTAGAATGATGCAGTGTTTGCTTTTGGGGCAATTGGCTTATTTCATTTATCATAATGTCTTCATTAGTTAATATTACTCCTCCTTAAAGCAGGAGTATGCATGGTGTGTGTCTGTGTGTGTGTGTGTGTGTGTGTGTGTGTGTGTGTGTGTATAATCATATGTGTCTATTCATTCATCATCTGTTGAATTTTGGTTGTTTCCACTGCTCAGTTATGGATGATATTGCTAAGAACACAGGTGTATAAATATCTTGGAGACCCAATTTAAATTCTCTTGTGTGGGGCTGAGATGACAGAGTTGGTAAGCACATACCTTGCACTGATTTTGGATCCCCAGCAAGCCATGTAAAAAGACAGGCACAGCAGTGCACTGGTAGAGCAGAGGTGGACAAATCCCTGAAGCTGATTGGCCACCTAATCTAGTGACATCAATGAGTTCCCTGTCCAGACAGTTTCTCTGAAAAATAAGGACAGTGATCAAGAAAGACACTAGTCATTGACCTCCAGCCTCAGTATGCACAGGCACACTCCCAATCTATCCCTCATAGATAGATAGATAGATAGATAGATAGATAGATAGATAGATAGAACATAGATAGATAGATTCTCTTGAGTGAACCTCAGGATTAGAGTTACTGGATCTTATGATAATTTTTTTAATGTTTTGGAAAACTATGTATTATTAGGGGACAATGTTTCAACTTTTCTACATCCTCACCAAAACTTGTTTCCTGGGCCATATTTGTTAGTTTTTTATATTAGCTTCCTTAGTTAGGGTTTTACTGCTGTGAACAGACACCATGACCAAGGCAAGTCTCATAAAGGACAACATTTAATTGGGATGGCTTACAGGCTCAGAGGTTCAGTCCATCACCCAGGTGTGAGCAGGGCAGCATCTATGCAGACATGGTGCAGGCAGAGCTGAGAGTTCTACATCTTCATTTGAAAGCTGCTAGTGAAAGACTGACTTCCAGGCAGCTAGGATGAGGGTTTTATAGCCCACACCCACAGTGACACACTCCCTCCAATAAGGACACACCTTCTAATCATGCCACTCCCTTAGCAGAGCATATACAAACCAGCCCAGTAACTGTGATATGACATTAGGCATTTTAATATTTGTTACATTTACATATCATCTTTGGAGAGATTTAGGTCCTTGCCTACTTTTAATGACTGTGTACTTAATGTGTGGCTCAAGACAAGTCCTTGATCAGTGTGGCCCAGTGAAGCCCAGATTTAATATATCCCTGACCTAAAGCAGCCATAGGGAAGATGTAATGTGGAAGACGCTTAAGATGTTGATAGACATTGTAAGGATCTGTGAAGTGGAAACTTTCCGTTTCTTTGGAAAGTCAGTTATTGTCAAATGATGTTCTGCTGGGACACACAAGTGAAAGTATGTTTTGCTAAAGTAGACACATGAAAGGATGTTTTGTTGACGCAGACACAGGTGAAAGGATGTTTTGCTAGAGCAGACATGCAAAAGGACATGTGATATTTAGAAGAAATATAAATATGACCCCACAGACAGTGGGAGATGGAGCATTGGTTCTCTCTGCTCCACCTCACTATTCTTCGCTGACAGCATGCATATATTGGTTCATCTTACACTGCATTGTTGAGCTTTGCTTATGGTGAAGACATAGAGAGAAACTTACCAAAGAGCTTCTCATGAGGTTCCCGCAGCTTCTTGTAGTTTCCAAGTGGACTCGGCTGGTTGGTGAGCTTTGAAGTCTCTTCTGGATTGAACTGCCCTTGCTGAGTCCTGCGTGGTGCCTGCTGAGTGGACTGAACTGTTGCTGCTGACTTGTGTTGGTGTTTTGTTAGAGGACTGGACTGCAGATATCCTGACACTGAAGAGTACACTCATCCCCAAAGAACTATTTCTAAACAGGTCTACTTCTCCTGTGCCCTAATAACTTTTCTTTCCCAATACCTCTGGTAGGTGGCAGGCTAGAAGGGAGGTTGAACCCTTATTAAAGTAGGTTGAGAATAATTTATGCCTACAGATATGTAATTTTGGAAATGTTCAGGCAGTGCACAGAAAGTTAAGCACAACAGCTGAAGAAAACAATAAATACAGAGATTTGACTTGGATCCTGTCCACTATCACATGGGTTCTGTTTTCTCTTGAGACTTTGTAGAAGTCATGTTTGGACTGAAAAAGAAATAATTGACGAGAGACTGTGTTTACTTTATTAAGAAAATTAATTAGCAGGTCAATAGAAAACAGAGTTTGGGACCTTCCACGTCTCAACTGCCCACATAGTCTGACCCACAGGCTAGGTGCAGCTGGTGTGTGATTATTTTATTGATCATCAACAAGACTTAGCTGTCATCTAAAGAACATTAAGCACCTGTTGTCTGCAATGCTGGGTTAACGCTATTCACTCTTGCTGTTTTTCATACACCAGCTCACTATGAACACACATAATGACTATGGTGCCAATTTGACTCCTTGTGCCTGGAAGGTAACTGGAAGTTGTGCTCTGCTGTGAGACTGGAGCCACACATGAGTAGAAACAACAAAAGCATACACATGCTTGTGTGACACTGTGGCAAGATGTTGTCATCTACAAAGTTCACAATCACAAACCACATAATCAAGCTACAAACAATAAAACCACAAAAATTGATGTTCTAGATAAGTTTACAATTTGGGGCCAGAACTAATTCATAGCAATCTTCAGCCACAGGTTGGACCAGCCTGCTCCAAGTCTTGCATCTCACACATGTACACATACATGTGCATACAAACACAAGCAAAGACATATGCACAGATACATGTGCACACCCACATGAACTCACACACACTCATGAACCTACACACACACACACACATGCATGGACATACACATTCACATGCACAGACATACATACACATAGAGACACATGCACACAGGCACACACAAACACAAATGCACACCCACATAGACATACACACACACAAATATATACATACACACATACTTGAACATATGCGTGCACAGATATATAGACACAGACATATACACAAACAGACACATGCACAGACACACACATACACACAGACATGTGTGTGTGCATGTGTGTATGTACCTTATCAAGCCTCATCCTATATGCCAACAACTGAACACCATAGAGAAGCCTTACTTCCTGATGTTTTCCTGTATCCACATGGAGCTCACATTTAGAGATACAGCAGATTATGATATTTTGCTTCAAAGGAATATAATTTTTGATACATAAGAAAAGAGAAATCTGTTGTTCCCGTCATATATTTTTATCACATTCCGGCTTCCTTGCTGATATCCTGAGATGTCTACTTCTTTTTAATTAAAATTTTATTAGACAATTTCACATATATTATACCCCATACTCTCTCTTATCTTCTTCCTATCCCTATTAACCCTCCTCCTCCTTACAAGTCCTTTGCCCATGTTCATTCTGGTCTTAATGTGTTTTGTTCTCTTAGGATTCCCTGATTCAGGACCAAGCACATGACCATGAGTATGGAACTCTCCACAGGAGCCTGCTGGGCCCACCACCGGCAAGTACACAAGTCAAGTCAACAATTCCCATGCCCCATCATCCTCATAGACAAATGCTAGTCTAAGCCCAAACACAATATTCCTCCTTTCAGTAAACTATGGGGGATGCAGAGACTTGTGGCTGCTCAATGTGCAATGAATGACAGTTGAGTGTTCATCCTAAAAAGGACATTCATACCAGCCCCTCCGAGGCTCCAGGAACATTGCAGAAGAGGGGGCAGAACGATGCTGCAGAGAAGGGCTGTGAGATGCTACTTCTGGGCATGACACAGCAGTTGCTATTTCCACTGGGCCTACATGGGCTTGGACCCATCAATAGTCAGTCATGTATAGAGGAGGGGATCAATGGACCCATCAATAGTCAGTCATGTATAGAGGAGGGGATCAATGGACCCATCAATAGTCAGTCATGTATAGAGGAGGGGATCAATGGACCCATCAATAGTCAGTCATGTATAGAGGAGGGGATCAATGGACCCATCAGTAGTCAGTCATGTATAGAGGAGGGATCAATGGACCCATCAGTAGTCAGTCATGTATAGAGGAGGGNTTTTTTAATCCTAAATTTGCACTTCGTTGTTTATACTATTTCATTGAGGAGTCTATTTCTTCACGTACTACATAATGTTGATAATTGTTCCTTGGGTCACTTTTATTATTGTGTTGGAGAAGTCTAAAATTTCTGTGTCAACATGAACTGGTTGTCATTTTTCATTACATTTGATATTTTTCTAGATCTTCTTACAAGATGACTTTTAATATTTTTATTGATTATATGAAAATGTCACACACTTCTACATAATATTTGATTATGTCTGTCCATCACTGCTCCCTCCAGCATTCCTTAGTGCCCTACCCCACTTCCCTCAGATGAATGACTTTTTAAATTGAATATTATTATTTACATTGTGAAACTCAAAATAGTCTTTAAACTTTTCAGTTGTAAGGTTTGAAGCTTCTCTGGTAAGGGGGGGAGGCTCTTCCTTGTGGGCTCTTTGCTGACAGGTAGCTGGGAAGAGAGAAGCCCAGACACATTGGGTTTCTCTGGGGCTGAGCCGAATGGTGAGTGTTGGTGATCTGAGAAAAACCACAACGGGCTGGGAGTCTTGTGGAAGCAGGAACTTGTTTTCATGTGGCAGCAATTTGCTTATATAGACAGGGCAAGGAGGTAGGGATAGAAGAATGGGGTGAGGTGACTTATGGGATGGTGTGAGATGACAAGGGGTATGGGGTGATCTCACGGGGCCTATAAGAAATTTATACATCAGTGGTAGCTAAGTAGGGCAGTCTCATTCAGGTCAGTAGGTTGTGCTGAGTCATTCTCAAGCAGAAGGAAATGACAGGTCTCGAAAATCAAGCTAGGCTCAGGTTTGTCTTCAAGGCCCAAACCAAGGCCAAATAGGGCCCAACACTTCCTAGCTCCTACCAAGTGGGAGTAAAAGTTAAAGATTCCTGGTCCATCAACTCTTAATGTTGGGGGTACTCATTTCTGTTAAGCAGAGGGGGACTCCCCTTGTGACCTCCATTGACACCATGTCAGAGGTGACATCAATACTACTAGGCAGTAAGACCCAGCTCTCTCTGCTTTCTGCTTTCCTGCCTACCAGAGGAAAAGAGGAGGGGCCCTTGTAATCACTGCAGACTTTGGGAGAATTCCAGAGGCTTTCCTAACACTACAGGGCACAAGGTCCCTCTTGCTCTTCTGTCACATCTTCTCTTTGGAGTAAGTCTTGGGTCCTTTGTACAGGTCTTAAAGAGGGCAGTTAAATTTTCTAATTTGGCATTTGATGGTGAAGCAGTAGGGAGCCATTCTTTTCCCATGGCGCTCCGCTAGAGTTGCCTATGTGTCTTCTACCTTGATCAGTTCGAAGCTGCAATGTTCCACGTAGACTTGTGTTTTGAGCATTAAAGCCCAGCTTACAGAGATTTTTCAGGCTCTGGAGCCTGTAAGAAATGGACCTTCCTGGGAGTCACGAGAAGCAGGCTTGCTTTGTTTTTGTTTTTCTGAGACAAGGGTCTCACTATGCAGCCTTTGTCAGTCTAAAACACTGTGTAAACATTGGCCTCAAAGTCAGAGATCTGCCTGCCTCTGCCTCCTGAGTGCTCATGTTAAAGAATTATGCCACCACACTCGACAAGAGCAGGATTTTGAAGGTTATTGCTGCCCCTGTTTCCAGCCACAGTCTCTGCTTCCCTGTGTGAGTCATGAGTCGTCAGCCGTGGATGCATGGCACCATCAGTGTGGGCAGAACCCTCCCGCCATCAGGCCTTCCCCCAGGTAGAGCACTACAACCCCTCTGAAGCTGTGACTCAAACTTTTTTCTTCCTTTCAATCATCACTGATTACAACTGTGTGAATGGGTGTCTCCTTTTGCTGTTTGTTTAGGCTATCACATGTGTTGTTGCTTGCAGGTTGTCGGCTTCATTTGTGGCTAGAGAGAACACTGGTAGTACTTACAGGTCTGAAGCTAGCTGAACTCAGTTTCTCCAGTGGGTGGGGATGCCCAAGCAGCAACTGAACTAATAGCTGCTGGAAGGTGGTTGATCATTGAATGCCTAAGGACAAAGGAATGAACAGCTCTGGTCCTACCTGGCTCGTATGATTAATCACGTCATGGGTCTGAAAACAAGACTTGTGGGGAGAAAAAAAAATGAATCCTATTTCTGAAGGTCTAAGTTTGCCATGGACACATAGCTCCTAGGGAATATGCACATGGAAATGGCACAAAAGTATCCTTGGAATGCTCTGCCTTCCTGTGGCCAGAGGGACTAATGACCAAGGTAACTAACTGGCCACTAAGGACATGAAAACACTAGTGCTGCTTGGAAACTCGTGGTCTGCAGCTGCTCCGTAACAACAACAATAAAAATAGACACTTCTGAATCCAAGGGAGCTTTAAGGGAAACATCTGGCCAGTATGCACTGGAAACAGTTTTGGTGGGGATGTGATCCAAGTATATAAAAAGATGTCATGGCCTTCCTTCCTACCTCCCAGCATCCCTAAGAGCATTCAAACCCAGGCTTAACTATTCCAGAAGCGCTCTCTCTCTCTCTCTCTCTCTCTCTCTCTCTCTCTCTCTCACACACACACACACACACACACACACACACGCACACGCACACGCACACACACACACACACACACACACACACACACACACGCACACACACATTTCCTTGCCCTCTCTTTCTGAACCCTTTCATCTTTTAATGAAAGATACAGAGATGAATGAGATGGATCAGAAGAAGTCTTTCCAGCTGTGCTGCTCACAGAGAAAACCACTAGGTGCCCACTAATAACCATTCTGCCACCTCTCATGATAGACTAAGCTTTGCCAGCCTTAGCCCACAAAATTTGGACTGCTGAATTTTTTAAAAAAGGAATAAATGCATTTATTTTTATTGTACTGGAGAGTCTCTGTTCAAACCTTAATACATACTCTAATGGGCAACTCATTTCTGATGTGGTCTCAGGTCCAGGGTTCAGTGTTGCTGGAGATTCAATAATAGAATTGTTACAGTTTTAAATATTCTTGAGTAAATAAATACTGTAGCCAATCTTCAGCTGCCACCGGTGTGAATAGAAAGGAGCTTAAGAGTCTATGAAAAGATTTCTCTGAGGGAGACGTACAGTTAGCAGGTGTGGTTTCCTATTCTCCCACTTTAAGCTGAGTACGGCAGTAACCAGATTCCTCTGAAGCCAGGTAGATGACTAAGTTCTAGCCAAGAGAATGTGAGCATGAGCAAGTTTCAGATTGAGCTCCTATAAGGGGGTACCCTCTGCTAGCTCCATCTATAGTGCAAATACACAGGGGGACGACAGGTGGCAGTGTAGAGATAGCAGAAAAGTAGCCTACAGTAAAATAGAGAAGTTCTATCTTATTTAAAATACTTTTGATGGGCACAGAGAGAGATGTCACTTTAACAGTCTTAGTCCATTTCTTGTCACTATAAAATGAATGGATTTAATACTTGGTTTTTTGTTTGTTTGTTTTAATGAAGAGGTTTATTTAGCTCAGTTTTTGAGACTGAAAGTCCAAAATCAGGGAGATCCAGCTACTTGGCTTTCATGGTGGAATGCAGTAAGTTGGCGGGACCAAAGACTGGAGATTACTTGATGAGGACGTCAGGGAGATTTAAGCATCAAGTTTGCTGGTTTGCTGTGGTAGTGCATGGTCATAGGAGCTAAGCAGGGCCCTGGGAAAAATTCTAATCTAGTAATCTCTTTTGAGGTTGTTACAATGACCCAGTTACCTCCTGTTAGACTCTATTAAAGGTGCTACCATCTCCTACCACCCTCATTTATCACCACACTGAAACACTGAAGACTAAACTCCTAGTGTGCAAAATTGTTGAGGGGCACACTCAGGTCATATCTAAACTACATCACAATAGATGTTCTAACTGATCACACATTATGTTGTCAAAATGTAACAGAGACAGTGGAAAAAACAAAAAGCCAAACAGAACATGGCTTGAAAATCAGGAGAAAGTCACTGATGGGTGTGTGATTTGGACAAGTCCATTTGCTTTTGTGGGTTTCAATTTCATTTTCTAAAAATGTAGCCTGGACAGACAAGACCAAGACAAGAGCATGCCATGCCAAACACAGTAATGCACCAAAAGAGAGAGAGAGAGAGAGAGAGAGAGAGAGAGAGAGAGAATGATTAAAATTGAGTGTGCCAGACGTGAGCAAACCTTCAGCAGCCATCTTCCTAACATGAATTTTACAGGAAGGAACACATGCTTTTTCTCTCCTCTCCCTCCCCACCCTTGGTGTTATTCTCTAAGACATTTGTGTTTTTGAATAAACCTTACACATTGAGTGCCAAAATTCCATCTGCATCTTCCTGCTGAGAAGTCATAATGCCATGTTTATGACACCAGGCTCTGTTTCCATGGGGACGCTTGTGTCAGTGTAATTGTAGCAGATGACTTCTGGGTATGTTTGAGAAGATGGCTGAAAGCAATGGGAAATCTTCCGATGCACACACATTTATTTTTTGATGTTCTGATAACTGACAGCCACAAGGATGATGTTGCTGAAAATAGCACGCATCAGGCAGAGAACTAAAGCGCCTGCAATCATCCTCCCCTGCAACAGCGGCCACTTACTCCCCCAGACCATCCTCTCAGAAGGTTTTGGTCTGTATAATTTTCCACTTTTGTTTGTTTGTAATGCAACAACATTTACATGTGCCGATCCCCAGGATCTATCTGCTCTGCCTGGAGCCTCCGATCTCCCACCTGGGTGGAACTGGGCTTCAGGAGCCTGAACAATGGCGTCTTATTTAAATTCACTACTCAAATTCAGTCTTGCACAGAAGTCATCCCTCCCACTCTATCTGCAAATCTGGAAATTTAAATGTAGAGTCTCTTTGTGAAATTTCCTACAGAGGGGAAAATAGCCATTTAAATGTGTGCTATGGGCGCTGTGAGTTTGGTGAAAATACCATTTTAAAAAAACCTATTTGTTTTCAATATAAAATCATGGTTTTAAAAAACTTTTCCTGATTATAAAAGTAATTTGGGTCCATTGTGTAAAAAAAATAAATAAATAACAACAATAAATTGAACATTGAAAAACGCTATAATAAAAGGTACCCCCCAAAGAGCTAGGTCCTATAAAAACATCATTTTATTACAAAGTTTTTTTCTGGATTTTAAATATAAAAAGCATGCGTATTTACATAAGTTGAATCCTGTGATACAGTTCAGACTGAAATGCAAAGATGGTTACAACACAGCCCCTAAGCTGTGAGCTCTCCCCCCCCCCCCGTTATCCTTGCCACTCCCAGGGCAGTACACCTTCTCTGTCTCTCTGAGTTAGGCTTACAGATCATCAGTAGACAGACATAATGTCCAGCTAGGTCTATGCACAAATCATAACTAGTTTGGCCTCTCCCAAACTTCTGTGAAGAAGCCCAAGAAAGCCTGGAAGAAGAGCCTTCTGGTTGGGAAGTAAAGACATCAGGTTGGATGAGGCACCAGCCGGGTATTCTGCTCCAGCTCACACAGACCTGTGGGCCATAGACAAACCATCCAGGGAGCCCCCTCATCCCATTCTGTACAGAAGCAGAGCCACTTACCTACTGTATGCCCCTAAAGGAAGTATCCGTCATATTATCAATGACCACAATAAACTGTGAACTTTTTAAAATGCAGAGACAAATCTTAGATGCCCTCATGTGTCTCCGGCATGTGCTGATTGACTCACCCTTCGTGCGTGTGCTTAAGCATCTCCACTGAGCGACGCGAGAGTGGACAGCGCTTTACGCACATCTGCTCAGAAATGTCAGACTTGAAGAATGAGACCCCTGAAACAAAAGAGAATTGAAGTTATTTTTGGTATCATCAACCTGATTATGTTAAAGAAGTAGACATATTTGTCTCCCCTCCCCCAGGATCTCTGGAGCGATTCTCCCCTACATTTTTCTCCAGCCTTTTGTAATCCCAGACAAGATGCTGTGGTTGGTGTAATTTAATTTCTATCATTCACTTATTATATTTGATAAATTGCTTGTTTATAAAGAGTAAAAGTCATTCAAAACACTGGGCCTGGAACTTGAGCACTGGAAACTTGGGGCAGGAGGATCAGAATGAGAAGATGATCTGTAATTTATTGTAATCTTATTTAGTGCAATCCTGTCCGAAAACAACAAAACTCCTCAAATAAGAACACAAAAAACTGCTGGGCGTGGTGGCTCACGCCTTTAGTCCCAGCACTCCAGAGGCAGGGGTGGGCGGATTTCTGAGTTCAAGGCAAGCCTGGTCTACAAAGTGAGTTCCAGGACAGCCAGGACTACACAGAGAAACCCTGTCTCCAATAAATAAATAAATAAATAAATAAATAAATAAATAAGAACACAAAAACTAAACAACAAAAAGTCATTTAAATCATATTTGCTTTATAACACAGTTAAATGCATATAGTCTACATCTGTATACAACACTAGCAAGACTATGTATTATATTATTACAGATGGCATCATATAGAATAGTTTATGCTCCATTATATTATACTGTATACTACATTTTATGCATAAAAGTATGTTAAATTGAGTTGCTATTCACCAGCATGTCCTTGCCTTCTTCTTAGTCCTCCATTTAAGAAAAAGAAAAAGTAGCATCCATTTCTGAGGAGAAATCTGGATTTGTGGTAATCTGATTCTATTCCCCAACCCCGTACCTCCCTGTGGCAACAATCATGAGAACACTTTAGTAGGGAGATTCCATAATATCCAAATGGAACCTTTAGCCAGCTCAATGAGACCACTTGCCTGGGAAGTCTCCCAGGTCCTCATATTTTGCATGTCCAAGAAGTGATTTTTTTTTTAATATTAATATTGAGACATGAGGTAGTTTATAAATAGAGTAACTTCACCGTAAGTGTCTTAAGCTCTTCTCACTTACCTTTTCCATGATCCCAGACACACAGGCACACATATTTACTGATAATATTCCAAAGAAAGTTAGTTTAAAACAATTATTTGACATACATATATATCATTTTAACCTTTATTAAAAACAGAAACAAATACACCTGCTAATAAGGCAGACATACTTGTTTATTTTTATGAAAAAGCATTAAATCTCACTGGAATCTTCAAAGCTATCGGGTACTGAGCAACTTCAGGGTTTCAGGGGTTGAGCATTGTTTTGGGAAATGGCTGAGGGCCACCCCTTCACATAAATACACAGTACAACATAGCAGAGATATGTTTAGGCCATTTCAGAAACTGCTGAAAACTCTGTATTAACCTCAAGCCAGAATACTTTTTTTTTAAATAGAAGAAGCAACTACATCGCAGTTTTGTTTTTTAAATATGCAGTCTAATGTGCTATGGGCTGAGAAATGACAGCAGGGACATATTAAAAGCATTTTTCCATAATTAAACTGTTAGATATCTAAAAGAGCAGAACCATTGTACATGCTTTAAAGCCATGGACATTCTTAGCATAACACTAGTCTGGAATCTGAGCCAAATGTCCCCAGCAAGGTTCTTCCCTCAGAATGGTGACAATGCCAGCAGGGTGTTCCTTTGTGTGTGCTCAGAACCAAGGCTGTCATGCACTCCCTGGAGGGAACATGGATTCATAAGCACTTGATTTTAAGTTGTTCATCGTGGCGCACACCCACAGCTGTGTGCTGGGCCCCAACTGCCCCAGTGCAATGCTTGTGTGAACAGAGACAAGCTTTTCCAATTAGAATTTACTCAATGCTTGGCGCGACCGCTTGTAGTTTGGGTCCACGCGCACTCACGTGGTCATCAACGCTTATGATGTGGCCACCTTCAGAGAAGGGTTGAAAACCTAGTCCCAGCTTTCTGTGTTTTGTCTTCATGCTCATATTGCCATAAGATTAGCAATGTGTGAATGTACTTTGATTTTACTTTGTTTTATAAAAACAAATAGACTGTTTTACATCCTTATGTCTTACTCCACACTAAGTGGCAGACAAAGCCACCCCCTGTAGCTCTAAATCATTCACTTTACTGACTGGCTCAGTGGAATGTTGCATGTGTGCAGTAGAATTTACTGGACATTTGCCTGTTGATGGACACCCACTGTCATCTGGTTTTGTGCTATTAAACACAGCACAGCAATAAATATTTTACTGTGTCAGTGTGTCCATTTTGATTTCCATTGGCATTCTCAGTAGGGACTTAGTAAGGTTAAATGATACATACTATTGATTTTATTTTTCATAGATGTTAGATTATTTCTGCCAAAGACCATGACATGGAACACTTCTATCAGTGTGTGTGTGTGTGTGTGTGTGTGTGTGTGTGTGTGTGTTTTTCCTTTCAGTCCTAGGAGTACAAAGTGCTAGAGCTTTTTCTAATAAGTATAAATTGCCCTTTGCACCTGTATTCTTCTGGCTACCAGTGACTTTAGTCATCCATTCATATGCCTTTAGCCTTCTGAATTTGCTCCTCTGTTAGACCTCCTTAGCTAGTTTTTAAATGGTTCAGGGCATTTTTTGATAGTTTGGACAAGTATTTTGAATATATGGATTACTTACATCTTTTTCATTCATACCACATGATTTTTTTCTTGATATTCTTGTTTTGTAATTTTAGTTGCTTTTAGTCATATAAAAATCATTATCATTTTTTCCACTATGCTCTCCCCAACTCCCCATACTAGAGGCTCAGTCTAGGCACTGTCAATGCTCAGTGAGCATTTTACCCCTAAGCTATATCCTTAGGCCTCCCTTTTCACTTCATGAGACAGGTTGTCATGAAGTTGCTCCATCAGGCCTTGAAATCACAAATAGTGGGAATTATAATAATAACATCATATTCTTATTTTAGCTATAAATTTCCTTCTGACTTTTAAATTGCAAGATTTTCCTGAGTTTGGTTTTTCAAACTAGAGTACTTTGGTAATATGAAGTTTACTTTCCCCTTTTAAAATTAAGGTATTAATTTTATAAAATAAACCATCCTTTTTAAGTGTACTGTGTGATAAACTGTGATTACTGGGTAAGATCGGGCAATCATAGTCAATTCGAAACAGTTCCAAATCAAGTGTTTTTTCTCTCCCTTGTACCTCCAACACTCAATCTAGGCGATCACCACTTTCCCTTCTGCTGCTATGGTTTCACGATTTTTCTAGAGTTTCATATAAATGCATGTTGAATTTTTCACTTACAGCATTCTTCAGATTCAAATGTAATGTAGAATGCATTCTTATCCTTTGTTTCTTGTTAAAGCCAGAATTTCATGGAACAAATAAACGATCCACAATTAGTGCACCTCTTAGTGCACTGCTTGACAATTACAAACCACTTCCCTATCAGCTTTTGTGTGTATATCTTTGTGCAACTATTTTTATTTCCCTTGGGTAAATACATAGGAATGGAATTTTCTGGATCACAAGCTAAAAGATCTTATCATAATTTCTTTTTTAGTATTATTTAAAATTAATTTATTCTTTGAAAATTTCATGAACATGTTGACATTGGCTCTAGTCTCTAGGTTCTCCTTGGCCATGAACCTTTGAACAGGTGCACAGTATTAAACATAAGCTCCCTCACACATAGTAGGCCTTAGATCTAATAAGAAAATAGCTGGTTATCTCTGGAACAGGCATCTTACTATTACATCAATAAGCAGGTTGGTGCCATAATATGCAAAAATTCAAAGTGAAGGAAATTCACTACCAACTTTTGTCATTCAGCTGCCAGCACACAAAATAACTCTGTACTGTGAAAGCTAGCCATGTTCATATTCTGCAACCAAGTTATATAGTACAACAGGGTTTTACTATCCAGTTTTGGTTGGTTTTGTTTGTTTGTTTGTTTTGGGGGTGTTTTGTTTTGCTTTGCTTTGTTTTTTTGGTTTTTCGAGACAGGGTTTCTCTGTATAGCCCTGGCTGTCCTGGAACTCACTCTGTAGACCAAGCTGGCCTCGAACTCAGAAATCTGCCTGCCTCTGCCTCCGGAGTGCTGGGATTAAAGGTGTGCGCCACCATGCCCGGCCTCAGTTTTGGTTGGTTATCAACATAAATGGCCTCAACTTTTATAGTGTATGGGGCTTCTGGAGCTGGAGCAGCAAATCCCTGCCGACAGCTCCTATGGAGGTGCCCCACCGCTGGCATAGGGATTTCTGTGTGATAACCTTGGCTTCTGGGACTGGAATTATCCACCCATGCATAGCATCTCTGTTCAAAGTCCTTTATTGTGTTTTATTAGCATATAAAGTAGTGGATTTCATGTGGCTTCTTTATCCACTCCTCCTGTACCCAGTATTCTCCAGCACTCCTGTTTAAAGCACACCACCCCAGGATTCCCTCCCTCTAGTCTCAAGGCACATGTGTCCTCAAAGCTCCATACTCATTAGGACCTTTGCCACCCCCACGACCCCATTCTCACTTCTAGGTCTCCACAGTCACCCCAACCTAAACAAACAAACCCAAAAATTCATAAAATATATTCATCTATAAGGGGTGTGAGAGTCTGACTTTCTGGGATGGACATAACCTCACTTGGGGTAATTTTTGTAGTTCCATACGTTCCCATGCAAATTTCACCAGGTCAGTTTTCTTTATAAGTGAATAAAATGCCATTGTGTATATGGACCACGTTTTCATTATCTGTTCATCTATGGATAGGCATAGTCCGTTTCCCAGCTATTGTGAGTAGGATGGCAATGAATTGGGATGTGCAAGTACCTCTAGCTGATAAAGAGCTAGACATAGAGTCCTTTGAGCATCCTCAGTGGTGTTGGGTATTGCCAACTCTTCTCAGTGGAATTGGATGTGGGATTTAATAGTTGTTTCTGTGGTAAATAGTGATGTGGAGAATTCTTCCATGACCCTTTTGGTTATCTTTACATATCTTCATTTGTACAATATTTGTTTACAAATCTGGCCCTTGTTTTATGAAGCACATTCTGGTTTTGTTGTTTAATAGTTATTTTGTTTTTCAGTTATAGTTCTTTGTGCTTTCTGGGTCCAAGACTGTTATCTGATGCAGGCTTTCCAAAGCTTTTCACCTACTCCACAAGTTGCCTGTTTATAAGCCTGAATTTTTAAATTCAAAAGCATTTAACCTATACAAAGTTCAAGATTTTTTATTTTAGTTTACATCTTATGCATTTTTGTATCCTATTTACAAGATTTCCATCTATGTTTTTCTCCTCTAGTTTTATAATTTAAGTTCTTACATTGTGATTCACCTGGAGTTAATTTTGTATAGTGTGGGCAAGGGTGTTAGTTCATATTTTAACATGTGAATATACAATTGCTTTACCACTGTTTGAAAAGATTATCTCTTCCCATCTGTCTTGATACTCAACTGACTACACAATCAAACATGGTCTGTCCTGAACTTTGTCCCATTCTGTTGGTCATGTGACCATCTTTATCACAAACTTCGATTGCTATGTTTTATTGTAAGTCTTTCATTCAGATAGTATAAATTTTTCAAGATTACTCTTGCTTTTCAAGATTATATTAGCTACTAAGTCCATTGCTTTTCAACATTGGGTTTTAACTCTGCTTAATATCTATTTAAAAGCCTATTAGTTTCCAAAAGAAAGAAACTGAGCCTTCCCATGCAGTGTCTGGGTGTCAGAGCTCAGAACTAGGAGCATGTGCTAGTGAAGGGATGGCATGGAACAGATTTACCTTTTTGCCTGAAATGACTAACAATTGGACAAAACACCATGGAAGAGCCTCAAGATGTTGTCCTCTTGGTTAAGAATGAGTGATCCCTAGAAGACAGGCTACAAGCAGGAGGGGCCCTACAGCTGTCCTGGATATAGTCTGGAGAGACATTTTTACTAGCCATGCAGGGCAACCTGGGAAGGGTACATTTTTCTCTCTGTGCTTCAGAAATTGGAATGGAAGGGGGTGGCTTAGATTTACCAGGTAAGGTGCTAAAGGGGAGAGAGCTGTGTAGCAAAAGGAGTCCAGAGAGCTGCCAGAGTCTCAGCACTGCTGATCATGCAGGAGTAAAAACCTTCAAAGAACTGTAAATAAGACTCTTACAGAGAGTCAAGTCTCTGGTCTCACTATCTGAAGTGGAAATCCTCATAATCCTAAGGATTTTTGCCTCATAGAGGAGAAATTTTACACTAAACCAGATAATGCTCTTATCAAACCTTAAATCAAACCTGGCAGGATCAAATTGTTTTCAAGTAACAGAACTATACCCTCAAATGTGGCTCAAGTGTATGAGAAAATATAAAAATAATGTAAAGGACCCAAGAAGAAAAATTTGAAAAACTTGGCAAATATTTAAAAATTAAGAAGTGAGCAAAGTGGGACACGTACAACCCATAATGAGGAAAGTCAATCAAACTGACCCAGAAACGACACTGACAATAAAGCTACTGAACAAAAGCCTCATGACTGCATTCCGAGGAGGCCAAGAAGACTGACCATAATGCAGTATGCGGACAACATTTAAAAATAAAACATACAGGTCAGCTCAGCAGGTAAAGACACTGTTCCCAAGCCTGATGACCTGAGTTCCGTACCTGGAACTCACATGGTGGAAACAGAGAACTGACTCCCACTCACAAGTTGTCCTCTGACTCTCTCTCTCTCTCTTTCTCTCTCTCTCTCTCTCTCTCTCTCTCTCACACACACACACACACACACACACACCAAATAAGTACAAGCAAATAAGTGAAACATGTAAGTCAAACAGTTTGCTTTTTTCCAATCTTTTTATTCCCCAATTTTATCACTCAAGTTTATCACTCTGCCTTCAATTTCATTTAACTCCCTTTTGCCAAATCTGTTTAGATTTTAAATCTAACCATTGATTTCTAAATATTTTTTTCAATTCTAGAAAATTCCTACTTTTATATTTCCTTGCCCATCTGAGTCTTTCATTCACTGACACTCTGAATTTCACTGAAGACAAAATTATCGTCATAGAATAGTCACAGTTTCTTGAGATTGTGATCTGTTTTCTTGGTTCTTTTGTGATTGTTTGGGGGTAGTTAGTTGGTTCTCTTTGAGTAAAGATCTTCCTATAGTGATGGTGGCCAGGCTGGCCTTGAATGTTCTCTAAGCCAGACTGTTCTTGAATGTGCCATCTTCTGGACTCAGACTCCAATGCAGGACTCACAGACCTATATCACCACAAGTCATCTTCTTAGTTCTCTGCATGTTACTTAATTTTTGGATTTTATCCAAAATTATTTAAGTTATAGTAACAATTTTATTGTGAGCATTATAGAAACAGTTTTAGATTATGGGTTGTTTTTTTTTTCTCCTTTGTTCTTGCAGATTCTTCTTTGACTGTTTTCAAAGTCCAAGTTCTGGTTCTAGAGAATCAGCCTTAGTCCCACTAAGTCCAGATCTCAGTCTCCATTGGTGCTGCTTTGAATCTTCTGCATACTCGTGATTTGGAAGCCAGTCAGAGCCACACAGAATCCTCTCCCGGATCCTCTCTAGTGTGTGGAGTAGTCCAGATTCAATTTTCTGGCTCCCTAGGCCACAATGAAGACAGATTTGGCCACGTGCACTGCTCTTGTATTATTTATTTCCCTTTCTGTGAATAAGTGGCTGCTCCCCACTAGAGTCTCATTCTCTGCTGCCTCAGGCTTTAAGGTCTTAGGTTTGCTTCCTCCAGTAGAGGGCCGCTGCTTCTGTCTGTTGCCTCTTGTAAAATTCCCAAGGCTAGATATTTTATAAAGGAAAGAGGTTTACTTAGCTCTGTATGGAATCATCAGTCCTACAGATTCCACAGCCTCTCTGGTTGTGTCATAACCTAGAAGATGGTATCATTACAGAAGGGCTTGTCTATAGAGATCAGGCACCAAGAGTGGAAGCTGGAGCAACTCCAGGGGTGAAGCTCACTCTTTATAACATCCTCCTTTGTGGGGACTACCTGGGGAATCAGAAGAACTATGATAACACCCTTTAAAAGTAGTGCCTCCAATGACTTAATTATCTTGCACCAAACCCCATCTCTTAAAAGTCTCACAACTTCCCAGCATGACCCAGTACAGACTAGGCTTCCAGGACATGAAGCACTGGAGGACACTCTTAAACTATAGAAATGTGCAATCTAACATGACTCTATCCCATTACAACTAGAAACTTGGAAGAGCTGTGGGAATCTTATTTTTAAATAGTATAAGAATTGATACCGATGTACAAGTATTCCAGCACACTTATTAAACAGGCTCTCTTCCTTGGTTCTACAGAATTAACCATTTTTGTCCTGTCAGGTTTCCAAACACTAATATATACTTTGAAGTCTCTTTTTTTTTCCTGTTGTCTATAAGTGTGGCACTGGTTTACAGTGATTCCATTGCATAATATTTAGTTACGTGTGTGTGTGTGTGTGTGTGTGTGTGTGTGTGTGTTCATGCACATTCCACAATGCTCATGGGAAGATCAGAGGACAACCGGCCAGAGTCATTCCCTGCTTCCACCATGTACATTCTGGAGGTGAAACTCAGGCCACCAGAACAGCAGGCACCAGGACTTCAACCTAGTGAGCCATCTTGTCTACCCATACGAACATAATCCTAGAAGAAAAATTCTCCATCATGATTATTCTTTATGGTTTTCTAGGCTATTCCTAGAGACTTATTCTTTAACATATAGTCTGAGATTCTTTTTGAGGTTTCTCAAAATATCTGTATTTAGAAATTGCATAATATCTATATATTTATTTAAGGAGAACTGACTTAAAATGAGTTTCCATTTAAGGATGAGTTTTTCTGAAAGATAATTCTAATATCACTACAGTTTTATACTTGTCATCAAAGAGTTCTTGTAGCTTTAAATGTATACTTTATTCTAAACATTGTATAATTTTCTTTTTATAAATAACTTCTGCATATTTTGATGGACTTGTTTCTAGAGTAGTCTAATTTGTTTTTCTAGTCCTTTCCAAACTTTTGTTTTTTTTTAAATAACAATATTTAATTGTTTCATGGTTTACAAATAACTTTCAGCGATTCAATTATTAACTTTTTCCCTCAGTGTTTACATGGTTTATTTCTTGCTTTGTATTGTAGACTCTTTCTTTCTATTTTATTTTATTTTATTTTAAGACAGAGTTTTATGCAGGCTTCAAACATGTTATATAGCCAAAAATGGCCTTGAAATCTGCCTCCCAAGAACAGGGATTACACGCCCTCAAGTCCAGTTTTGTATGCTCACATAATATTATGCATTGGTTGTAATGGTCATTCTTTATCATTCAGTTCATTGAAATGTGTTTATTTGCTGTTTAAATTCACTTTCTACTGTTTATACCTTTGAACCATTACTTATAGTCATAATTATTTTCTCTTATTGCTTTTTTATTTATAAGTTCAACAGCTATTACATTTTATCAAATATTTATATATATATATACTGCTATGACTCTCTTCTTTGATTATTTGATTATTATTAATAAATTATACTGATAGGTGACAACATCAGTCTTTCCTTGAACAAATCATTGCTTTGATATAAAATTCTGAACAAATTGTCAAAGGTCTAAAAATGCTTCTTTATTCTTTAGTAACATTTTTAAAGCAAATTTTATGCAAAAGTTCAAGAATCAGTGTTAAAATTGCACTGACTGTATAAGTTGAATGTGAAAGTTTGCATTTTTCCATGGCCTGAAATGTCTAACAAGCACTATGATAATTTATTCTTGGGGCTAGAGAGATGTCTCCAATAGTTATGATTTGGATCCCAGCAGCCATGTAACATGATGGGTATCTTATACATACTTGTAGCTTCCAAAGAGGGCAGAGACAAGACACTTACTGAAGCTTGTTAGCTTTAACTAGCTCAGGGAGAGACTCTGCCTACATAGAAGTCTGATAGAAGACCTCCTCTGGCTAGTGCGGGCATAGTCACCCTCACACACATGCAAGTACATGCTCATAGACACATACACAGAGAATGAATAAATCATTTTTAAGAGATATTTATTCTCTAGGAAATAAACTCATTTCAGCCATACTAAGCTTACCAGGATAGAATATGAAATAAAATTTTAGATTCTCCTACAGTCTTTGTTCAACTAACTGTTCCAACTCCTGAGTTATATTTAGTAACTTTATTTTTCTAAAAATTCCCTATTTCCTTAAGGCTCTGAATCTGAATGTCATAGTTACACACAATTCTTATTTGCAATTTTTCAAATGGATATAGCCTCTTGCTCATAGCAAATGCTGCCTATTTTTGTTCTTTATTGCCTTAATTAGACTTGAAAGCGACAGTGTTTTTTCAAAGGAGCCAATTTCTCCAATTACCTTTTTTCACTTTCTGTTTCACTATTTCAATTTTCATCCCATTAATTCCCTCTTCTTAGTTACTTAGTTTATGTGGTTACTTTTCTTAATTTTAAATGCTGAGTGCTTTGCTTTTGAAGTGTTTTCGTCTTTTTTTTCCTTTAACAATTAATGATTTTCTCCATGACTAACTCCAGTTTTTATGAAAACACAGAAAAGAAACGCATTGAATACCATAAACAGTTGATTGCAGTTACCAGGTCAAGCACATGTGATTAAGTTCCTTCTCATATTTCTATTTTTCTTTTAAAGGCCATAGCAGAGGCCTGAGTGCCCAGCTTAGAGTTTCTAGAGACCCTAGGAGCAGCAGGTGCTCTGGGGGAAGTTCTGAGAGGTGGCCAGTCAGAGCTGAGACTACAAAGCCAGGAACAGGTAAACCATCTGCTGAACTCCCCTCATCTGGCGGGTGGATTCCTCGGGCCCCCTCCCCGCCCCTCTCTTTCTTCCTGTTTGGCCTGTCATTTTGAAGAATTCTCCTCCCATTAGACCCGTTGTGGTAGAGTCCCATTTAACTACACCTTTAGACCCCCTTTTCGGTTCAGCACCACTTCCTCCGGATCCCCCCTTTCAGAGCCCTTGGCCCCAATTCCCTAGGGCTTTCCCCCAATGGCCTCTTTTCTAGGTTGCTTCCTTAACTGCCATAGTTCCACCCTCAAGCCTGACCTCATCCAATCACAGCAGTATTTCTCCAAACTCCCACTGTTGCAGACGTGCAGATCATGTCTAGATTCCTGGAGACACGCCTCCAATCACCTGCTCTTCTTGCTTGCACTTACTTGCCGGCACATCTATTGGAGCCTACTTCTACAGAAGACCAGCTTAAACAGATAGCCTTGTGGGACTGAGCAACTACTAGATCCTTGGACTTCCCATCCACAGCTGCCCGTTGTTGGGTTAGTTGGACTACAGACTGGTTCAGATGATGAAGAAGGACAGAAAGTGCCTCCACCCCCAGAGCTTCCAAGCTCCTTCCTCTAACTCCTGCTCCTGATGTGTCCCCCGCCCCCGTCACTGGGAAGATGATTCCTGCCAGCAAAATGTAAGAACACATTTGCATTGGGCTTCTTGACCCCCACTGTCTGGAGCAGCAGGATTGCTCCATCAGAGAGAAACAGAGTAATGATGAGGGTTATGCACCAGGTCTGGATATTGAGAGCAGCTTAAAGACAGTTCTCTGAGCAATGTACTGACATCTTTGGGATAGAAGAGACAGTCATTGGTAAGATTGGTGAACAGGAGATCTAGACGCCAGAGGAAAATGTGACTTGGGATGGCCTTTCAGGCAGCATGGCCCTGACCCAGCAGCCTGCCCTAACCAACATTATCCCCCGGGAGCAGATCCAGCAAGAAGATTGGCCCTAGTGAGCCCAATGAAATCCCTCAGCAGCCACCACCTTCATCATTAGCCACCAATATCCCCAGCTCAGCAACTCCCATCGTATCAGTGCCCTAGCCACCTGCAGTGCCACCCTGGTCCCTACCACTGTTGTAGCTACAGGACCTGCCATGCATCCCTCTCCTATGGTATCTGTGGTCCGGCTGCCCCCAGGCTCAGTGATCACCTCTATGCCACCCAACATCCTCGCACCCAAGATCAACGTGGTACCTATGCCTCCTGCAGCACCTCCCATCCTGGCCCCCCACCTACGACTGTGCCAACAGCCTTTGTGCCTGCCCCCACCTGTGACTCTGATCCCAACCCCAGCTCCAATGTCTCCTGTACACCCCCTACCTCCTATGGAAGATGAACCAAGAAACTAAAGACCAAGGACAGCTTCATGCCTGAGGAAGAGTTCCTGCATAAGAATAAAGGTCCAGTATCCATTAAAGTGCAGGTACCCAACATGCAGAATAAGACAGAATGAAAGCTGAATGGGCAGGCACTGGTCTTCACTCTCCTGTTCACAGACCAGGTCTCTGTCATCAAAGTGAAGATTCATGAAGGCACAGGCATGCCTGCAGGGAAACAGAAACTATACTATGAAGGCATCATCATCAAGGATTTCAACTCCCTGGCTTACTACAACATGGCCAGTGGTGCTGTCATCCACTTGACCCTCAAGAAGAGAGGCAGTAGGAAGAAGTAGCAAGAGATACCTACCATTGTATCTCTTTCCACTGCCAATTCCAGGAGTTTCGCTGGGACCTCAGACAGCCTGGACATTTGTTTCCCTCTAAGCCACTCAATAGAATGAATTTCTTGTTTAGGTTCTGGATTGGAGGTCCTTCAAGGAAGCTCATTAAGAATCCAGGGTTGTCTCACAGGACAGTTCATAATGATGTTTGGCTGATAGAATATGTATATTATTATTCATCATTTTGAATCATGCCTTGGTTTCTAATAAACCTGTTGAAGTTAGGCATAGGATATGCATGCCTGTAATCCCAGGACTTGGGGGGTGCAGGCAGAAGAGTTAAATGTTCAAAGCTAACTACAGCTGTACAGCTTGAGGCCAGCCTGGGCCATGTGATATACTGTCTTTAAAAAAAATTATACTTAAACTAAAGCCATTAAACATAAAATAAATCTTTTTTTTTAAATATCACTACAGGTACATGCAGTTTTCATTTAAAGCTCTAACCCAATTTAATTCGATGTTAGTAGAGAAAATGAAATAAATTAAGGAATTTGTTTAAAAAATTAAAACACATAAAGAAAGCAGAGCAAGTCATGGGGACTAAGCTAGTCAGCAGCATTCCTCCATAGACTCTACCTCAGCTCCTGACTTCAGGTTCCTGCCAGAGTTCCTCCAGAGACTCTGCCTCAGCTCCTGACTTCAAGTTCCTGCCGGAGTTCCTGCCTTGGCTCCCTCTGAGGACGGACTGTGAGCTACAAGTGTGAAATGAAATAAACCTGTTCCACCTCGAGTTCATTTTGATCAGTGATTTATCAGAACAACAGATAAAAAATTAGAATAATGTTTTAAACAAACATTGAAAAAGTTTTAACTGACTGAAACTTTAAATTTTATATTCAAATTTTGCTTGCAGAACGTAGCAAAAATCTGTGCCTAGGGAGAAAATGGTAATTTCAAATGCTTATTAACAGAAGAATGACCGAGACATTTCTTTTTTTTTATTTTCATTTTTATTAGGTATTTTCTTTATTTACATTTCAAATGCTATCCCAAGAGTCCCCTATACCCTTTCCCCTCCCCTGCCCTGCTCCCCAAACCACTCACTCCCACTTCCTGACCCTGGCATTCCCCTGTACTGGAGTATATAATCTTGGAAAGATCAAGGGCCTCTAATCCCATTGATGGCAGACTAGGCCATCCTCTGCTACATATGCAACTATATACAAGCTCTGGGGGGAGGGGGCTGTACTGGTTAGTTCATGTTGTTGTTCCTCCTATAGGGTTGCAGACTCCTTTAGCTCCTTGGGTACTTTCTCTAGCTCCTTCATTGGGGGCCCTATGTTCCATCCAAAAGTTGACTGTGAACATCCACTTCTGTATTTGCCAGGCACTTGGCATAGCCTCACAAGAGATAGCTATATCAGGGTCCTGTCAGCAAAATCTTTCTGGCATATGTAATAATGTCTGGGTTTGGTGGTTGTTTATGGGATGGATCCCCGGGTAGGGCAATCTCTGGATGGTCCTTTCTTCTGTCTCAGCTCTGAACTTTGTGTCTGTAACTCCTTCCATAGGTATTTTGTTCCCCATTCTAAGAAGGAATGAAGTATCCACACTTTGGTCTTCCTTCTTGACTTTCATGTGTTTTGCAAATTGTATCTTGGGTATTCTAAGTTTCTGGGCTAATATTCACTTATCAGTGAGTGCATATCATGTGTGTTCTTTTGTGATTGGGTTAACTCACTCAGGATGATAGCCTCCAGATCCATCCATTTGCCTAAGAATTTCATAAATTCATTGTTTTTAATAGCTGAGTAGTACTCCATTGTGTAAATGTACCACATTTTCTGTATTCATTCCTCTGTTGAGGGACATCTGGGCTCTTTCCAGCTTCTGGCTACTATAAATAAGGCTGCTATGAACATAGTGGAGCATGTGTTCTTATTACAAACTGAAGCATCTTCTGGATAGATGCCCAGGAGAGGTATTGCAGGATCTCCCGGTAGTACTGTGTCCAGTTTTCTGAGGAACTGCCAGACTGATCTCCAGAGTGCTTTTACCAGCTTGCAATCCCACCAGCAGTGGAGGAATGTTCCTCTTTCTCCACATCCTTGCCAGCATCTGCTGTCACCTGAGTTTTTGATCTTAGCCATTCTGAGTGGTGTGAGGTGAAATCTCAGAGTTGTTCTGATTTGTATTTTCCTGATGATTAAGTAAGGATGTTGAATATTGCCAGACGTGGTGGCGCACGCCTTTAATCCCAGCACTCTGGAGGCAGAGGCAGGTGGATTTCTGAGTTCTAGGCCAGCCTGGTCTACAAAGTGAGTTCCAGGACAGCCAGGGCTAAAAGAGAAACCCTGTCTAGAAAAACCAAAAAAAAAAAAAAAGGATGTTGAACATTTTTTCAAGTGCTTCTCAGCCATTCGGTATTCCTCAGTTGAGAATTCTTTGTTTAACTCTGTACCCCATTTTTTTTGACAACACTACAATGATGGTGTATTTGAACAGCTACTGCAAATACATCGTTGGATTTGTGGGTACAACCCACAGAGATGTACCCCATTTTTAATGGGGTTATTTGATTTTCTGGAGTCCAACTTCTTGAGTTCTTTGTACTAAGGAAAAGTAATTGTTGCTTCCTGATATTTTTGTTGTTAGAGTTGGGATTCTGTTCTTGCAGCTGTCTTCTTTTAGGTTTGTTGAAGGATTACTTTCTTGCTTTTTCTAGGGAGTAATTTTCCTTCTTGTGTTGGAGTTTTCCCTTTGGTATCCTTTGAAGGGCTGGACTTGTGGAAAGATATTGTGTGAATTTGGTTTTGTCATGGAATACTTTGGTTTTTTCATCTATTGTAATTTAGAGATTTGCTGGGTATAGTAGTCTAGGCTGGCATTTGTGTTCTCTTAGGGTCTGTATAACATCTGTCCAGGATCTTCTGGATTTCATAGTCTGTGGTGAGAAGTCTGATCTAATTCTAATAGGTCTGCCTTTCGATGTTATGTGACCTTTTTTACCTTACTGCTTTTAATATTCTGTCTTTATTTAGTGCATTTGTTGTTCTGATTATTATGTGTCAGGAGGAGTTTCTTTTCTGGTCCAGTCTATTTGGAGTTCTGTAGGCTTCTTATATGTTCATGGGCATCTCTTTCTTTAAGTTAGGGAAGTTTTCTTCTATAATTTTGTTGAAGATATTTACTGACCCTTTAAGTTGGGAATCTTCACTCTCTTCTATACCTATTATCTTAGGTTTGGTCTTCTCATTGTGCCCTGGATTTTCTGGATGTTAGGATCTTTTTGAATTTTGCATTTTCTTTGATTGTTGTGTCCATGTTTTCTATGGAGTCTTCTGCTTCTGAGATTCTCTCTCCCATCACCTGTATTCTGTTGCTGCTGATGCTCGAATCTAGGGTTCCTGATTTCTTTCCTAAGATTTCTCTCTCCAGAGTTGTCTTCCTTTGAGTTTTCTTTATTGTTTCTACTTCCATTTTTAGATCTTGGAAGGTTTTGTTTAATTCCATCACCTGTTTGGTTGTGTTTTCCTGTAGTTCTTTAAGGGATTTTGGTGTTTCCTCTTAAAGGATTTCTACCTGTTTAGCAGTGTTTTCCTGTAATTCTTTAAGAGATTTTTGTGCCTCCTCTTTAAGGACTTCTGCCTGTTTAACAGTGTTCTCCTTTATTTCCTTAAGTGAGTTATTAATGCCCTTCTTAAAATCCTCTACCAGCATCATGAGATATGATTTTAATTCTGAATCTTGCTTTTTGGGTGTGTTGGGGTATTCAGGACTCACTGTGGTGGGAATACTGGGTTTCGATGTTGCTGAGTGGTCTTGGTTTCTGTTAGTATGATTCTTTTTTTTTTTTTTTTTGGTTTTTCGAGACAGGGTTTCTCTGTATAGCCCTGGCTGTCCTGGAACTCACTTTTTAGACCAAGCTGGCCTCGAACTCAGAAATCCGCCTGCCTCTGCCTCCCGAGTGCTAGGATTAAAGGCGTGCGCCACCACGCCCGGCTGTTAGTATGATTCTCATGTTTGCCTTTCGCCATCTGGCAATCTCTGGTGTTAGATGTTCTAGCTGTCTCTGGCTGGAGCTTTTTCAATCCTGTGATTCTGTTAGCCTTTGTCAGCACTCCTGAGAGTACAACTCTCTCCTGAGAACCAATGGTCAGAGCACACTCTCTGCAGGCAAGCTCTCCTCTGGCAGGGAAGGTGCACTGAGGTCTGGATCTCAGCTCTGCCTCCTGACTGAAGATGAAGGCCCGAAGGGACCCTGTCCAAGAAGCTCTGTTGCTTCTGTGGCCAGTGAGCTCTCCTGCGTGGACTGGTCTCTGGCAGGGACCATTCTTTAGGATAAAGTTAATAGGTCTAAATAACTTTGAAAAGACTGAATGAATACAAATTATTTTTCTTATTATTGTGGAAAGAAATTAGAAATAAATTGGCTTAGGATTTCATTGATGTGAAGAGACACCATGATGAAGACAACTCTTATAAATAACAGCATTTAATCGAGGCTGGCTTGCAATTTCAGAGGTTCAGTACATTCTCATCATGGTGGGAAGGATGGCAGCATGCAGATAGACTTGGTGCTGGAGAAGCAGAAAGTTCTACATCTTCATCCAAAGGAAGCCAAGAGGAGACTGTCTTTCAGGCAACTAGAATGAGGGTCTCTTCCAATCCAGGAAGCAGATAATGAGTGCTAAAGTTAAAATGATTAATAATAAATTAAAGTAAAAGTTAATTTTTTGAAAAGATAAACAAAATTGAAAACTTTCAGTTAGATTGATGAAGAAAAAGAAAATTCTAACTAATAAAATAGGAAGTTAAAAAGATAATTGAAAGGAAAAAAAAGAAAAGATTTGTAAAAGAAGCTATAAACAACTGCACATAACACATTACATAATGTGTGAACAAATTTCCATAAATATGTAAACTAGCAAAGAAGAGACGAAAACTTTGAATAGACCTATAAGAAAATGTTTAAGTTACAAATCACAATCACACAATGGAGGAGAGGGAGAGGGAGAGAGAAAATCCAATAGTGTTCGGGAGAATGAGAAAGAGACAATCAAATAGTGTTGTTATTGTCTACTAAACACATAAATGCTCAGTCATGAATGAGACCTCTCTACTATCCCTCCAAGCACCATGAATTTTCATAAAAGAAGGGACAGAATATAAGCTATAAGAGTTCTCTGGTAGAATTTTGGGGGTCATTATGTATACTATCATCTCACCTGTGAACAGCGATGCTTTGAATTCTTCCTTTCCAATTGGTATTCCCTTGATCTCTTTTAGTTGTCTTATTGCTCTAGCTAGAACTTCAAATACTTGAATAGATATGGAAAGAGTTGGCAGCCTTGTCTTGTCCCTCATTTTAGCAGAATTGCTTTAACTTTCTCTCCATTTAATTTGATGTTGGGTATTGACTTGCTGTGTTGTACTTAGGCTTCTATTGTGCTTGAGTGTGCACATTGTATCCCTGATCTCTCCAGAACTTTTAACATGAAAGGGTGTGGGATTTTGTCAAAGGCTTTTTCAGCATTTAATGAGATGATTGTGTGGTTTTTCTAGTTCAATTTGTTTATATGGTAGATTACATTGATGAATTTTTGCATATTAAACTATCTTTATATCCCTGGGATAAAGCCTACTTGATCATGGTAGATGATGTTTTTTGATGTGTTCTTGGATCTGGTTTGTGAGTATTTTACTATTTTTGCATTAATATTCATAAGGGAAGTTGATCTGAAATTCCCTTTCTTTTTTGAGTCTTTGTGTGGTTTAGGTACCAGGGTAACTATGACCTCATAGAATGAGTTTTGTAATGTCCCTTCTGTTTCTATTTTGTGGAACAGTTTGAGGAGTATTGGGGTTTTGTTTGTTGGGGGTTTGTTTTTGTTTGTTTGTTGTTGTTGTTGTTGTTGTTGGGCGACTTTTAATGACTGCTTCTTTTTCCTTAGGGCATATAGGACTATTTAAATTGTTTGCCTGATCTTGACTTAACTTTGGCAAATGGTATCTAGCAAGACAATTATCCATTTCATTTAGATGTTCCAATTTTGTGAAGTACAGGTTTTGATTTTTTTGGATTTCCTCAGTGTCTGTCATTATGTCAACCTTTTCATTTCTGATTTTGTTGATTTGGATACAGTCTCTCAGCTTTTTAGTGAATTTGGCTAAGGGTTTGTCTCTCTTGATTTTCTCAAAGAACAAGCTCTTGGTTTTGTTGATTGTATTGCTCTCCTTGTTTCTAATTTGTTGATCTCAGCCCTGAGTTTGATTACTTCCTGCCATCTACTCCTCTTGTGTGTATTTACTTCTTTTTCTTCTAGAACTTTAAGGTGTGCTTTTAAATGACAAGAACATCAACTCTTGGAAGAAAGAAATTGAAGAAGATAACAGAAGATAGAAAGATCCCCCATGCTCATGGATCAGTGGGATTAACACAGTAAAAAAAAATGGCCATTTTACCAAAAGCAATATACAGATTCAATGCAGTTCCCATCAAAATTCTAACAAAATTCTTTACAGATCTTGAAAGAACAATTCTCAAATCCATATAGAAAAATTTAAAAACCAGGGTCACTAAAACAATCTTGTACAATAAAAGAATGTGTGGATGTATCACCATTCCTGGTTTCAAGATGCACTACAAAGCAATGGTAATAAAAACCTCATGGTATTGGCATAAAAATAAACACGTTAGTGAACAGAATAAAATCAAAGACCCAGAAATAAACCCACCCCTACAGATACTTTATTTTTGACAAAGAATCCAAAACAATACAATGGAAATACGAAAATATCTTCAACAAATGATGCTGGTCTGGCTGTATGTTTGCATGTAGAAGATGAAATAGAGCCATATCAGCCCACATAAAACTCATGTCCATTGGATCAAAGGCCCCAACATAAAACTGGATACACTAAATATAACAGAAGAGAAAGTAGGTGAATTAGTCTTGAATGCATTGGTACAGGAGAGAACTTCATGAACATAACAACAACAGTTCAGGCACCAAGATCAACAATTAATAAATGGGACCCCATGAAGCTGAAAATTTTCTGTAAGGCAAAAGATACCATCAATACGACAAAACAGCAGCCTACAGAATGGTAAAAGAGCTTTATTAGCCCTACATCTGACAGAGAGCTAATATCCAAAGTATATAAAGAACTTAAGAAATTAAACCCAACAACCCAAATAACCCAATTTAAAAATGGGATACAAAGTGAAACAGAGAAGTTTCAATAGAGGAATCTCTAATGGCTGAGACACAGTTAAAGAAATATTCAGTCTCCTGAGTCACCAGGGAAATGCAAATTAAAACAACTCTGAAATTCCAACTTATACCTGTCAGAATGACTTAAGATCAAAACTCAAGTGACAGCACATGCTGGTGAGGACATTGAGCAAGGGGAACACCCCTCCATTGCTGGTGGGACTATAAACTTGTACAACCACTCTGGAAATCAGTCTGGAAGTTTCTCAGAAAACTGAGAATAGTTTTACCTCAAGACCCAGCTATACCACTCCTGGGCATTTACCCAAAAGGTGCTCCATCATTCCACAGGGACATTTGCTCAAGTATATTCATAATAGCCTTATTCATAATAGAAAGAAACTGGAAGCAACCTCAATGGCCCTCAACTGAAGAATAGACAAAGAAAATGCAGTACACTTACACAATGGAATACTTCTCAGCTATTAAAAACAAACACATCATGAAATCTGCAGGTAAATAGATAGAACTTGAGACTATCATCCTGACTGAGGTAAATCGGACCCAGAAAGACATGCATGGTATGTATTCACTTATGAGTGGATATTAGCCATAAAATACAGACCCAGAGAAGCAAATAACAAGGAGGGCCCAAGGGAGGAATCTTGAATCTCACTCAGAAAGGGAAGTAAAATAGACACTGAAAGTGGATTTGAAGGAGGGAACTAGGTGGGAAATTGGGGTAGGAAACAGAGTGGGGAGGGGGAAAGGAGTAGGGATCAGTTATGGGGAGAACAGGGGTGGGAGAGAGCTGGGAGAGAGAGAACAGAGATTGGTGGGGACAATTCTGGGAAGGAGGAGACCCCCAAGAGTCTCTAAGGGTTACTCTAGATAAGACTCCTAGCAGATGGGGATATGGAAACTGAAATGGTCACCTCCTATAGTCAGACAGGACTCCCAATGGACAGAGGGGACACAACCCACCCACAAAACCTTTGATTCAGAATTTGACCTGCCTAAAAAGATGTTCAGTGATAAAGATAAACCAGAGATTGAAAGAATGGATAGCCAATGACTGACCGAACTTGAGACCCATCCCATGGGAGACAGCCAACCCCTGACATTATTAATAATACTCTGCTTTGCCTTTGGACAGGTACCTAGCATAGCTGTCTCCTGAGAAGCTTCACCCAACAGAAAATGGAAACAGATAAAGTGAATAACAGCCAAACAAGCTGGGCAGTGGTGATGCATGCCTTTAATCCCAGCACTTGGGAGGCAGAGGCAGAGGCAGGCAGATTTCTGACTTCGAGGCCAGATTGGTCTAGAGAGTGAGTTCCAGGACAGTCAGGACTATACAGAAAAACTCTGTCTCAAAACAAACAAACAAACAAACAAAACAAAAACAAAAAACCAGCCAAACAAGAGGCAGAGCTCAGTTAATCTTAGAGCAGAGTGAGGGACAGGATTTATGGAGCCAGAGAGGTCAAGGACATCACAAGAAGACCTATGGAGTAAATTAACCTGCGCCCATGGGAGCTCACAGAGACTGAACCACCAAATTTCTCTGAGGAGCATGGGGGAGAGCTGAAAGGAGAAGGGTGGAAGGGTGGAACTGGGAGGAGAAGACAGAGGGGGCTGTGGTCATTCTGTAAAGTAAATAAAGTAATGGGAAAAAAGAAGAGACCGAATATAAGAGGAAAAGGAGAGGTATAGCAGGGAATGCTGAATATTGGGTGTGTAATCCCTGTTGTGCTCTTGAACTCACAGTAGCTGTTATTCCCTGCACAAGACTGTGTTAGAGACTGATGCTAATGGTTTGAATCAGAGTGTCCAGATGCTGAAGGTCCTTGTGCCCAATTGCTTTTTAATCTATCAATAAAGATGCCAGTGGCCAATGGCTGGGCACAGGATGGGACACTTAGAGTTTAATGGGTAGGACACAGAGGAGATCATCATACTTGGGGAAGAAAGAATAACAGACTCAGAGTTGGAGGAGAAATCTTCCAAAGTGTAGGTGGGAAGGGAAAGTAACCCACAGAAGTGCAACCCGGAAGCATCTTGGGCAGTAAAGACCAATGGATAACTCAGAAGGTAACAGGGCATCAAAGTTAAAAGTAGATTCGGAAGGTGTTTAGCCAGTAATATGGAGGGAAGGGCTCCCTAGCTGCAGGAGGCTTGGAAGTGACCAGCCACTGAGCCAATAAGACATGTTAAAAATAAGCTAATATATGTGTATGTGTGTGTTTTATCAGTGGATCCAAAGAGCCCTGCTCTGGTGGATGGTAGCGCTGCTCATCCAGGAGCATAAAGCAGAGTAGATAAAACTACACTCAACAGGCCCTTAAATTCTGACTGATGTGGGAGGGAGAGATTATTTTTCAGTGGTGTGGCCCCTGATAAGGCACTTACACTTTTGAAAACAAGTCCTCACTCATGCTCCTGGTAAACAACTATAATGAAACTCATTAGGCCACCAGGAGAGAGAGAGGTGGGGATGAAGGAGCACAAGCTCACTGGGAAGAGGGAGGGGACTAACGGGAGTGGGAAAGGGACAAGGAAGAGTGCGAGAGGCAAAGGTTACAGAGAGACACTATATACATGTCTGAGATACCATAATGAAGTCATTTTATATAATTAATAAATAACAAGAAGGAAATTTGCAACAATCTTTTATAAATTCTCTCCTACAAAAGAGTAGAGAACATTTATTACCCTTATTCAAAAGTCAAATAAAGGTTTAAGAAAATAAAATGGAAATATAGCAAAAATCCTTAGTAAAGTGCTGAAAAGTGAATCCAATTGCATACAAACAATAAAATGCCAAAGGGATCTTCATGGCCAGGTCAGATTAACTCAGGTATCCATGGTTTGCTTAGCATTGGAAATGTGTCATATAAAAATAAGCTTAGACCACACAGTTGCCTCAATAGATGCAGAAAAGTGTTTTACAAAACTCCAATATCCTTTCATAGCAAACTAGAAATAGAAGGAGCTTCCCTAAAGTTAATAAATGAGAAACGACAACCAATACAAGACTGCAAGATTTCCCCAAAGATCAGGAGCAAGACATCAATTCTTGGTTTTCTTGCCACATAATTTTTTTCCAGAAGTTCTAGCTAGGGCAAACTAGTCTAGAAAAAAATAATACATCCAGACTGAAAAAAAGTAAAACTTTAAATAACTAGCAAACATTCAAAATTGTTAGAATGAGTTCAACAGAGTTACAAGATATAAAGTCATGTTAATATTTGAATATGAAGTGTTCTGCACAAGGCTTGAGTGCTAAAGGCCTGACCTTCAGCTACTATGCTATTGTGAAGAATTTTGAACCCACTGGTGAGCTTATTAATGAATGAGTTATCTGAAGGTCTGGCATAGCAGGAAGAAGAAAGTCGCTGGCAGAGGAGTGACTTTGGACAATATATGTAGTTAAATTTATGTGTAGCCTTGTGTTTTTCTACATGACCATTTTGTTCCCAGAAATAACACTCTCAGATTTGTTATATATAAATAACTGACTAGGCTAATAGCTGGGGCTTGTTACCAGACTAGTTGATAACTTAACTGCCCGTTTATTCTATTCTAAGTCATGCCATGTGGCTAGGCAAATCTGCCATGCATTCTAATCTTGCCATTGGCCAGGTGAATGTCTCAACACTTAGCACACAAGAGTCCCTATACAAATATATCTTACCCCTGGGCCACCTCCTGTCTGTCCACTATGAAGTGAGCTGCTTTGTTCTATCATGTGTCATCCACTGTGATGTTCTGCCTCCACATGGGCCCAGGAGCAAAGTTTAGTGACAATGGACTGAAACTTCTGAAAGTGTGGTCCAAACTAAGTCTGATGATTTTCAAAGTCATCAAAAACATGGAAACCATGAGAAACTGCTTAAGATAAGAGAAGCCTGAGGAGCCATGTTGACTAAATGTAATGTGGTATCTCAGAAGAGACTCTGAAATAGAAAAGAACATTGGAAGAAACTAATGAAAGAAGAATAAAATGTATATTTAGTTATTATTAATTTATCAGTGTTGGACCAATACTTATAACAAAAGTACCACACTGTTGTAGTATAAGATGTTAAGAGGATGCATAGGAATTCTATACAATCTTTACATTTTTTATTAGATATTTTCTTCATTTACATTTCAAATGCTATCCTCTTTCCTAGTTTCCTCTCCGAAAGTCCCCTATATCCTCCCCATGCCCTGCTCTCCAACCCACCCACTCCTGCTTCCTGGCCCTGGCATTCCCCTGCACTGGAGCATAGCATCTTCACAAGACCATAGGCCTCTCCTCCCATTAATGGCCAACTAGGTCATCATCTGCTACATATGCAACTAGAGACACAGCTCTGGGGGGTACTGTTTAGTTCATAGTGTTGTTCCTCCTATAGGGTTGCAGACCCCTTTAGCTCCTTGGGTACTTTCTCTAGCTCCTTCATTGGGGGCCCTGGGTTCTATCCAATAGATGATTGTGAGCCTCCACTTCTGTATCTATCAGGCACTGGCATAGCCTCACAAGAGATAGCTATATCAGGGTCCTGTCAGCAAATTCTTGTTGGTATATGCAATAGTGTCTGGGTTTGGTGGATGTTTATGGAATGGATTCCGAGGTGGGGCAATCTCTGGATGGCCTTCCATCTAAACTCCAAACTTTGTCTATCTACCTCCTTCCATGGGTATTTTGTTCTGCATTCTAAGAAGGAGTGAAGTATCTACACTTTGGTTTGCCTTCCTCTTGAGTTTCAAATGTTTTGCAAATTGTATCTTGAGTATTCTAAGTTTCTGGGCTAATATCCACTTATCAGTGAGTGCATATCATGTGTGTTCTTTTGTGATTGGGTTAACTCACTCAGGATGATAGCCTCCAGATCCATCCATTTGCCTAAGAATTTCATAAATTCATTGTCTTTAATAGCTGAGTAGTACTCCATTGTGTAAATGTACCACATTTTCTGTATTCATTCCTCTGTTGAGGGACGTCTGGGTTCTTTCCAGCATCTGGCTATTATAAATAAAGTTGCTATGAACATAGTGGAGCATGTGTCCTTATTACCAGTTGGAAGATCTTCTGGGTATATGCCCAGGAGAGGTATTGCTGGATCTTCTGGTACTACTATGCCCAATTTTCTGAGGAATTGCCAGATTGACTTCCAGAGTGGTTGTACTAGCTTGCAATCCCACCAGCAATGGAAGAGTGTTCCTCTTTCTCTGCATCCTTGCCAGCATCTGCTGTCACATGAATTTTTGATCTTAGCCATTCTGACTGGTGTGAGGAGGAATCTCAGAGTTGTTTTTACTATATTAATTCTGCCAATCAATGAGCATGGGAGATCTTTCCATCTTCTGAGATCTTTGAATTTTTTTGTCAGAGACTTGAAGTTCTTGTCATGCAGATCTTTCACTTCCTTAGTTAGAGTCACACCAAGGTATTTTATATTATTTGTGACTGTTGTGAAGGGTGTTGTTTCCCTAATTTCTTTCTCAGCCTGTTTATCCTTTGTGTAGAGAAAGGTCACTGATTTGTTTGAGTTAAATTTATAACCAGCTACTTCACTGAAGCTGTTTATCAGGTTTAGGAGTTCTCTGGTGAAATTTATAGGGTCACGTATATATACTATCATATCATCTGCAAATAGTGATATTTTGACTTCTCTCTTTACAATTTGTATCCCTTTGATGTCATTTTGTTGTCTAATTGCTCTGGCTCAGATTTCAAGTACTATATTGAATAGGTAGTGTAAAGTGGGCAGCCTTGTCTCGTCCCTGACTTTAGTGGGATTGCTTCAAATTTCTCTCCATTTACTTTGATGTTGGCTACTTGTTTGCTGTATAGTGCTTTTATTATGTTTAGGTATGGGCCTTGGATTCCTGATATTTCCAAGACTTTTATCATGAAAGGGTGTTGGATTTTTTTTCAAATGCTTTCTCAGCATCTAATGAGATGATCATGTGGTTTTTGTCTTTGAGTTTGTTTGTAGACTGGAGTACATTGGTGGATTTCCATATATTAAACCATCACGGCATCCCTGGGATAAAGCCTACTTGATCATGATAAATGATTGTTTTGATGAGTTCTTGAATTCGGTTTGGAAGAATTTTATTGAGTATTTTTGCATCGATATTCATAAGGGAAATTGGTCTGAAGTTCTCTTTCTTTGTTGGGTCTTTATGTGGTATAGATATAAGAGTAATTGTGCTTTCATAGAATGAATTGGGTAGAGTACCTTCTGTTTCTATTTTGTGGAATAGTCTGAGGAGAATTGGAATTATATCTTCTTTGAAGGTCTCATAGAACTCTGCACTAAACCCATCTGGTCCTGGGCTTTGTGTGTGTGTGTGTGTGTGTGTGTGTGTGTGTGTGTGGTTGGGAGACTATTAATGACTTCTTCTGTTACTTTGGCAGATATGGGACTGTTGAGATCTTAATCTGATCCTAATTTAACTTTGGTACCTGCTATCTGTCTAGGAAATTGTCCATTTCATCCAGGTTTTCCAGTTTTATTGAGTATAGTCTTTTGTAGTAGGATCAGATGATTTTTTGGATTTTCTCAGATTCTGTTGTTATGTCTCCCTCTTCATTTCTGAATTTTTTTTTTTTTGATACTGTCTCTGTGCCTTCTAGTTAGTCTGGCTAAGGGCTTATCTATCTTGTTGATTTTCTCAGAACCGGCTCCTGGTTTTGTTGATTCTTTGTGTAGTTCTTTTTGTTTGTACTTGGTTGATTTCAGCCCTGAGTTTGATTATTTCCTGTCTTCTACTCCTCTTGGGTGAATTTGCTTCCTTTCATTCTAGAGCTTCTAGGTGTGCAGTCAAGCTGCTAGAGCATGCTCTCTCTAGTTTATTTTTGGAAGCACTAAGAGCTATGAGTTTTCCTCTCAGGAATGCTTTCATTATGTCCCATAAGTTTGGGTATGTTGTGGCTTCATTTTCATTAAACTGTAAAATGTCTTTCATTTCTTTCTTTATTTCTTTCTTGTTATATTTCCTCAAGTTATCATTGAGTAGAGTGTTGTTCAGCTTCCACGTGGATGTTGGCTTTCTATTATTTATAGTGTTATTGAAGAGCAGTCTTAGTCTGTGTTGATCTGATATGATGCATAGGATAATTTCAAGATTTTTGTATCGGTTGAGGCCTGTTTTGTGACCAATTATATGGTTAATTTTGGAGAAGGTACTATGAGGTGCTGAGAAAAAGGTATATCCTTTTGTTTTAGGATAAAATGTTCTGTATATATCTCTTAAATCTATTTCTTTTATAACTTCTGTTAGTTTCACTGTGTCTCTTTTTAGTTTCTGTTTCCAGGATCTGACCATTGATGAGAGTGGGGTGTTGAAGTCTCCCACTATTATCGTGTGAGGTGCAATGTGTACTTTGAGCTTGACTATAGTTTCTTTAATAAATGTGGATGCCCTTGCATTTGGAGCATAGATATTCAGAACTGAGAGTTCATCTTAGAAGATTTTACCTTTGATGAATATGAAGTGCTCCTCCTTGTCTTTTTTGATAACTTTGGGTTGGGAGTTGATTTTATTGAATGGCTACTCAAGCTTGTTTCTTTGGACCATTTGTTTGGAAAAAATTTTTTCCAGCCTTTTACAAACCCACCTTTGTCCCTGAGGTGGGTTTCCTGTATGCAGCAAAATGTAGGGTCCTGTTTATGTAGCCAGTCTTTTAGTCTATATCTTTTTATTGGAGAATTGAGTCCATTGATATTAAGAGATATTAAGGAAAAGTAATTGTTGCTTCCTGTTATTTTTCTTGATAAAGTTGGGATTCTGTTCTTGTGGCTATCTTCTTTTAGGTTTGTTGAAGGATTACTTTCTTGCTTTTTCTAGGGAGTAATTTCCCTCCTTGTGTTGATGTTTTCCCTTTATTATCCTTTCAAGGACTGGATTTGTGGGAAGAAATTGTGTGAATTTGGTTTTTTTCATGGAATACTTTAGTTTTTCCATCAATGGTAATTGAGAGTTTTTCTAGGTATAGTAGCCTATGCTGGCATTTGTGTTCTCTTAGGGTCTGTGCAGGATCTTCTGGCTTTCATAGTATCTGGTGAGAAGTCTGGAGTAATTTGAATAGGTCTGCCTTTATATGTTACTTGACCTTTTTCCCTTACTGCTTTTAATATCCTATCTTTATTTAGTGCATTTGTTGTTCTGATTATTATGTGACAGGAGGAATTTCTTTTCTGGTCCAAACTATTTGGAGTTCTGTAAGCTTCCTGTATGTTTGTGGGCATCTATTTCTTTAGGTCAGGGAAGTTTTCCTCTAAAATTTTTGTTGAAGATATTGCTGGCCCTTTAAGTTGAAAATCTTCATTCTCATCTATACCTATTATACTTAGGTTTGGTCTTTTCACTGTGTCCTGGATTTCCTGGATGTTTTGAGGTAGGATCTTTTTGCATTTTGCATTTTCTTTGATTGTTGTGTCCATATTTTCTATGGAATCTTGTGCACCTGAGATTCTTTTTTCCATCTCTTGTATTCTGTTGCTGATGCTTGCATCTATGGTTCCTGACTTCTTTCCTAGGATTTCTATCTCCAGAGTTGTCTCACTTTGGGTTTCCTTTATTTTTTCTACTTCCATTTTTAGATCTTGGATGGTTTTGTTCAAATCCATCACCTGTTTGGTCATGTTTTCCTATAGTTCTTTAAAGGATTTTTGTGCTTCCTCTTTAAGGACTTCTACCTGTTTAGCAGTGTTCTCCTTTACTTCTTTAAGTGAGCTATTAATGCCCTTCTTAAAAACCTCTACCAGCATTATCAGATATGATTTTAAATCTGAATCTTGCTTTTCAGGTGAGTTGGGATATCCAGGACTCACTGCGGTGGGGGTACTGGGTTCCAATGGTGCCAAGTGGTCTTGGTTTCTGTTAGTAAGATTCTTATGTTTGCCTTTCACCATCTGGTAATCTCTGGTGTTAGATGTTCTAGCTGTCTCTGGCTAGAACTTGTTCCTCCTGTGATTCTGTTAGCCTCTGTCAACATTCCCGGGAGTCCAACTCTCTCTTGAGTCCCAGTAGTCAGAGCACACTCTCTGCAGGCAAGCTCTCCTCTGGCAGGGAAGGTGCACAGAGATCTGGAGCTCAGCCCCACCTCCTGGCTGAAGATGAAGGCCCAAATGTATCTTGTCCAAGAAGCTCTGTTCCCTCTGTGGCCCGGATGCTCTCCTGCATGGACTAGTCTCTGAGAGACCCAGGATACAAAATGGTGATCTTGCCTGAGTCCGGGGTCAGAGCCCTCCTTGGAGGCTAATTCTCCTCTGGCAGGGAAGGTGCTCAGAGGTCTGGATCTCAGTTCTGCCTCCTGGCTGAAGATCAAGGCCTGAAGTGATCCTGTCCAAGAAGCTCTGTTGCTTCTGCAGCCTGCGTGCTCTCCTGCTCAGACTGGTCTCTGAGAGACCTAGGATACAAGACAATTTTTTCTTTTATCTATAACTATTCTAAAATTATGGATATGATCTAGAGAAAGAGCTCTGCTGTTAAGAACACTAGTTACTCTTACAGAAGACATGAGTTTGGTTGGCTTACAACCATCTATAATCCCAGTTTCAGGAGATCTAATGATCTCTTCTGACCTCCATGCATACCAGACACATATGTGATACACATGCACATATGTAGGTAAAACACTCATATATATATATATATATATATATATATATATATATATATATATATATATGATATTTATGATATTTTTTAATTAATCTCAAAACTGGGTTCAGTGCCTATCTCAGGCTTCTCTCCAACTCTGGGTGGGTGCTCTTGTTTCCTCCCTTAATGTTGAGGGACATGTGTGCACCACAAACACTTCATTTTCTAACTTTAGACTAGTCAACCGAATCACTGTTCTCATGAGAGAAACAGGCCAAAAATAACACACTTTGGGGTACTTACAGAATTTCAGAGGTAGAAAGGTTCCAATCTTCCTTTTTAGAGATAATCAAAAACAGTCTCTAAGAGACATATCACACAGCCAGTCTCCTCTCTCCTCTAATCCCAAATGGCTTTTCAATAGTGGAACAGGAACTAGAACCTGGGTTCCCTGCTTCTGAAGATGGGCCTCTTTGTAGAAATTCTGATAATGTGATGGTTACCATAAATATATCCTCTTAAAAATTAGAAATAAAATAGAATTATAGTACTATAAAAATGTAGTCATGTTCTAAGTTTGCTTTCTATTGCTATGATAAAACACCATAATCAAAAGCAGTTTAATGAGGAAAGGATTTATTTCTGCTTACAGTTTTAGTCCATCATTAAGGTAAGTCAGAGCCTAAAGTCAAGGCAGGCATCCAGAGGCAAGAACTAAAGCAGAGTCCCTGGAGGGATGTTTTGTACTTGCTTGCTCTCCCTGGTTTGCTCAGTTTGCTTTTTTTTTTTTCCAGGATCTTGAATCTATTTTATTAAGTGTTAACTAGAAACTATGAAAATTTAAAAAGAAAACATGAATTTTACTGTTAATAAATTAATTTTTTTTATTATTAGAGAGTTTCTTCATTTACATTTCAAGTGTTATCCAAAAGTCCCCTATATCCTCCCCCCGCCCTGCTCCCCTACCCTCCCTCTCCCACTACTTGGCCCTGGCCTTCCCCTGTACTGGGGCCTATAAACATTGCTAGACCAAGGGCCTTTCTTCCCAAATAATGGCCAACTAGGCCATCTTCTAATACATATACAGCTAGAGACATGAGATCTGGGGGTTCTGATTAGTTCATATTGTTTTTCCATCTATAGGGTTGCAGACCCCTACAACTCTTGGGTACTCTCTCTAGCTCCTACATTGGGGACCCTGTGTACTGCCCTATAGATGATTGTGAGCATCCACTTCTGCGTTTGTCAGGAACTGTCAAAGCTTCCCAGGAGACAGCTATATCAGGGTCCTTTCAGCAATGTCCTGCTGGTGTATGCAGTAGTGTCTGCGNCACTCTCTGGATGGCCCATCCTTTCATTTTAGCTCCAAGCTTTGTCTCTGCACATCCTTCCATGTATATTTTAATCCCTATTCTAGGGAGGAGTGAAGTATCCACGCGTTGGTCTTTCTTGATTTTCTTATGTTTTGGAACTTGTATCTTGGGTATTCTAGATTTCTGGGCTAATATCCGCTTATCAGTGAGTGCATATACCATCAGGACCACCTGCCAGGGTGTGGCACCACGCCCAGGGATCTGGCTATTCCTACATCATTAGTTAAGTAAATTCCTCCCACACACTGGCCTATAAGCAATCTGATGGAGGCATTTTTCTCAATGGAAGCTCATCTTCCCAAATAACTCTAGCTTGTGACAACTTACAGAAACAAACAAACAAACAAGCAACAGTAGCAACAACAACAACCCCAACAAGGTCAGATTCTTTATTGATAATTTTTGTTGTTTGAGACAGGGTCTGTGTAACCCAAGCTGGCTGCAAACTCAGAATCCTCTGGCCCTCAGCTGAGAGAGTGGGAATTAAAGCGGCACAAACAACCACAGCCAATTCTGAAGGATGATTGAGATATCCACTGGTTAATGGTGATCAGCTCTCCCTGTCTCACGTGTTCAGCCTTCTGAGCTCTGTTCCACACAGATGTGATTTTCATTGCTTGAATATTGTAGATTTTAGTGTTTCTTTTTTACCTTATTTAGTGCCTTTGTCCTAAACTCCATACCAACTCTGTTAGAGATAAACCTGAAGTAAGTTAAACTGAAGAATGACTGAGGAAGAAGATCATTAAACAGCATTCCTTAATGAAGTCGAGTTATAATGTCCCATCCTACCATAGGTGCAGACTATTTATAGTCAATAAAAGAAAAGCAACATACAGAAATATTCTGATTGGCTGCAGTTGACCTTTGCCTTATATGGTCATAATGTGGTGTGCTGACTAGTTTTATGTCAACTTGCCATAAGTTACTGTCATCTGAGAGGAGGGAATGTCAATTGAGAAAATGTAAACATAAGATCAGGCTGCAGGCACGCCTATAAGGCATTTTCTTAATTAGATTGATCAAGAAGGCCCAGCCCTTGGTGGGTGGTTCTATCCTGGGTTAGTGGTCCTCAGATCTAAAGAAGAAGGGGAAGGAGGAGGAGGAGGAGGAGAAGGAGGAGGAGGAGGAGAAAAGAAAGAAAGAAAGAAAGAAAGAAAGAAAGAAAGAAAGAAAGAAAGAAAGAAAGAAAGAAAGAAGAAAAAAGCAGTCTGAGCAGCAACTCTCCCAGGCCTCTGCATCAGCTCCTGTCTCCAGGTTCCTGCCCTGTTTCATTTCCTGTCCCGACTTCATTCAATTATGAACAGTGATCTGGAAGTATAAGTCAAACAGTTTCCTCCCCAACTTGCTTTGGTGACAGAGTTTCATCACATTAATGGTCATACCTAAGACATGTGACAACTGTTAGTCTGGATTGGCCAAAGATATGACTACTATGATTGGCAGAACTTCAATTACTTGGTTATTTGAGTATTCACTTTGATTAGGTTACAACTTGCCTGCAAATCAAGGTAGGTTGCTGCTTATTATATATGCAGGCAACTTTAATCCAAAGTTTATTGCTTAATTGTAGAAAAAGATGAGGCCAAATTAGTCAACCTTTTTAACTGCCCATTTCCATGGATCATGTCACATGGTCATTAGAACAGGAAAGAATCTTGGAAAACTTTGAGAACTGTCCTCACCCCCCGCATAGTCATGACAACTTTAGCAACTTTTTGGCTACTCCCACACCGCTACCTCTCAGTTCACCTCCTACATTTCCACTCTGCTTTAAAACCTTTGTCTTTGTTCTCTTTTCTTTCACAATGTCTACCTATTTGTATATGTCTATAGGAATTTTGTTATTCATCTTTTTTCTGGTTTTTCCTAGCTTGAGTGTGTGTGTGTGTGTGTGTGTGTGTGTGTGTGTGTGTGTGTGTGCCTGTGTGTGCCTGTGTGTGTATGTGTGTGTGTGCCTGTGTGTATGTGTGCATATGTGTGTGCAAATATGTGTGCATTTATGTGCACATGTATGTCTGTATGTACAAGCACATGCATGTGTACATGCCTCTGTGAGTGTTCACTATTTCCTTAGTGTTTTCTTAAGGGAAAGCATTCTGGGGATATACTTAAACTTTTTCATAAAAACAAATCTTTTCAGATCCATTTTAAAACACTAAATACTTCAGGAATCAAAAGGCCTCTGAGGTTTATAAACTTAAGACCTCTCTTTTTCTCTCTTTCCCTCCCACAGACCCAATTCCAGCCCCAGCTCTGCGGCAGAATGCCTATACAGGCTTCCCTGCTCCCCTGTTCTCATCACCTATGGGATAGGATCTCCACAGATCATCACCTGCAGATAACCTCCCTCCCCCACCTTGTCCTCACTGTGCCCCAAATCTAGATTCTAGCAGGCACAGACTCTGCCTGGCAAACAAACAAACAAAAAGCAAATAAACAAACAAACAAAAACAGTCTGCCTGCAGATCCTCTCTTCTTCCTCTGTTCCCCAGATCCAACCCCCCCAGTCTCATCCCTGGCTCTGCAGCAGAACACCTGCTGTGCAGCCTTCTGCTCACATCTCCTGTGGATCTCACAGATCTGCCCCTCTTCACCTCCCTGTCCCCCTTGCTGCTTTATCTCAGCCCCCAACTGTAGCAGGCATTCCATACTCACTCACAGACCACTCCTGCCAAGAAAGCAGATAGATTAACTGTAGAACTTACACAAGTTCTGTTCCTCTAGATCTAAACCCAGAGTCTAATCTCAGAGCTATAGCAGACACTCTGTTGTGGCCCCTCTTCACTGTCTATCTAACCCCAATTCCACTACAGCAGGCCCTGAGTATACCAACATAGCTGAAGCACAAAAAAGACCTTTGAAATGCCTTGTAAAGAGGATAGAGGTCCTTAAAGGGGAAAGAAATTCAGGAAAACACAGTGTAAGGAAATAATCTAAAAATGGAATAAGAATTAAGAAAGAAAACTCAAACTGTGGAAATCCTAGAAATGAAAATTTAAGGGAAGGTGGGTCCAGTCAGGAGTGCACAGACTGCAGATGCAGCAGAGCAGCTGGGACATGGTCCTATGGAAAATGCAAAATGCAAAAAGATCCTAACCCAGAACATCCAGGAAATCCAGGACAAAATGAAAGACCAAACCTAAGGATAATAGGAGGAAGATTTCCAAATTAAAGGGCCAGTAACTATCTTCAATAAAATTATAGAAGAAAACTTCCCCAACCTAAAGAAAGAGATGCAAAAATACTCAATAAAATTCTCACAAACTGAATCCAAGAACTCATCAAAACGATCATCCATCCTGATCAAGTCGGCTTTATCCCAGAAAAGCAGAGATGGTTCAACATATGGAAATCCATCAATGCAATCCTCTATATAAACAAATTCAAAGATAAAAACCACATGGTCATCTTATTAGATGCTGAGAAAGCATTTGAAAAAAATCCAACATCCCTTCATGATGTATTGGAAAGATCAGGAATTCAAGGCCCATACCAAAACATAGTAAAAGCAATATACAGGAAACCAGTAGCCAACATCAAACTGAATGGAGAGAAAACTGAAGCAATCCCACTAAAATCAGGGATGAGACAAGGCTGCCCACTTTCTTCCTACCTATTCAATATAGTACTTGAAGTCCTAGCCAAAGCAATAAGACAACAAAAGTAGATCAAAGGGGTACAAATTGGAAAGGAAGAAGTCAAAATATCACTATTTGCAGATGATAGGATAGGATACATAAGGGACCCCAAGAATTCCACCAGAGAACTCCTAAACCTGATAAACAGCTTCAGTGAAGTAGCTGGATATAAATTTAACTCAAACAAGTCAGTGACCTTTCTCTACACAAAGGATAAACAGGATGAGAAAGAAATTAGGGAAATATCACCCTGCACAATAGTCACAAATAATATAAAATACCTTGGTATGACTATAAATATGCAAGTGAAAGGTCTATATGATAAGAACTTCAAGTCTCTGAAGAAAGAATTCAAAAATCTCAGAAGATGGAAAGATCTCCCATGCTTATGGATTGGCAGAATTAATATAGTAAAAATGGCCATCTTGCCAAAAGCCATCTACAGATTCAATGCAATCCCCATCAAAATTACAACTGAATTTTTCACCAAGCTAGAAAGGTCAATTTGCAAATTCATCTGGAATAACAAAAAACCTAGGATAGCAAAAACTGTTCTCAACAGTAAAAGAAATTCTGGTGGAATCACCAGTCCTGACCTAAAGCTGTACTACAGAGCAATCGTGATTAAAACTGCATGGTTTTTTGTACAGTTACAGGCAGGTAGATCAATGGAATAGAATTGAAGACCTAGATATGAGCCCACATACTTGTGTTCCTTGATCTTTGACAAAGGAGCTAAAATCATCCAGTGGAAAAAAGTCAGCATTTTTAACAAATGGTGCTGATTCAACTGGCAGCATGTAGAAGAATGTGAATCAATCCGTTCTTATCTCCTTATACAAAACTCAAGTCCAAGTGGATCAAGGACCTCCACATAGAACCAGAGACACTGAAACTTCTAGAGGAGAAAGTGGGGAAGAGCCTCGAACACATGGACACAAGGGAAAAATTCCTGAACAAAACACCAATGGCTTGTGCTGTAAGATCAAGAATTGACAAATGGGACCTCAGAAAATTACAAAGCTTCTATAAGGCAAAGGACACTGTCAATGGGACAAAATGGCAACCAACAAATTGGGAAAAGATCTTTACCAATTCTAAATCCAATACAGGGCTAATGTCCAATATATAGAAAGAACTCAACCCTATTAAAAAATGGGGTACGGAGCTAAACAAAGAATTCTCAACTGAGAAAAACCAAATAGCTGAGAAGCACCTAAAATGTGTTCAACATCCTTAGTCATCATGGAGATGCACATCAAAACAACTCTGAGATTCCACTTCACATCAGTCAGAATGGCTAAGATCAAAAACTTAGGTGACAGCAGATGCTTGCAAGGATGTGGAGAAAAAGGAACACTCCTCCACTGATGGTGGGATTGCAAGCTGGTACAGCCACTATCAAATCATTTTAGCGGTTCCTCAGAAAATTGAACATAGTACTACCTGAGGACCAAGCTATACCACTACTGGGCATGTCACAGACCATGCTCCAACATGTAATAAGAACACATGCTCCACTATGTTCATAGCAGCCTTATTTATAATAGCCACAAGCTGGAAAGAACCCAGATGTCCCTCAACAGAGGAATGGATACAAAAAAAGTGGTACATTTACATAATGGAATACTACTCAGCTATTAAAAACAATGAATTGAATTTATAAAATTCTTAGGCAAATGGATGGATCTGGAGGATATCATCCTGAGTAAGGTAACCCCATCACAAAAGAACACACATGATATACACTTGCTGATAAGTGGATATTAGCACAGAAGCTTGGAATTCCCAAGATGCAATTCGCAAAACACATGAAACTCAATAAGGAAGACCAAAGTGTGGACACTTCATTCCTTCTTGGAAGGAGGAACAAAATACCCATGGAAGATGTTACAGAAATGAAGTGTAGGGCAAAGACTGAAGGAATGGCCATCCAAAGATTGCCCTACCTGGGGATCCATCCTATATACGGTCACCAAACTCATACCCTATTGTAGATACCAAAGAGCTTGCTGACAGGAACCTGATATAACTTTCTCCTGAGAGGCTCCTGCCAGTACCTGACAAATACAGAAGTACATGCTCATAGCCATTCATTGGACTGAACACAGAGTCCCCAGTGAAGGAGCTAGAGAAAGTACCCAAGGAGCTTAAGGGGTTTGCAGCCCCATAGGAAGAAACATCAATATGAACTAACTAGTACCCCCAGAGCTCCCTGGGACTAAACCACCAACCAAAGAAAACACATGATGGGACTCATGGCTCTGGCAGCATATGTAGCAGAGGATGGCCTAATTGGTCATCAACAGGAGGAGAGGCCCTTGGTCCTGTGAAGGTTCTATGCTGCCAGGACCAAAAAGCAGGAGTGGGTGGGTTGCTGAGTCGGGGGCGTCGGGGGGGGGGGGTAAAGGGTTTTGGGAGGGGAAACCAGGAAAGGGGATAACATTTGAAATGTAAAGAAAGAAAATATCTAATAAAAACAAAAAAGAAAAAGGAAAAATTTAGGAATTGGAACAGCAAGTACAGAGGCAAGCTTCAGGAACAGAATACAAGAGTTGGTAGAGAGAATCTCAGGCATTGGATATATGATAGGAGAAATATATACTCTGTCAAAGAAAAGAAAATGTTGAATCAAAAAAAGATTCCTAATACAAAACACCCAGGAATACAAGACACATATGAAAAAAACAAACTTAAGAATTATAGGAATAAAAAAAGAAGAAGACACCTCAAATCCCAGAAATTTTTTCAACAAAATGAGAGAAGAAAAATTTTCTTAACCTAATGAAGGAGATGCCTATAAAGGTAAAAATAGCATACAGAACACCAAATAGACTAGACTAAAAAAAGACAGTCTCCTCAGCACATAATAAAACATTAAATTTACAGAACAAAGAAAGAATATTAAAAGATGCAGAGGATGAATGAGGCTGTATGTCTCAATGAGATAGGAAGATACATCTGTGACTGTCTTCAAGACTATTCTGGTGTGAACTTGAGTTCAGAATTGATGACTGTGGATCCCAGCCAAGTCTACATGGATCCATGTGTCAGTATGTTCTTGGGGCCTACTTCTGTGACTGTGCACCTTTCTTGGAGACCACTGTGAACTCAACTATGATGAATGTACCAGTCAGCCATGTCTGTATGGATGTCTATGTGTGGATGGGGAAACAACTACCCCTATGACTGCACAGGTAGTGGAGTGACAGGGAATCACTGTGAGATCTTGATGCCTCTTTGTTGCTCAAAGCCTTGTCACAAGGATAAAACATGTCAAGACACTGTTGACAGCTATATTTGTCAGTGCTGGCCTGGATACACCGATACCCTATGTGAGATGGACATAAATAAATACAATAGCAACCCCTGACAATTTGGGGTTGGGGGAGAGGGAATGTACCAAGCTATCCTAGGAGGATCAATAGAGACACATTGATGACCTGCTTTCCTCCTTTGACTACCTTGAAACCTTTGTATCTGTCAACCTGGATGCACTTACAGGAGCCTAGCATAACTGTCCTCTGAGAGGCTCAACCCAAAATCAGACTGAAACAGATATAGAGATCCACAGTGAAACATTAGACCCAGTTTAGGAAGTGTTATGAAAAAGTTAGAGGAAGGATTGAGAAACCCAGAAGGAATAGATTCTCCACAAGAAGACCAATGAAGTCAACTAACCCTTGGGCTTCCAGAAACTGAACCACCAGACAAAGAACATAAAAGGGCTGGACTTAGGTCCCCCTCATATATGTAGCAGATGTGCAGCTTGGTCTTCATGCAGGTCCCTCAATAACTGAAGTGGCAGTTTACCCTGAATCTGTTGCCTGCCTGTGGATCCTGTTTCCCTTACTGTGCTGCCTGTCTGACCTCAGTGGAAGATGTACCTAGTTCTACAGTGTCTTGAGGTACCAGGGTATGTCGGTACCCCGGGGATACCTCCTCCTTCTCAGAGATAAAGGGAGAAGGAAGGGAAAGGCCATGGTAGGGGAGACTGGGAGGAGGGGAACTGCAATCTGGATGCAAAGTGAATAAATTAATTAATAGAAAAAAAGGATGCAAGGGAAAAACACCAAATAACATATAAAGGCAGGCCAATTTTAATCACCCATGATTTCTCATCAGAGACTCTAAAAGCCAGAAGGTCATGGGCAGTTGTGCTGCAAACAATAAAAGACCACAGATGCCAGCACAGAATATTGTATACAGCAAAATTTTCAATCACCATAGATGAATAAAATAAAGTATTCCATAATAAAGTCAAATTGATATACAAATCCAGCCCCATAGAAGGTGCTAGAAGGAAAGCTCCAACCTAAGGAGGTTAGCTATACTTATGAAAACATAGGGAATAAATAATCTCATACCAGAAAAATCAAAAGAAGGGAAATGCACACCACCACCACCACCATTACCACCAACAAAATAACAGAAGTCAACAACCATTGGTCAATATCAATGGTCTCAATTCCCCAGTAAAAAAAAGACACAAAAATAATGGATTTGAAAACAGAATCCATCCTTCTGCTGCATGCAACATCAAAGATAGAACATTACCTCAGGGTAAAGGGTTGGAAAAATAATTCCAAGCAAAAGGACCTAAGAAGCAAGCTGATATAGCCATTTTAATATTTAATAAAATATGCCTTGAACCAAAATTAATCAAAAGAGATAGGAAAGGACACTACATGCGCATCAAACAAAAAGCCACCAAGATGACACTTTAATTATTTACATCTATGCCCCCAAACACAGGGCACCCGAGTTTGTAAGAGAAACACCACTGCAGCTAAAATCTCACACTGACCCTCCCCTTCTGACGATGGTAGGAGATTTTACTCCCCCATTCTCGCCATTGGGCAAGTCATCTAGACAAAAGCTAAACAGAGAAATGCTATATCTAACAGATGGTCTAAACCAATTTGACCTTACAGATATTTACAGAACATTTTACCCAAACACAAAAGAACATACCTTTTATTCTGAACCTCATGAAACTTTCTCCAAATTTTACCCCATACTCAGACACAAAGCAAATCTCAGCAGATATAAGAAAATTGAAATAACTCCCTGCATCCTATCAGGCCACCACAGACTAAAGCTAGATATCAACAACAACAGAAACAACAAAAAGCTTACAAACTCTTAGACCCTGAAAAATGTTCTATTGAATGAAAAATATGTCACAACAAAAGTAAGTAAAGAAATTAATAATAAATAATACTTTGTACAATTCAATAAAAATGAATACACAGCACGCCCACACTTAATGGGACACAATGAAAGTCAATCTAAGAAGCAAGTTCACAGCACTAAGTGCCTACATTAAAAACTGGAGAAATCTTAAACTAGCAACTTAACAGCACACCTAAAAGCTCTAGAACACAAAGAAGTACTCACATTCAAGCGAAGTAAGTGTCAAAAAATAACCAAACTCAGGGCTAAGCCTAATAAAATAGAAACAAAGAAAATAAGACAAAGAGCCAGTGAAATGAAAGGAATGGATAAAGAAAATGTGATACACTTACACAGTGGAGTACTGCTCAACTGCTTTAAAAAAATGACATCATGAAATTTACAGGCTAATGGATGGAACTAGAAAAAAGTCACTCTGTGTGAGGTAATTCAGATCCCTAAAGATAAATATGGTATATGTTTTATTTATATGTAGCTATTAGACATTAAATAAAAGATAACCAATCTCTAATATGCACACCCATATATAGAGGAATGGACTCAGGGAACACATGGATTTCCCTGACAGAGAGAAATAGAGTAGATTTTAGGGGTGGGCTGGAGGGTGGAATGGGATGTGAATGGAAAGATAAGGTATGGAGAGGAAGGGGCGATATGATTGAGGGAGGAAATGTGAGGAAAGACAAATAAAATTGAAGGGCATTTGAGGGATGGTATAGAAACTTAGAGCAGTGAAAATTCCCTAAAATATGTCAAGATGATCCTAATGGGTTCCTCCAATAAGGGGGAGACTGAGTCACACCTGGCCCTCTCTTATCACCAAGTGAGTCTTCCAGTACCAGAACTGGGTTACATTCGATTGAGTTTTTGATCACGGGGCATCCCACGAAAATCCCCAAACGACCCAGTCTGTTGCTAAGACAATGGATTGTTCTCCAAAAAACTCGACTGTGGAGCCTCATTGTTGAGGATAACACCTACTGAAGGGTTGAATTTGTCTACAACTATTGTTTAAATTTAGCTTTATTGTGGAGTACTTTATTTTATTCATCTATGGTGATTGAAAGTTTTGCTGGATATAATAATCTGTGCTGGCATCTCTGGTCTTTTATAGTCTGCAGCACAACTGCCCATGACCTTCTGGCTTTTAGAGTGTCTGATGAGAAATCAGGTATAATTCTAATTGGTCTGCCTTTATATGTTACACATAACTCATTGACCATGGAGAAGTCAAGCTGGTGTTTTCATAGAGCCTTCACCCCTACACTCTAGCATCTTTTGTTCAGGGAGGTACTCTGCAGGCTACCAAAAGAGAAACATAGGCACCGACCCAGCCACAAAACCTTTGAACTACAATAAGTCCTGCCTGCAAGATATCCTAGGGCAATGGTGGCACAGAATTCATGGAACTAGCCAACCAATGTCTGATTTGACTTAAGATCCACTCTGCAAAATGAGACCCATAGCTGACACTGTTTGGGTGACCAAGATCCAGAGATTAGATAATCCAGGGACATAGGGTTAAAAACAAACATGACTCTGTCTTTAAAAAAAAAAAAAAGGAACAGTAAAATGATTCCTAATGGTATTCTGCTATACTCATAGATCAGTGCTTTATTCAGCCATCATTGGAGAGGCTCCCTCCTGCAGCAGGGAATACAGAGACTGACAGTCATACTTTATACAGAAAGAAAGACCTTGGAACACACGGCTCTAATTGTCTGCATCAAATCTTCCCCTCAGAGCTCTGGGAACTCCACTGAAGAGGAGATGGAAAGAGGGTAAGAGCCAGAGGGGAAGCGAGACACCAAGAGAACAAGGCCTTCTGAATCAAATTAGTAAAGCTCATATGAACCCACAGAGAGCCAAGCAGCAAAAATGGAGCTTATGCAAACTTGTACCAAGTCCTCTAAGTATGTATTATAGCTTTCAGCTTGGAATTCTTATGAGACTCCTAAGTGTGTGAACAAGTGGGTCTCTGATTCCTGTGCCGGCTCTTGGGGTTCTTATCCTATTGCTGGGTTGCCTTGTCTAGCCTCGATGTGATAGTTTTTGTTTTCTCTTACATTTTTGTCATGTTTCATTGTTATCTGCCAGAAGCCTATTCTTTTACAGTGAGAGATAGGAAAGGAGTGAATGCAGAGGAGAGGGGAAGTAGGGAGGGGTTGAGAGGAGTAGAAAGAAGGGAAACTGTAGCAATATTGTATGAGAGAAGAATTTTTTTAAAATAAATGAAGAAAATAAACAATTTAAGAAGTCAATAATCAAAATTTAGAGTGATTTAATAGTCTTTACATTCACTTGATATCTGCAGAAGGATATTTACTATCTTGTTTCTTACTTAATTCCTGGGGGAAAGGACAGAGGAACAGAGGGTCAGCCTGGGACTGGAGCTTTCTGGTTTCCATCTCTACCTGTAGCAGATCCTCTGCCACAGGGCTCATTACTCCTATAGTGCCAGGAGGAAGTGAGCCCCCTAGGAGTGTGGACAGGCCTGGAGTGCAGGTAAGACCACCACTGCTGCTCAGAAGAACCCTCCCAGAACCCTCAGGCCACAGGAACCAAGGGGCTGCCTGGGACAGGAGTCTTTTGGTCTCTGTCTGTACACAGAGCTGATCCTATACCACAAAGCTATATACCCAAGTACTGCCAGGAGAGAGCTGGTCTCCCAGGAGGCCTACACTCCTGCGAGCACAGGTAAGACCACCACTTCTTTTAAAAATCCTGGCCTAAGAGGGACCCTCACAGAGCCATCAGGACACAGGAACCAAGGTTCAGCTGGAGACAGGATTCTTCTGTTCTTTGTCTGCACACCCAGAGCTGTCACTGTACCCAAATTCGATATCCAAATTCCTCATTGAAAGAACTCCCAGGGGTACTGACACACAGGTTTGCAGAAGGAACAAGCCAAAGTCAGAGACAGCAAGACCAGCTAACACCAGAGATAACCAGATGTCGAAAGACAAGTGCAAGAAAATAAGCAACAGAAACTAAGACTACTTGGCATCATCAGAACCCAGCTCTCCCAGCACAGCAAACCCTGATAACGCTAACACACAAGAAAAGCAAGACTCTGGTTTAAAATCATGTCTCAAGATGACAATAGAAGAATTTAAGAAGGGCATAAATAACTCCCTTAAAGAAATACAAGAGGACACAGGTAAACAGGTAGAAGACCTTAAAGATGAAACACAAAAATCCCTTTAAAAAATTACAGGAACACACAACAAAGCAGGTGAAGGAACTGAGCAAAACCATCCAGGATCTAAAAATGGAAATAGAAACAATAAACAAATCACAAAGGGAGACCACACTAAAGATAGAAAACTTAGGAAAGAAACTAGGAGTCATAGATGCAAGCATCACCGACAGAATACACGAGATAGAAGAGAGAATCTCAGGGGTAGAAGATATCATAGAAAACATTGACACAAAAGTCTAAGAAAATGCAAAATGCAAAAAAGCACCTAGCCCAAAACATCCAGAAAATCCAGGACACAATGAGAAGACCAAACCTAAGGATAATAGGTATAGAAGAAAGTAAAGATTCCCAACTTAAATGGCCAGTATATATCTTCAACAAAATTATAGAAGAAAACTTCCCTAACTTAAAGAAAGAGGTGTCCATGAACATACAAGAAGCCTACAGAACTCCAAATACACTGAGCCAGAAAAGAAATTTCTCCTGTCACATAATAATCAAAACACCAAATGCACAAAACAAAGAAAAAATATTAAAAGCAGTAAGGGAAAAAGGTCAAGTAACATATTAAGGCAGACCTGTAAGAATTATACCAGGCTTCTCACCAGAGACTGTGAAAGCCAGAAGATCCTAGGCAGAGGTCATACAGATCCTAAGAGAACACAAGTGCCAACCCAGACTACTATACCCAGCAAAACTCTCAATTACCATAGATGGAGAAACCAAGGCATTCCATGACAAAACCAAATTTACACACTACCTTTCCCAAAAATCCAGTCTTACAAAGGATAATAGATGGAAAACGCCAACACAAGGAGGGAAATTACACCCTAGAAAAAGCAAGGAAGTAATCTTCTTTCAACAAACTCAGTAGAAGATAACCACACAAACATAAAAATAATATCAATAATAACAGGGAGCAACCATCACTATTCCCTAATACCTCTTAACATCAATGGACTCAATTTCCCAATAAAAAGAAATAGACTAACAAGCTGGATACATACAAAGGACCCAGCATTTTGCTGCATATAGGAAACCCACCTTGGTAACAAAGACACTTTACTATCTCAGAGTAAAGGGCTAGAAAAAGATTTTCCAAGCAAATGACCCCAAGAAACAAGTGGGAGCAGCCATCCTAATATCAGATAAAATCGACTTTCAACCAAAAGTCATCAGAGAAGACAAGGAATGACAGTTCATATTCATCAAAGAAAAAAAAAATCTACCAAGAAGAACTCTCAATTCTGAACATCTATGCTCCAAATGCAATGGCACACACATTCATAAAAGAAACTTTACTAAAGCTAAAATCACACATTGCACCTCACACAATAATTGTGGGGGACTTCAATACCACACTCTCATCAATAGACAAATCGGGAAACACAAACTAAACAGAGACACAGTTAAACTAACAAAAATTTTGGACCAAGTTGATTTTTTTTTGGTTGTTTTATTTTATTTTGTTTCGAGACAGAATTTCTCTGTGTAGTTCTGGCTGTCCTGGAACTCACTTTGTAGACCAGGGTAGCCTCGAACTCAGAAATCCGCCTGCCTCTGCCTCCCAAGTGTTGGGATTAAAGGCGTGCCAAATTGATTAAAAAGATATCTATAGAACATTACATCCTAAATCAAAAGAATATATCTTCTTCTCAGCACCTTAGTACCTTCTCCAAAACTGACCATTAGTCAGTCACAAATAAGACTCTAACAGATATAAGAAGATTGAAATAATCTCATGCCACCTATCAGATCACCACAGACTAAGGCTAGTCTTAAATTCCAACAAAAAAATGATGGAAAATACACATACGCATGGCAAATGGATGGAACTAGAAAATATCATCCTGAGTAAGGTAACCCATTCACAAAAGAACACACATGATATGCACTCACTGGTAAGTGGATATTAGCACAGAATACAATTCACAGACTACATGAAGCTCAAGAAGGAAAACCAACGTGTGGATACTTCAGTCCTTCTTAGAAGGGAGAACTAAATAGCTATGGGCGGAGTTACAGAGACAAAGTGTGAGCAGAGACTGAAGAAAAGGACATGCAGAGACTGCCCCACCTGGGGATCCATCCCAGATACAGTCACCAAACCCAGACACTATTGTGGATGTCAACAAGTGCTTGCTGACAGCAGCCTGATATAGCTATCTTCTGAGGGATCTACCAGTGCCTAACAAATACAGAGGTAGTCAACCATTGGACTGAGCACCGGGTCCCCAATGGAGGAACTAGAGAAAGGACCCAAAGTGCTGAAGGAGTTTGCAGCCCCATAAGAGGAACAACAATATGAACCAACCAGTACCCCCAGAGCTTCCAGGGATGAAACCACCAACCAAAGTGTACACATGGAGGGACCCATGGCTCAAGCCACATATGTAGCAGATGATGGTCTTTAGGTCATCAATGGGAGGAGAGTCCCTTTGTCCTGAGAAGGCTCTATGCCCCAGTGTAGGGGAATTCCAGGGCCAGGAAATGGGAATGGGTATGTTGGAGAGCAGGGGGAGGAGGAAGAGAATGGGGGTTTTTGGAGAGGAAACCAGGGAAGGGGATAACATTTGAAGTTTAAGTAAAGAAAATATGTAATAAAAAAAAAATTCCTGGGGAAAGGTGGAACTATTCTCTTCCAAGATACATTCCCAGTGTGAAAGGAGAAACTGCAGACTCTTATATGCATCTGCCTGAAGCAATCAGAAAAAAAAAAAAAAAAAGTGCAGAAAACATAAGGAGTCTTGAAAAGTTTAGCCAGAAGATTTCTACCTCAGAACAAGTAGGTTATTCCCTCCCTACATATGATAGTCACTCTCTTGATCCCACATTCTGGCACCACTTGTCTGGGTCTCAAGGACTCCTTCTAATTTTAGTACAATTGCACTTTCTCAGATCTCAAGGAAAAGCCCTAGAGGATATTTTAATTACACAAGGTAGACTCAGCATTTGGGCTTGTGTAGTATGAGACACCTTGGTCAAAGTCAGACAGGTGAGTCCTGGGACCAGGAGGGAGCTTTCACACAGTCTGTAGATGGCAGTTCAGTTCCTCTTATCCTCAGATGTGCCCTCACCTCGTCATTTGGATACTATAGCATCTGCACCACTGTTTTCAATTGCATCCTCTGATAGGAAGCTGTAAAAGTTGATCTCTTGGACAGTATAGCTTTTGCATCAGGATTATAATTTCAAACAACAGCAAAAAAGCATACTCCATGGTACCACATATTAAACATTTTATTTCTTCTCTTTAAGACTGTCATAGCTAAATGTTTTTACAGGTAATCCGAGATCTCATTATGGAGAGTAATGTGCACTTCTGCATTCACCTCCTCAATAACCTGGCTTTATTAACTCTTCGTTCTTCTCTCCCTGTGTCTCATTTACTCCATTTTTTTACCCACTGAAACACAGGTGGAGCACCTCTGAGCCCAAATCCAGAGACAGTTCCACAGTTCCTATAAGCTATTTATGCTTCCCATACAGCTTCACTCACAGCATGGAAGTTTCCTGTTAGGCTTGTGTTTATGTAATTCCCAGAAGTTGCTTTGAACTGTGACATGGGAAGCAATCAATGCATCTAGTCATTGCTACCCTTGTCCTAACTTGAAGTATTATTATTACTGAGATATGATTGAGTCTATAATCACTTTCTTTCTTACTGTATTTATTTTTATATTTATTTAATGTATGTAATTATCTTTTCCTGCATGCATGTTTATGTACCACATATGTGGAAGAATTACAGGTGGCTGTTACAGATAGCTGTGAACCTTCATGTAGATGCTGGGAACTGAACCCAGGTTCTTTATAGGAACAACAATTTCTCTGAGCTACTATGTCATCTCTCCAGCCCATATGCTCTTTTGGAAGATGAGTCAAGTAGCCCAAGGGCTTGTCTCTTCCTTCCTATCTCTGAGGTAGGCTTGGGTTTAACTACCATGCTTCTTAGAACAGACAAAGGGTGTTGTGGATAGCCCTGGGGCTAATTATATTTGATGTTAATTCTGTTCTCAGGTGAGTGGCTTTGAACAAGGACTGAGTCAGCACTCAGGTGATTTCCTGTAAACCTGCTTCCTACCTTAATTTGTAAAATAAAGGACAGCTGATGATTGGGCAGATAAAAAGGAAGGTGGAGCAAAAGGGAGAGAGAGAGAGAGAGAGAGAGAGAGAGAGAGAGAGAGAGAGAGAGAGAGAGGAGAAAATGGGAGAGAGGACACAGAGGAGGAGGAAGAAGAAAAGCAGAGCAGAAGCACATGGCTTGGAGAAACCCCAAGTTCTAACTGGTCTCATAAGATGGGAAAGATGGTAGTGTAGCGGTAGATCTGCCCAATCTAGGTGAACAGCATGTATTCATAGTAACTGAGTCATATTTTCATTGCCAGGGCATATTTGGGAGGAGATTTAGCACCACAAAAGTGTTTTAGGATATCCTTAGCATCCTTTCAACAATACACAGTAACCATGGAACCCTCTGAAAATCATTAGCCTTTCTACCAGACTCGTTAGTATGATCTTGTTCTTGAGACCATGGTTTGGGACTTTATGGCAAGATCCTTGGCACGTGTCTTTGTCAGTGTTCTATTGCTATGAAGAGACACCATGACCATGGCAACTCTTACAAAGGAAAACATTTACTTAGGGCTAGCTTACAGTTTCAGAGACTTAGTCCATTATCAGCATGATAGTAAGCATGGTGGTAAGCAAGCAGACATGGTGTTGAAGAAGGAGCTGAGGGTTCTACCTCCAGATCCACAGGCAATAGGAAGAAGAGAACCACTGTGCCTGGCTTGGACTTGCGAAGCCTCAAAGACCACCCCCCTAATACATTTCCTCCAAGGCCACACCTCCTAATCCTTTCAAATAGTGCCATTCCCTAAGCATTTAAATATATAAACCTATGGGGAAGGAGGGCATTCCTATCAAACCACCACAGCATGGAAACCCAGGTATTGCTGCTGACCACATATTCTGGAGAACAGAGGGAAAAAGGAATGATGTGCTCAGAGCAGCTGAGATGAAGACAAAGAAATGCCCACTCTTGCCAACATGCATCCCTGAGTTGCCATGGGTCTATGAGCCACCCCTATACATTTATATTAACTCTCCCTCATTTAGTCTTTTCCTTCGAATAGTTCAGGTAGGCTTCTTGTATAACCAATAGAGTCCTTAATAAAACACATGTCTAAGTTTTAAGTCTGTGGTAATATGCATGTTGCATGTAGACATGCCAGAGTACACAGAAAAATCAGAGAGCCCTGTATCATATTCCTAGACAAGAAAAGAGAAGGCACTTCAGAGCAAGTCTCCCTGGTGACCGCTTTACACCTAGCATAGGTGCAGTCACTCTCAGTCCTAGTCTATGTGAAAGTGCAGAGCTGTGATTGTTGAATCTTTTATGATTTACCCAAAGGAAACCAAACATAAAATTTTAAAGCACTCTTGTATTCCTGACTCAAATAAATCATGCTTTAAAATGTTGAAGGATCTGGGTAGCACAGTAGGGCATCCCTGTAACCTGAGTACTCAGTGTGCTGAAACAGAAGGATCAGGACTTCAAGCCCATCCTGAGCTGCATACCTAATTTGAGGCCAGCCTGGGCTACAAGAAACCTTATCTTAAAAAACGGGATGATGGTGGGGATTATAGGCTCATAGGGAGTGGCTCATAGAGAGGTGTGTCCCTGCTGGAGTAGGTATGGCCTTGTTGGAGGAAGTGTGCCGCTGAGGGGTGGGGGAAGGGCTTGGAGGTTTTAAGTGCTCAAATCAGGCCCAGGATCTCTCTCTTCTTGCTGCCTCTCCAAGATGTAAAACTCTCAGCTCCTTCTCCAGCACCATGTCTGCCTGGCTGCCACAATGCTTCCCATGATGATGACAACAGACTAAACCTCTGAAGCTGTAAAGGAGTCCCAGTTAAATGCTTTCCTTTATAAGAGTTAGTGTAGTCATGGTGTCTCCTCACAGCAATAGGAAACCCTAACTAAAACACCACCTGTCCTAATTAGGGACAGGTTATTATTGCTTTGATAAAACACTATGACCAAAAGCAACTTGGGGAGGAAAGGATTTATTTAGCTTACACTTCCATATCATAGTCCATCATTGAAAGAAGTCAGGGCAGGAACGCAGAGGGCAAGACCAAAGGCAAGAGCCAAAGCAGAGGCTATGAAGGAGTGCTGCACACTGCCTTGCTTTCATGGCTTGGTAAACTTTCTTATAGAACCTAGGACCTCCAGCCCAGGAGTGGAGCCATTCATAATGGGCTGGCACTCGCCCATCAATCACTAGTTAAGAAATGCTTTACAGAGAGATCTTATGAGGCATTTTTCTCAGTTGAGGTTTCCTCCTTTCTGATGACTGTAGCTTGTGTCTAGTTGACATAAAACTAGCGAGGACATCACCCCTGTTGCCTCTTCGCCCCACTCTACATAAAGATTCTGTTCTTACTTTCCTACTTAGTTCTACCCCAGCCTGAGAGCTCCACTGTTGCCCCTTGCTATTTAAAAAAAAAAAAAAAAAGGGTATTCCTCTGAGAATCTCAGGCCCACATCAGACACAAGGAACCTGGATCTATATTTCAACAGTATCCCCAGATTATCTGTTAACATACTCAAAATAAAAAAGTACTGGATTAATTTACTTGTTACAAATTTGTGCTGTACCTCAAAGTCACCTGGGGAATTTTAAAAACTATCAGTGCCTGGATCCTGCTCCCAGAGACTTTGAATATGTATAAAATGTAAAATGCAGCCACGCCGTGGCATTTTATTTTTAATTGCCAAGTGATCTAAATGTGTGTTCATGAAGAACTACTGATTGATGCATGGAGCATCAAGAACTACTGGTCTACCCCAGAACCCACTCCTTCCTATTGCCTCTCAGGCAAGACACCCAGGAGGTCATTCAGATCTTTACTGCTAGCTAAACAAGAGCTACATCTGAAATGATCTCAGGCACTGGAACAGCCCTCTCACTTGTAAATGTAGCCACAATAGAAGAAAGCAATGATAGCAAAGTCACTAAAATTGAACCCTGAGGCAAGGAACACCTAAAATTCAAATGCAAAAAAATTCTGGTGCTCTCACACATGTCTGGTGCACATACAAGCAAGTAAATTAGACACATAAAAATAATCTTAAAATTCTCTTGTCTCTTTGATCACATTATAGAAGCTAAAGCAAGCATCTTATTGGTATCTTTGTAATGTACAATGTTCTCCTGGTGTGATAAGCCTTGTTTAGGGAGAGGAATAGGACAACAAAGAGGGAGACAAAGGAGAGTAATGGGAGTTTATAGGATCAGCTCACACTGCTCAGAAGTTTGAGATCATGACATCTTGTCAGTCAGGTTCTCCTATTGGGGTGCCTTGGCACTCCTTGGTTAGGCCACAGAGCTAAGCGAAAATGCAGAGACCTAGTTGAAAGTGGTACATATTTAGGAAACAGGCATCTTCTCATTGGCCCTCTTACACCAATCACCTCTGCCATTCCTCCTCTATTTCTGGCCCAGTGGGATGAGCATCTTAACCAAAGGAGAGAATTTAAATGAGAATCATGTTAAATTCTCAATAACACTAAGTAATAAAGTTTTGCCTTAAGCATCTCCTAAAGCTAATGTGTTAAAAAAAATTGGTTCCCAGTCTTCAGTACTGTTTGGAAGTACAGGACCTTTGGGTGGTCCAGTGGAAGGGAGTTACATTGCTGGAGTGTGACCTTGAAAAGACATTGGTACTCTGGTACCCTTCCCTTCCTTTCTCACTTTCTGGCCAGTGAGCACATTCGTGTCACAATGTGCTGTCACCATAATGTTCTACTGCACCACACGCCCAAAGTGGAAGAGTCAATGGGACTGAAGCATTTAATTCCAGGAGTCAAAATAAACTTTCCTTCTTTTCAATTGCTTATCTTCAATAATTTGTCACTGTGATAGAAATCTAACACAGAGAATATAGGGATTCCTCATATAATAATTACTATCATCTCATAATTTTATAAGAGAAAGGAGTATTACATACCCCAGGGTTTTCTGAAAACTTCTTAAAAATATTGAACCAATTTAAATGAAACTCTTTTCAATAGTGTTGGAATTTCTGGAAATTACTTTAATAGTAGTTCAAATGACAAAAGAATATAAAAATCATGTCATCATTTAAAGCAGTGGTTCTCAACTTCCCTAATGCTGTGACCCTTTAATACAGTTTCTCATGTTGTGGTGACCCCCAACCATAAAATTATTTTGTTGCTATTTCATAACTGTATTTTTGCTATTGTTATGAATCATAGTGTTAATATTTTTGGAGTTAGAGGTTTGCCAAAGGGGTCAAACCCTACAGGTTGAAAGCCACTGATTTAAAAGCTACCACATGCATCACAGACTCAGGCCTGCCTCCTTCCTGATAAATGAGTTCCATAGAAGAAGAACTTATTCTTCATACAACTCCCTATCAACAAACTGAAGGCTGAACTATGGCAAACTTCTCCTTGCCTTCATAGCTGACTTGAGTTTACCCAAAAGAGAATAAAACCAGCTCCATAATCCCATGCTGAAGCCAGGAGGATTGATGGCTGCACAAGACCAAAAAGCTTCCCTACGACTAGCCAGATTATAGAAAGATGTCCTCCCACATAAGCAGAATTCTCATTTCCAGGTAAATAAAATGACTAACAAAGTAAGTTTCCAAGCAGCTAAGTGCATGGCTCTTTGATTAGGAATAAAGAAACCATCTTCAAATTGCTAGCGCTCTTCAGGAGCTGAATATGTATGGTGGGCATATCTGAGAACATGGAAGCAGAGATCAGTACTTTACACAGTCAGAGGTCCAGAGCTATTAGAGTTGTTTTTCTATGAGCGAGGTAAGTTAAAGGAGGTCATGGAGAAGTCAAGAAACCGGTAGAAAGATTGAGATACCATTTATTAATTAGATATGATCTGGCTGGATGACTTTATGTATTATGTATACACACACACACACTCACACACTGTTGTATTTGCCTCAGTGAACTGTCCTTGTCTTTTGAGAATCTCTAGGGAGACAGCACTATAGCCACTGCCATTTCTTCATGTTACCTTGAGCTAGAAACCACCTGGGACAGGCAGACTCCTAGAGAAAGAAATGTCCCCAACTGTTAACCATTGAGACAAGGGCATCCCATGCATGGGGAATGAGGAAATAATGGCACAAAAGCACCGTAAAATCTTGTGGCATGTCCCTGTGAATAGGAGTTCTTAGAAAGCTTTGTATGAGATGCCATCTGGGTATATAGCTATCACAGTGATGATAGTTCTTGCTCTGCCTCTATCTGTGATTAGATCTTGAAATTATCTATGTTTCCAAGGTGTCTGAACCAAGGTTTTTAAAAATTAAAGAGAACTTTATCTTTGCATACACTTGGTTTGCGATACAATTGTAATCCATTTCCCCAAATTCCAAGAAAAGTATTTTGCATCTGAGCTAGGAAGGTGTGAAGATTCTAGGGTATTTTTCTTCTTGCTTCCTGAACTATGCTCTCACTAATTAGATAATGGAATTAGATTAGCTCTGTGTTCAAATAGGCATGAGCTGAATACAGGGAGGAGAGCTGGGAAACCTGGAAGGAAGCCACACTGATTCAAAAATGTATCACCAGATCCTTGAATTCCACACTGCAACGATTTCTACCCGACTCAGTTGCTGTCATCCAATGAGACACAATCCTCACAGGTGGAATGAGGAGTTGGTCACTGAGGATCCTCAGTGGAGCTTAAGTTTAAATGCTACACTCTCATCGTAACAGCACAGGCCAGTGTAGAGATGTCAATTGCCCCTTGCATGGTATTAAGAGGAGCCTCTCCCCCTCACTTTACGGAATAGACCACTGCCTGCCTAACCATGCCACAATCAACCTGAACCCTGGAGCATATGGCTTCTAGCTGCCTCCATTAAAATATATCAATCAGGCAACTACACTGCAGGCTTCTTCACGCTCCTCCAGAAATCAGACCCTGGAAAATTAGGAGAAAAATCAAACTGAAAGGAGGATTTCAACAGGCTTCACTTTGCTCTCAGGTATACAACGAGCAAGGTTTTCACTCTTCTGTGGGACTTCTCGGGCAGGGGCTGCTCCTCAGCTGGAATGCTGCTCCACACCACGGTGTTGCTGTGTTGTTACAATTGGCTTCTCCACTCTTCCATTTCCTATAGGCTGACCTGGAGACCTTACCTTAGTTACTAAATTATAAATCTTTGAGTGTCTATAGTGCATATCATTGACCATGTTGTTTACCAGCAAGACCATTCTTTATGCTTGATTACATGACCTGGGATCTTTTGCAGTTGTGCATGCAAATGTCTCTTTATAAGAAAAAAAAAGTGCCTGTGAGATAACTTATCAGATAAAAGTGCTTTCTGCCAAGCCTGACCTTCTTTATTTGATCCCAGAAACCCACCTGGTATAAGGAAAGGACCAATTCCTAAAGTTGACTTCCATTTGCATGCCATGGCACACATAAGCAAGCACACACACACACACACACTGTTAGATAAATAAAATGTAATAGTGATTTGGTGGGGGATGTAGGGGCTAGAGAGACAGTTCATCAGTTAAGAGAATTTGCTGCTCTTCCAGAGGACAAATGTTCGGTTCCCAGAATCTACACCTGTAACTCCATCTTCAAGGGACTTGACACTTCATTTTGGTCTTGGCCCTTGCATACATTTGGCATGCACACGCATAAATAAAAATAGAAATAAATCTTTTTTTTTTTTTTTTGGTTTTTCGAGACAGGGTTTCTCTGTTTAGCCCTGGCTGTCCTGGAACTCACTTTGTAGACCAGGCTGGCCTCGAACTCAGAAATCCGCCTGCCTCTGCCTCCCAAGTGCTGGGATTAAAGGCATGCGCCACCACGCCCAGCTGAAATAAATCTTTAGAAACAGAAATGTAAGCAAAACATTCTAGCACCAGGCTGGAGAGATGGCTCAGTAGTTAAGAGCACTGACTGCTTTTCCAAAGGTCCTGAGTTCAATTCCCAGCAACCACATGGTGGCGCACAACCATCTGTAAAGGGATCTGATGCCCTCCTCAGGTGAGTCTGGAAACAGTTCCAGTGTACTCATATAAATAAAATAAATCTTTTTAAGGAAAAACATTCTGTCACCACTGAGATCACTCTGAGAGCACCTAAATCACTCAGTAAAGATGACCTCTTTCTGTTTTGATGTTTTCACATTGAGACTTTGAAGTTTAGAGTCAATAATCAATATATAAAATAATCAGAAATTCAGTCATCCTTCTTGACAGAGAGTTTGAGACCAGTCTTGGCTGCATAAATGAAACATTATCTTTTAAAAAAAAAAAAGAGGGCTGAGCATGGTGGTGGGATGCACTTTTAATGCTAGCACATGAGAGACAAAGCTGGGTAGATCTCCAAGAGCTCAAAGCCAGCAGCATGTTCTAGACTGGCTGGGGCTATACAGTGAGAGCCTGTATTAAGAAAGAAAGAAAGAAAGAAAGAAAGAAAGAAAGAAAGAAAGAAAGAAAGAAAGAAAGAAAGAAAGAAAGAAAGAAAGAAAGAAGAGAAAGAGAGGAAGGAAGGAAGGAAGGAAGGAAGGAAGGAAGGAAGGAAGGAAGGAAGGAAGGAAGGAGTCAGAGAGAGAGAGAGAGAATCAGGGCTGGAGGGAGGGCCCAATGAGTAAAGCATTTGACATGGAAGTGTGAAGACCTGAGTTCAGATCCGCAGAATCCCATATAAAGCTAGAACCAGTGACACTTGTCTTTTATCCTAACATCCCTATGAGAAGATGGAAGGCCAAGACAAAAGAATCCCTGAGGTTCTCAAGGCAGCTGGTCTGACCCATGCCACAGAGAACAATGAGAGCTCATTTCAAACAAGGCTGGAGGCAAATACTATACTGTCGTCGTTAGGATGTTATTGCCGTGAAGAGACAATGTAACCATGCAACTCTTATAAGGACAGCATTTAATTGGGTCTGGCTTACAGTTTCAGAGGTTCATTCTGTTATCATGGCAGGAAGCATGGTAGCGTCCAGGGAAACATGGTACTAGAGGAGCTGAGAGTTCTACATCTTGATCCCAGGGCAACCAGAAGAATGGCTTCTGTAGGCAGCCAGGTGGGGGCTTTCACTTCCACAATGGGCAGAGCTTGAGCATAGGACCTCAAAGCCCACCTCCATAGTGACACACATCCCTCCAACAAGGCCACACCTACTCCAATATCGCCATACCTAATAGTGCCACTTCCCATGGGCCAAGCATATTGAAACCACTACAAATACACAAGGTTGTCTTTTAATCTCCATGTGTGTGCTGAGCATGTACATACAACATGCATACACACAGAGACACACATGCACAGATATGCCCAGGCACATACACACACCATACATCCAAAAAAGAAAGACTGGTTGAGGAAAGAAATCTAGATTCCATCTACTTCTTACCAAAAGACAGTGGGTGAGGTGTGGTTAGGTCCACAGATCAGCTGACAGTGCTTTCTAACCTCAACTAAGCTATTTCAACCCCGCCGAGCCATGATTTCTTCATTTCTAGGGTACAAATTAGATGAAGTAAAAATGTATAGATAGTATCAGACACAATGAAAAGAACCAGCCAGCTCTTGCTGTTGTTTCTTATACTATTTCCTTAGTTTAATCTCCTTCCAGTCTCCAGAGAGCATTAAGTGGCTTAAGACTAATTTGAGATCATCTTTTCCATGGTGGCGATGTAGAGTTAATTAAATTGGAATTAGCACCCAAACTCAACCAGGCAGGAGGGATGTGGTAGAAAGTATGGCCTAGCAGAGGAACAACTGTGTTTATGGTGAAGCTGGAGCTGGAGGCAAAGATGTGGAGTTAGTGGGGGGTGGAGAACCTCATCAGCCTCAGCTTTTATTTTGATTTTGGCTGCTTTTCCCACTGCACCCTTGAACAAGATGAACCTTGAAAGTGGGGTGTGTGGCAAGAGACCCTGTTTCCATCTGCTGGCTCCCAAAGCCAGCCATCTGCCACATCTGACTGGGGAATAGAGACAAAATTCTATTGCCCCAGCATAACTCCCTGCCTCGGTAAGAAATCTGAAGACAGCAGGCCAGACTGCTATTAACTGGACAGACAGTCCTATGTTTACAGAGTAGAAACAGGCAGAGCCACAGAAGTGAGAGACAGGCACCTCCTACAGCAAAGTGCATAAAAGAAACTGCTTTTCTGCTGGTATGCTACATCTCTGTATTGCCCAGGCTTTCCAAACCAGAAGTGTGCACAGCCTTCGATTTATGTATGAGGAGGAACTAGGAGTACACAAAATGATTTAAATACGAATCAGTTGCCAATAAATGTTCAATCTGTTGCCAGCATGACACAGCCAGTATGGAATGAAAGGGGTCCAGGATCTGAAAGCCTCCACAGAACATAGATAGTTAGACCAGGAGCAACAAAACCTTCCTTCCTATCTGAAGGCACAATGGATCTAGTGGGGTTCGGGGAGAGACTGGTTCTGAAAAAGGTGGTACTTTCCTGGGGTCGTTATCCATTTGTACTCTATTGACACAGAAGAAAAAGGACATTAAAAAACAAGACCACCTGATGCTCAGAGAAAGACATGTGTTAGCCAAAGCTCCTGTCTCAGATACTGGATGGCAGCCAGGTTAGTGTCTGCTTAACCATCCATGGCCCTTTCGTTCATTTTCATCCATCAGTTATCATCTTAGGCCATATCTGGAGGGACACTGTGGGTGTGCTGATCATCTCCATGGTGGCATGAACAGAGGAGCAAATAACCTCAATCTCAGAAAACAAGATTTGGGACCCACTCATCCTCTCTCCCAGTTGATTTACAAGTGACAGTCACAGCTTAGGGAGGCTAGCTGACTCCTATTCAATTCTATTAAAGCAGGATCGACACAGATTCAGAGGAACGAGTTATTCTACAGTGAGGAAAGTTCATTGCTGAAGTGTGACCATGTGAGGTGTTTCTTTAAACCAAAGTCATGGAAAACAGAACTGACTTTCTCACAACTGTGGCAGCCCACAAGGCTCTTTCAAATTCCTTCCAAGCCGAGTCTTCAAACTTTGAAAGGAGAATGTCAAATAGTCAGGTGAGCCCGGGTCAGCAGACACAAATGAAGGCAGGAAGGCAAGTCCTTGGAGAGTGCAGTTGGGCTGAAAGTTTATTTCAGTTTGGCTGAAATCAGAGAAATAAGAGTTTCAAATGCACAAAGAACCCTTATGAGTACAGCTGTGCACACAGACATAGACTTCAGAATGCTACCAGAAGGGTTAGGAGAAGAATGAGGTGGCCAGCAGAGGCCTATCTGGACAGAGCCACTGCTATAAGTATTACCTCATAATAAGACAGTGAGCTAAGTACTGCTTTTCATATATTACCGAGAAATACATGGACAGCATCAAAAAATAGATAGATAGATAGATAGATAGATAGATAGATAGATAGATAGGCCAGTGCAATGTGCCTATATATTTGCTCCCTGATCCTTTTCTCAAGCCAGCTAGAAATAGATTAATACAAATCATGATGTACATGTTAAAACAGGTCTTTTGACAAGTCTGAGCTGATGAATGGAAAAAGTCACCGAATCCCCTGCATCTGCAGCATCACCATCTCCACATGCTCAAAAGTGCTCTGCCTCTCAAGCACCTTGGCTCAGCCCTGGGCCAGCCGGACAGTGGGACTCCCCCACCCACCTCCTTCTCTCCACAGCAGACAGTCAGTGAGTTGCAGAGTACAAGTTTCCTCAAGACATGGTTGAAGGAGTCTAGACTTCATTTTGTAAACAATGGGAAACCAAGAAAGTTCCTGGGCAGGAGAGGAACCCAGGCTGAAGAAATGGCTCAGTAGTGAATTGCATATACAAAGTTTTTGCAGAGGACCCACTCTCAGCCCTCAGCATTTATGCTGAGCATATCTCGTAACCACCAGGGGGATTCAACACTTTAGGACATCATAGATACCAGAGTCATGTGCTCATACCCACACACACATACACATACTGAAAATAAAATAAAAGAAGAAGGAGGAGGAGGAGGAGCAGGAGGAGGAGAAGGAGAAGAAGAAGAAGGAGAAGGAGAAGGAGAAGGAGAAGGAGAAGGAGAAGGAGAAGGAGAAGGAGAAGGAGAAGGAGAAGGAGAAGGAGAAGGAGAAGGAGAAGGAGAATTATTTGCTTGTCTATGATGCTGGAGCATTGGAAGCTAGAGTGGAAAGAGAAAACTCAGGCTTGAAAAGCTGACAGGATGATGCACTTGTGAAAAGAGGTGGTAATGGTGGAGGGAGGAAAAGGAGGAAGCTACCCTCAGTCCTTTTTTAGTTAGCTGTACTGTCAATTTGATGTAACATAGACTTATGGTGGGAGGGAATCTCAACAGAAGAATTGTCTGAATCAGATTGGCCTGTAAGCATGTCTGGGGGTATTGTTTTAACAACTAGTGTAGAAGGACCCAGCTCACTGTGGGCAGCACTATCCCCTAGAAAGGTAGTTCTGGACTGTATGAAATGGCAGTTGAACATAAGCCTGCCTGTCAGCAAAGATCATCCTCTATGGTTCCTGCCACACTTCTCTGATCCTCTGTAAGAAGAAGTGCTTTGTGGAACAGCAAGAAGCCTGCTGTCAAGTTCCTGCCTCCACTTCCCTCAGTGACTCACTGTAACCTGAGATTGTAAGCCAAGCAAACCTCTCCACCCCACCCCACCCCCAAAGTTGCTTTTGTTCATGGTATTGTTTTGTTGTTGTTGTTGTTGTTTTGTTTTCACAGAAACCATAGGACAGGCCCTACCATATATGGAACCATTAGCAATGTGCATAAATTTATCAAAAAGCTAGAGATGGCTCCATAGGAAAGGGCTACTGTTTCTCGTAAAATGGGCTCTAGGATTCGAAACAAAGTCTCTCTGGGTATACTGCTTTGCTTCTTGGTTGCTGTGGTAGACACCATGACCAAAAGCAACTTAAGGAGGAAAGAAAGGGTTATTGAGATATCTTACAGTTTAGAGTCCATTCCTAAGGGAAGGCAAGTCAGGAACCTGGAAGCAGGAACTGAAGGGGTGGGGGCGTGCAAGAAGCTGCAGAGGCTGCTCTCTGGACTGCTTTCGATGACTCGCTCGGTTTGCTTTCTTATATAACCCATTACCACCTGCAGGAATTTCCTAAGCCATCTCTCTTCCCAGATGACTCCAGCTTCTGTCAAGTTGATAAAATACTAACCCGCACACCGGGAAAGAGGAACTAGAAGCTCTCAAACCCTAACCAATGTGTTTCTTACTTTCCTTTGCTAGGAAACTCACCATCAGAGAGAGCCTTTATCAATTATATCAATCAGCATTCCCATTTCTTTCCCCTCCTGCCAATATTCTAATCCAGAGGTGGTAGTTAGCCTCCAAAGCTACCTTGCCGGCTCCCTGAAAAGATGGCGGAATGGTATCTTGCTTCTGTGGGGTCATCATGAAAACCTTTTATGATTAACACTTTATAAATGTGTAGAATAGACTTTAAAAATTGTCAGCCCTATTATGCAGCCCTAGGCATCACTCAGAGCTAACCCTGTGCCCTGCTTTCTCCATCCACTACAAAAATAAAAGCTGTTTAAAGATCTATTTCCTCTTCCTGCCCCCATTATTATCACGTTAACTCTTGCTGTCAAAATGCTACTGAAGAAAAACATGCTATAATTCATTAGCAGCTTGGCAGGGCTGCTGCTGGGAGTCAGTCACAAGGCAGCAAAGAATAATCAGCGCCGAGATTCGTCATAAAGCTGCATGCCCTCTGTGCGCCACGACCCAGACGGTGACCCTTACTTATGAAGGACATGAGGCTTGAGTCTGCACATCACAGGGAAATCGCACAATGGGCGCTGTTATTTTTAAGTGTCGAAATTTTCGCTTCTTCCCTGCAAAAAGAACGGTGCTTTTTAGAAATGATCTGACTTTTTATCTATAATCAGCAGAAAACAAAACATAATTTAGTTTACTTTCAGTAAATGGTATTTGGACCAGATTCCCAAAGTGGATGGTGTGGCTAATGGGCAATTCCCTGCCTCTGAGGAGTTTGACAAGGGCTGCAGAAGAGCCTTGCCTGGCATTTGAAAATGTCTCTTGAAGCCATTAGGGATCTGCCCGTGTCCTGACAGGGAGCCAGGGAGGAGTGGCCTTTTAGAGGAGACTAGGCGGCTCCGGGAGCCTGGTGATCTGATGGCAGTAGTTTTAAAGGCAGAAAGCTAACTCTGCAAATGTAGCCAAATAATTTTAATTAAGGCCAGAACCTCTTCATTAAAAGGAAATAGAACCTGAGTTCAGAAATCCAATATAAGTTGCCACAACAAAATCGAAAGGTCACTGGCTAAATATGGAAATGCATGTGTGTGGGACTTGGGGTACTTTTTCTTACAGCTTGTCTCAAATGAAAAGTCAAGGATCTAACTGGGAGCATAGGGGGCAGTTTGGTAAGAAACAGAGAGTCTGGAAAGTGTTTCAGATGCTGTACGAACTCCCATTGTCCTTGGTGTGGGATGGGATTGTGCCACTGTTTCAGAACCCTGGCTTTAGCTCCCCAAGTTCCTTGGGCTCTAAGGCATTCATTCCTACCTCAGAGGCTTAAATCCTCCAAAGGCTTCCACCTGCTCTTTCAGCTAACAGATCACTAGCTAAGTCCTCACCCTCTGAACACACACCTCCCAATCTCTGTTCACTCCACCTTAGCATCCTTCAGCTCTTTTCTATTCATGAACACAGCTAATCTGCTCCTGCCTGAGGGGGTTGGCACTATAATCCTCTACTGGGATTGGGTAGAATTTTCTCCAGAGCATGGCTAGGTCCTTCTGATTATTCAGTTCAAATGTGTCCTGCTCATAGATTCCCTGGCTACTTCTTGTCCCTCCGTGAAGTACTAATCAGTCCTCCGCTGTTGTTCTTGTTTCAATCTCTGTCATCATTCTGTTTCTTTACTTGCCTATAATAGGGATACCACTAGATCCTTTACACCTACAACAAGGCTGCCACTAGATCCTTTATACCTACAACAGGACTACCACTAGATAGTTTACACCGATAACTGGGCTCAGTAGATATTTGGGGATGAATAAGTTTGTTAAGAGACTCATTGTCACAATTTTGAACTTTTTATTTATGTGTACACATCCCCACCTGAGTTTATGTGCTTCATGTCTGTCCACATGCCCATTGTGGCCAGAGGTTGTTTGATCCCCTGGAAACAGAGTCACAGATGGTTGTGAGCTCCCTGGTGTGGGTGCTGGGACCCGAACTCTGGACCTCTGGGAACACAGCCAGTGTTCTTTACTACTGAGTGGTCTCTCCAGCTGTTGGCACAAATGATTTGAACTCTAGAAGCAAGCCACTGAAATCTCACAGCAATTTGCTGAGCACAACTGAGGTTATTTAACTGGCCATGTTATCAAGAAAGCTGTACCATTTGAGGCATAGCCATCTCTGAAGCCCCAGCAACTTTCTACTCCCTTCTGGCTCTTACAGAAGTACAGTGGACTGGGTATTCACTAGCTGGTGAATGAACTCACTCCTCAGACAAGAGCAGGGAAAATGGCTTACTGAATACACCACAAAAGGGCAACAGGCTGGAGAGTGGAGATATAACTGGAAGAGAAGACACTGCGGGCACTGTGGTGCTTTCATTTGGGAGAAGTAGTTTTTATGGTTAATGTAAGATTCTTTGTGGGGTTTCCTGCCCATGTAGTTCATACCATGTGAAGGTGCACAGTCCCAATTGTTTGATATATAGACCTGGGAGGTTAGAATGGGAAACTGTGCACTTTGTTTTCAGTTGTCTAAACTCTGCTATGCAGATATGGGCCATACAAATCAGGATCATACAAATAAGAGCGGTTCTGATCAAAGCAGGAGTCAGAGAACAGAGGTGGTGATAGCTCTGCTGCATCAGACAATAGAATCTCAGAGGCTGGCAGTTTGCAACACCTGGGCCATGCTTGTGAAGGTTCCCCAATGAGAGACTAGCTCCTTTTTCAGGTCTTGTGTTACCAGCTTTCCTCAACAAGAATTTCTAAGAAGTCATTTAGAGAAAACAAACAAACAAACAAACAAAAAGTTCTGATTTTCACTGCTCAGAGCTATTAGCATGAAGTCTCCAGTGTCTGTGCCCAACAATGCTTCTTGTAGCTGGCTTCTGTCATATCATGGACCTGCCACTTGAAGACGTTTGTCACTCCAAGACCAGGTCTGGCAGCCAGAAGTAATTAGGTCACACCCCCTGTAGCACTGTAGTCTCTCACTGATGGGATAAAATTAGTCCCAGTGGTCTGACTTGACCCCACATTGGGTATGATGGAGATGAGTGATAGGTGTCAGGAGTTAGTGTCAATTTTAAGCAACTAAGAGGTGAAGATGAGGTGGTTCTTAGGTCAGACATCTGAAGTCCACTCTGCTTGTCCTGTAGAGAATGTCCTAGCATCTCAAGAACATTTGTCCAGACTCTTTTGTTAGAAGTTGTAATACTCCGAGTACATCCTCTGTGTTGTTATGCTGTTATTGAGACTGGGTCTCACTATGTAGCCCTGGCTGGCCTGTCCCTTGCTATGTAGACCAGGATGATCTCAAACTCGCAGAGATCCTTCTTTTGTTTCTTTCTCAGAAGCATACCATAATAACATTTCTTTCTAAACTCTGCTATGAAATTCTTCAAATCCATGAGACAAGAAGCAAGATCACTGGTTCTATGGATGTTGTGTGTGGCCACGAGCTCTTGGCACCTGAGATGAGAAAGTCTTCCTCGATTTCAAAGAACCCTACCTCGTGCCGGGCTTGGTGGTGCACACGCCTTTAATCCCAGCACTCGGGAGGCAGAGGCAGGCGGATTTCTGAGTACGAGGCCTGGTCTACAAAGTGAGTTCCAGGACAGTCAGGGCTATACAGAGAAACCCCTATCTCGAAAAACCAAAAAAAAAACCAAAAACCCCTACCTCTTTCTGACTTGTCCTGTACCGCTAGGGGTGCCTCAGAGCCCTTGTCCCGGGTCCTTCTCTGCCTGTCTGTCATATGTCTGTGTGTCTGTTTGTCTCATTAAACACAGATGTAGGAGAATCAGAGGCAAGCACAACCATCCGTGAGGAAGACTCTATTTGTTTTTCCTGCTCCTTTCTAAGTGATAAGTGTCTTTACCCCACACCCCAGCACAGACCTTCTTCTCAATTGAGACCAGTTGTACCACCTCTAGGGGGATCCCCTTGGGGTAACTCCTTCTTCTCTTGGACTCCCGGGATTTCAGCCTCTGTGACTAACTTCTATCCCAAGTCTCTGGCCGAGCAGGTTCTGGTCTTCACTCTTAAAAGAAGAAAAATGTAGCAGAAATTTTGGCTATATTGCTTTGGCTCCCATCTGTCCAGGAACTATCTCTGGATCCATGAATGAAACACACACACACACACACACACACACACACACACGCTTATTTTTAAATGCCTTGGCTATGTCAAAGGCTGGACACTCCTAAACCTTCCCCTGCTACCCCAGGCTCAGTCAGGGAGGTGGCTAGTAGCTGGTTGGTTTTATCTCTTGTTGCTACTGCATTCCAGTCTTCTTCCCCAAGTCCTGGCAAATCTCTTTCATTCCTTTCTCACCCTAGCCCATGCATCTCTGAGGGTGCCACCCTGTGCCCAGTCATTGGCCGTTGGCATCTTTGTTGATTGATCAAAAACCAATTGGGGACATGGACTTTTAGCATTTGGTCATGCAGATTCCCAATTGAATCAAAGAATTGAACCAATCTCTAACAGAAAAGCATCAGTAGAGGTATCCATATATTTTATACTACAGCTTTCTTTGGGACAGAGTTAAGTTGTCTGATCTGTGGCCTGACAGTAGCCCTTAACTTATGGGTCCAACCAGTATGTGGCTCCTCTATCTTCTTTACACATACACTATGTTGAACAAAATCATGTGATGTGAAACTTACCACTAGCCATCCAAAACTTATAAAAGAAAACAAAACTTTGTTCTAGGGACTTCTCTCAGAAGACTTACCAGGCAGGTCTCTGGGGATGCTTTTCTGCCCACTCCTGTCCCCTCCACTCACAATCTACCTCAGAGCAGATTCATTCTCTCTCTCTCTCTCTCTCTCTCTCTCTCTCTCTCTCTCTCTTTCTCTTCCTTCTCCTCCTCCTTCTTCTTCCTCCTCTGCCCCACCCCCACCTCTCTTATCTTTACTCTTAGTGAAGTTCTTTTTCAGGTCTTAAAAAGAAGGTTTTTCTTTCCTTTAAGTCCCCATTCTGTTTGCCCTTTCCCATACATTGTACCATTTTCTGTCGAATGACTTCTGTCCTAGTTTGCTTTTTGTTGTGATAAATACTGTAACTGAAAGCAACTTGTGGAGGAAAGGCTTTACTTGGTTATACTTCTAGATCACAGTCCATCACTGAGGGAAGTCAGGGCAGACAAGAATTCAAGTCAGGAACCTGGAACCAGGAACCTGGAGCTGGCTCCTGAACAGAAGAGTGCTGCTTACTGACTCTCTCCCAGGCTTGTGTTCATCTAACTTTTTTTTTTTTTAATACAGCCCAGGACTACCTGCTCAGGGATGGCACTAATTCACACCAACCATCAGTCAAGACAATTTCTCACAGACATAGCCACAGGCCAATCTGATCTGGACAATCCTCTCCAACTGAGATTCACCCAGCTAACGCTAGGCTGTGTCAAGTTGACCTGACAAGAACCCTCCCTCCCACCTTGAGGATCCTTGGCTGCTTCTCTGTGAATTTGCTTCTGAAGGATAATTATGTGGCTTTTCCCTCCCTCGGACTGACTGCTGCTCCTTTGGAATTACTTTACTGTCATATATAACATCAGGATGATCGTGATTGGGGTAGGGGGCAATATTGGGGTACCTTTGAAGTCTATATTGTATATGTGGGAGGTAATAAGAAGAGAATCGCCAGCATCATGGAGCCAAGGCTGACCACCTTACTCAGAGGGCAGGTCTGGATTTTGGAATGAATGATTGCCTTTGTTTCTATTTCCTACGTAACCAGCAGAATGAAGCTGGATTCTGGGAAGAAAAGTAATTAACAGAGAAAGCAGCTGCCTCCCTGCCCATTCTGCCCTTAGGTCTCAGGAAGCCTAAGGCCCCACCATGCCCTTCCCACTCATGCCCGGGTCTGCTGCTGCCCAGCCCTGACCAGCATTCAAACATAATGACAGTTGATCCATCTTCATCTCCACATAGTCAGGTGAGGTGAGGACGGAGCTGGGCACTGCACCACACCTCCAGCAGGAAGAGAGTTTGGGTTCTGAGGCTAACAGGGGATAAAGCTATTAGCCTCAGCTGTGGAAGGATGTCAGCAGGTGACTAATACAGGGGTGAATTGTTAGTGTTGGGAAGATGGGGCCAACCAGGAGGAACAGACATTTCTGTTGGCAGATATGAGGTGACTGAAACTGGAAGACCATGTGATAGAAAAAGGCTATCGTTGGATAGAAGCCAAGTCACCACGCCGAGCTTACAGTCCAGCTGCTTGGAAAAGACGGGCCCGGGCTCACTCATTTTCTGCTTCTGGAAATGTGTTTGCTGCTGGAATCCCCACAACACCATGGCTACTAGTCTCCACGTTTACCACTAGTCTCCACCCTTACCTTGGTCCCTAGTCACCCAGTGGTTACTAGTCTCTACCCTCACCGTGGTCTCTAGTCACACAGTCCTTTTCCTTGTTGAGGAACCAGGAGTTAAAAAGATTCTCCAATAGGCAGAGTATGTTTTTTTAACATTTCAAAGAACTGTAGTGCTCAGATATTATATATGACCAATAACCAAAAGGGAAGTTATTTGGACACTATTTCTCACTAATAGTTCTCCTCTTGATATATATATATATACATATACATATACATATACATATACATATACATATACATATACATATACATATACATATACATATACATATACATATACATATATATATATATATATATATATATATATATATATATACACACACACATATATATATCCCAGATATAGGACAAGCCTTGGCTTAATTCAGCACTGCAGTGTCTATCTGCAGCTGAGATAAACAAGTCTAGATTCTTTTTGTTTTCCCCCTTCTGTTGTGGATAGCCCTGGGGCTAATTATATTTGATGTTAATTCTGTTCTCCTGTGAATGGCTGTGAACAAGGACTGAGTCAGCACTCAGGTGATTTCCTGTAAACCTGCTTCCCACCTTAATTTGTAAAATAAAGGAGAGCTGATGATTGGGCAGATAAAAGGGAAGGTGGAACAGAAGGTGAGGGAGAGATGAAGGAGAAAATGGAAGATGGAGAGGATGCAGAGGAGGAGGAAAAAGAAGAAAAGCAGAGCAGAAGCACATGGCCTGGAGAATCCACAAGTTCTAAGGGGTCTCATAGACGTGAAGATGGTTGTGGAAAGCAGGTTTACAGGAAATCACCTGAGTGCTGACTCATTCCTTGTTCAAAACCACTCACAGGAGAATAGAATTAACATCAAATATAATTAGCCCCAGGGCTATTCACAACACCCTTCCCGTCTCCCTCTTTCTCCAACACCCCTCCCCCCTTACTCTGGCCCATAGGTTTTTATTTGTTTCCTCAATACAGATGGTTGTGAGCCACCATGTGGTCAATGGGATTTGAACTCATGACCTCCAGAAGAGCAGTTAGTGCTCTTAACCACTGAGACATCTCAGCCCACAAGTCTCACTTCTTAAATGCTGAAGCCAAATCTAAAAACCAAAGACCAAAACTGAAACCATTATTTACTAACTGTGGAACACTCTCTCTCTGGAAGAGTACTTCTCACAGCTGCAATGTTTTCCTTTTCACCCTAATCACTATGTTCCTCAACTAAAGGAGGCTGTTGTCAAACTACAGCTTTAATGAAAATATTCAGGATATAGGAGCAGAATATCCCCGATGATACTATACCAAATAAATAAATAAATAAATAAATAAATAAATAAATAAATAAGATATATTTCTCTTTCAGATTGTCAATCAGATGCTGATGTCTGGTTGTGACCTCAACAAATAGAGTCTGGATTTCACTCAGGTTTGGCCCACAGTTTCCACTCCCACTGGCCATGACACCTGGTACACACGAGGACAGAGTCATCGATTGCTGGGGGAGGGCACTGCCAATGGCACAGCTATGTTAACTGACTTCTCTTATAAACTTTCCTGTCGATTTCTCTTTACACAGGAATCTATCGTCTCAAACAGCTGATTGCACAGTTATACTTTGATCTGTGAAATAAAACTCACATCAGTCTAGATACAGAGAGGACTATTTCTCTGACATTATCCTGCTACAGGGCTCTAGCACAGTCTAGCCAGCTGCACAATTATGTGTCACCTTACTAAGCCTTGTGTTAATCATATTGTCAAAGAACTTTCCCCATTAACTTTGTCTCTTAACGTTCTCTGCAAGGTTGTAATAGAGGAGACAGGATGGTCGACTTTCTGAGCTTAGTAAAAGATATCTTGAGTTATTGAGCCTTCGTCGGGATTTATATCTTGTAATGGACATGTTCTTTTTCCCTAATAAAGGCAAAACGTCCCCAGCTATTTTCCTACCTATGCTCTCAGTAGGAATTATAACAGTGCTAATAATTTCACTTTCTGTGGGTTACAGGTGCTACCTCACATGCATAGCATGGTCCAAGGATGCAGCTATCACCAAATGTTTGTCTTGTGTTCTGAATCTTCATAACTATGTTCATGTTGTTGTATCACAGCATATTAGATAGGCCTGCTTCTGAGATATTCCAACAGCCACCCCTTATTGCTCCTTCTGACACTCAAAGAAGCTAAAGTGGTCATCACTCTCAAATTTCTGGAAACAATTAGGGGAGTGTGTGGGATGAAAAACTAAGAGATAGACATATTTCCTGGTAGGCAGACAGACAGGGAGAAGGGCCATGACTAGAAAACAGAGGTGGCAAACCTCCAAGATGGTCAGCTTCTTCCTCACACTCCTGACAAAAGTCTGGCAGCTTACGAATAAGGCCTGGTGGGTTTTCTTACCAGTAGGGTCCCATGGGATGTCTAGACAAGTTCAAGAGTCCATCAGGACATGTTTACACACAGTTGTAAGGACATGCATACACACAGTTGTAAGGACATGTTTACACACAGTTGTAAGGACATGTTTACACACAGTCGTAAGGACATGCTTACACACAGTCGTAAGGACATGCTTACACACAGTTGTAATGACATGTTTACAAACAGTCGTAAGGACATGCTTACACACAGTTGTAAGGACATGTTTACACACAGTTGTAAGGACATGTTTACACACAGTTGTAAGGACATGCTTACACACAGTTGTAAGGACATGCTTACACACAGTTGTAGGACATGTTTACACACAGTTGTAAGGACATGCTTACACACAGTTGTAAGGACATGCTTACACACAGTTGTAAGGACATGCTTACACACAGTTGTAAGGACATGCTTACACACAGTTGTAGGCTAATAAAGCACCCTGTCTTTCTTCAAATTGACCAACCCGAAATTAGGAGAAGAAGATCCTTCAAACCAAGCCCTCAGGGAGAAGCTGTCTTCCTGCTTCGTTGGTGCCCGCTCTGCTTTGCAGGGGGTCCTTTTCTCTGTGTGCCTTCCTCACCCCTAATAAAAGAGGTATCTTATCAGCTGGTTCTGTCTGTACTTGTCTGCTATATTTGACATTTTCCCTGTTTGAATTTTTTTCTGCCTTTTAGATCTTTAATTCTAAATAAATCTGATCAAGAAACTTAGATGTGCTGGTTAGTTTTATGTCAACTTAACACACACTAGAGTCATCTGAAAGGAGGAAACATTAATTAAGAACATGCCTCCCTAAGATCTGGCCGTAAGGCATCTTCTCAATTAGTGATTAACTAATCACTAATTAATGGTGAGGGCCTTGTACATTGTAGGTGGTGCCATCTCTGGGCTGGTGATCCTGGGTTCTGTAAGAAAGCAGGTTGAGCAAGCCATGGAGAGCAAGCCAGTAAGCAGCATCCCTCCATGGTTTCTGCATCAGATCCTGCATCCAGATTCCTGCCCTGTTTGTGTTCCTCCGATGATGGACTATAATCTGGAAGTGTAAGTCAAGTAAACCCTTTCCTCTCCACCTTGCTGCTTGGTCATGATCATGTTTCACCACACCCTCAACTAAGTCAGATGTTAACATCATCATGTAGGCTAAAACTTTATCTCGCCAATGATGAAAAAAGCAGAAAATGATGTTGTACCACTTATAAATATGCTGAGGGACTGGAGCTGGAAATCAGGTTTTTAGGAGGTTGCTTCCATGAGTCCACTGATGTGAATATGTTCTTTCAATTCTTCACTCAGGCTTCAGTGCTTGTTCTGAGAGCAGCATTTCCTGTTTCCCCAAGATAGTCACCATCGTTAACAAAGCATATATTCAGACTCCCATATTCATATCCATACCACCACAATGCCTGTTTGTGTGTATATGGAAAACTTGATTTCATATACTATTTAACATTTGTGCAAACATATATGATGTCAAGAAAAGCTCAATAATTATATGGCAATGTGCCAATTAGTTGTTTTGGAATACAGTTCTAGAAGAAAAAACAATCTCCGTTTTCAGCAGAGTAGTTTTGCCTGTTTACAAGAGTCCATCAGCATCAGGCCTCTTAACTATGGCATTCCTTTATAGAAGTAGATAAGGAAGTTCATTAGCGTCCAGCAGCTCCTCCTAGCCATTTGTAGAACTCCTGCCTTAATTGGGCTGATGTGACCTCAAGAAGTCTTGGGAAGGGCATGAATATGTAGAATGGGAAAGATTAATGGAGGGAGTTCCATCAACGGGGAAGCCATCGTCTATGCTGGGTGAAGACTTCAGTGAAGCTCATTTGTGGTCACCCATAAATACTCACCCATGCTCTGTAAGTAAGCCAAAAACATTCATTGACAGTCTCAAAGTACTCGCCGGTTTGTCACTGGGACCCTAAGAGTGGAGGATAGTCCTTGTTTACATTTCCCCAGAGAAGGAATTCTTGAAGCATTAGCAAAATACTTTCAGTGCATTTTCTCATTTGTCACCCACATTTTGCTGTTCTCTGCTGAGGATGGCAGTTTCTCATGAGGGAAGAATACATATATTTTTTCCAATTTGTGGTAAAGCAAGTTGCCAAAATAAATGCACATGGCACACTGCAAGCCTGGGTTTCTTCTTAGTTAACAAATCTAAGGAAATTTTCACTGGTACAATATGTATACATCAAATAGCTACCAGCTATCATCCTATAGAAGTTAGGGAACAAAAGATGAGGAACTATGTTGATACCAACCTATATATCCCTGACAGAAAATGAACGGCCCAGTAGTTAATGCAGCTAGAACTATCTATGCTACCCTTTCTGAGGTTTAGTGGGTATTGCAAGAAAGATTGCAAGGAGCTAGCGGGCGATGGGGGTTAATGTAAGAGCCAGAAGGTAGGGAGATTTGAAACACAATCTTTAGGACATGCTACAGCCATTGGAATTATTATCTCATAGTAGCTATGGTCACCTGCACTTGACCTGCACACACTAAGGCTGTCAACAGGCAGTCATTGATAAAGGAGGAACTCATGAGCCCTATCCTCTCCTCACTAAACTTTTGCCAACTAACAAATTCTAGGAGAGTCACTGCCTTCAGCTGTGTTCCAATTGTGAGCCCACCAGGCTCCAAGGGACCATTCTAAACCTATGGTCACATGGGTTGTCTTGGATAAAATCAGAGGGGCATGAAACAAAGGCAAAGCACACTATTATGGATATGGACAAGGCTCTGTAGTGAGGAAGTAGGGATAAAGTGGGTAGGAGGGAGATTCGAGTGTGTGAGTGAGATTAAACAGAAAGCACTATATACATGCACGAAACTGTCAAAGAACAAATTTAAACAATGAAAAAAGAGCTACTTCCTAGCTGCTGAATCTGCTGGATCTAGTCATTTACTTCCCAGTTCAATGGAAGTTGAAAAATCACCTATGGTATTAATTTGTGTAAAACCTCTCAACTTCAGATGTGATTCAAAAGCTATTTTTATGAAGCAAAGTTGGAATCCTCAGCTTTTTGCTTTCAAATGACTAAAGCCATTCATCAGCTGTTCTCGTAAATGCCAAGTTTACATTTTTTTTTCCTAGATGAGATAAATATGTACAGGTTTGCTGAATTCCTCCAACTGTGCAGTCACATATAAGATTCAGAAAACAGCCACTAGTCGCTTTCCTGCTTCTAGATGAGGTTTTCAATCATATCTCCTCTTAAGAAAGTCTCCATTCATTTTACTTATCATTTTATCACTTTAAAAATGCAATCAGCAAACATACATTCAGCTTCTGCTGTGTGTTCAGCATGAACTGCAGGGTGCTAGATGCAGACACCCAGTTTACTTAACCTTTGTTGAGTTCTGGTCTCAGAGGTCTTACATGTCCTATAAAGGGAAGTGACTTTATAGAATGGTGCCTGGAATAGTGGATCCCTGAGTCTACAATTGTATGGACTGACTTGACATCTCAGTCATTTCAGGGTAGAAAGATACAGACTCTTAAAAGTTAGAGGACAAAAGGACTTAATGATGCCTCTTTAGTAAAATCAAAGATGGTGACACATTTGAGATATGGGACCACAGCTGGAAGACTGTGACTAGCCTGAGCTTATTCACAGAGACAGATGTTAAAGACTATGGTTCATCTACAAAACTGAACAAAGTGTTTACAGATACCCCATTCTGCTTCAGTGAATGGAAGGAAATAGAGATTTGAGCCTAACCATGGATGGGCAAAGGGTAAATATTTAGTAGTAGGGTATATTTTCTGGGTGACAAAAAGTGACCAGCTCAGCCTTTGTCTCACTCTCCTGGGAGACCAAAGAATTCTTTTTTTTTTTTCAACTTTTATTAGATATTTTCTTCATTTACATTTCAAGTGTTATCCAGAAAGTTCCCTATATCCTCCCCCCTCCCGGCCCTGCTCCCCTACCCACCCGCTCCCACCCCTTGGCCCCGGCGTTCCCCTGTATTGGGGCATATAAAGTCTGCATAACCAAGGGGCCTCTCTTCCCACTGATGGCC
>LR749487.1:188562-308206 GCA_902729485.2 Mus minutoides
ATTGTTTGAATGAGAATGTCACTCAGAGGCTCATATGTTTGAATATTTGGTCTCCAGTTGGTGGCTGTTAGGGGAGGAATAGGAGGTTTAGGGGCCTTCCTGGAAAAAGTACATCACTGGGGTTGGGCTTTGTAGTTTCAAAAGACTTGTACCATTATTGTTAGTTCTTTCTGCCTCTTGCTTCTGGATCCAGATGTTGGTTCTTAACTGTTTCTGCTACTGTGTCCTTGTTCTTCCCATCATGGACTCTAGTACTATGAAACTATAACCAAAAATTAAATGCTTTATTTTGTTAGTTGCCTTGGTTGTGTTTTGACAGCAATGGAAAAGTAATTAGGACAGAAACTGGTACCAGGTTATGGGTATTGCTATGACAGACATGACCATGTATTGCAAAGGAGTGTGGAAAGAGTTTGGTACTTTTAATAAGGAAAGCAGTTAAATGATTTAAGCAGAACTTAATGGGTTAGTCCACAAAGAGCTTGGAAGACAGTAGTGCTGAGAGCTATGCACTAGTTGGAGAGGTCCAACTCAAGAGGTTTCAGAAGAAAACAACATTAACAATGGGGCTAGAGACCATTCTTGTGATATCTTGGCAAAGAATGTAACTGCTTTCTTTTCTTGTCCTAAGAATTTGCCTGAGGGTAAATTTAAAGCAATGGACTAATTTGTTTTGGAGGATGATATTCCAAGGCAGAGTAATACTGACTTTGTTGCATGAATATTAATAATCACTCTTATATAGGAATACAAAGAGCAATCTAGTAAGCAGCCTCTGCTTCCAGGTTCTTGCCTTCCTTTGATGATGGACTGTGACCTGAGAATTTTAAGCTGGTATAAACCCTCTCCTCCGCAGGTTGTTCAAGGTCATGGTCTTCATCATAGCAATTGAAAAAAAACTAAGATAACCTCTATCATATCTACTCCTGACCATGGCATTCAACCATATGGATGAACCAAAACCAAGAATTCCCTATGCAGCCCAGGCTAGTCTTGAACTATGATCTTCCTGCCTCTGATTCCTGAGTATTAGGATTACAGGTGTGCACCAGCATGATCGGTTAAGACCATGAATACTAATGTGCTTCTAGATAGGGAATAATGTCTACAAGCCCTGCTGTCCATATCAATCAAATGCACCAAGCACATGGGAACTGTGGCTTTGGAAAGAATCAAACCCAAGATGCAAGACAACCAAATGTCCTGTTTCTAGGTGAGACTATTCTTAACTGTGCTAAGAAATGTTACTAAGAGCAAAGGAGGTCTGGAGATGCAGTGGAACTGAAACTGCGGAGACAGAAATGGAGAAACATTCCCATTTCTCCTTGTCTACAGCAAGGAATATTGTCCAGAACTTCATTTCAGGATCGCTTTCTACTAACCATTATTGTAATTTTCAAAAAGGGATGTAGATGGTGTAACAATGAACCTAAACTAGATGGCTTAAAAGGTTAAGCCAATTAGTGAAGTTCAGAGTCCAGATCAGAATCCTACAGACTTGGTTCTCGCCAGCTCTGCCCCTGTCCTCTCAGCTACCACTGTCTTCATCATCATATCATTGATGATGCTTTAATGAGCTACGTCACATAAAGGGTTAATGCTGGTGGTAGTGGTGGTGGTGGGTAGCTCAAATTCCTAGTGTTCTTGGCAAGGAGTCCCAGGTCTGTGTTTGCCAGACTCTGACAAAATACCTGAAAGACACAAGAGGGTGAAGATGTGGTCCATTGATTCAGTCTATCAGGATCCAGCGACCCAGCTCACAGTGGAGGAGACGGTTGGTGAAGGCTATTGACATCAGAACTGACAGCAAGGCAGCAAATAGGAACTAGGTGTAACCTGCACAGTCCGATTCCTGCTTACACCAGAAGTAATGAAATGAAATGGGCAGTGACAGACAAACATGACAATGTGGATCTGTGCAACAGACAAGGGGGAGATAGAAAGAGTGGGAAGTTGATGGGGCTTGGCAACTCCAGGAGAGGCTATTGATCAGGGTTGTAGGTTACAGAGCCATGTGTTGTCAGAGCGCAGAATGTCTGCCAGGAAGAAACAAGTGCTACAAGAAAGTTATAAGACAACACTAAGAGACATGCAAATATGGAAGAGGGAAGAGTTGGTACACTCTTATTTTCACTGTGGTCTCAAAAAGAGTCAAACAAGTGTGCTGTATACTTCTGTGCTTATTTGGTGCTCTTTGGTGATTAAGCAAGATGGAACTGTGACCTGGCTTTCCTAACAGATACATCTCTGGTAGTCTTTTTGCAAGAAGGACTGAATTATCCTCCAGAACCACCGTACTTGGGTCAGACTTGGAAGGTTTCCACCAGTTACCTCCTTCAGGGAAAATGTCCATACCCACCCCACTGTCTTCAAGGAACCTCATGTTACAGAACAACAATGCTATAGTGAACTGACTGAAGGGAGATGACAACAGGATATTCCTAGCCTTATTCCAGCTTCTAGAGCAGTGGTTCTCAATCATCCTAATACCCATTAACACAGTTTCTCACGTTGTGCTGACCCCCCAACCATAAAATTATTTTCATTGCTATTTTATAAGTGTAATTTTTCTACTATTATGAATTGTAATATAAATATCTGATATTCAGGATATCTGATATGTGAAGGGGTTGTTTGACCCCTGGAGGAGTCACAGCTCACAGATTGAGAGTCACTGTTCTAGAGAAACAGATAAACTTACTTCTTAAGGAAGCCTCTTTGCTCCAATCGCATTACAAGTTTGAGAACTGTCTAGTGCTAATGTGTATTACTTATATTTAAATGTGTCTCTGCCTATGATGGCAATTTCTGAGTCCTGATTTTGTAATCTTCTCCAAAGAACCATTTCTAAATAGGTCTACTTCCCCCATATCCTTTCTTTTCCACTGCCTCTTGTGAGTGGTAGGCTAGAAGGGAGCTTAAAGCATTTAAGAACTATCATTAAAAGTAGGTTTTGAAAATTTTAAAGCTATAGGGTAGTTTCTGTTGACTGAACCCCAGCTCACCACTAGTGTGTAGGGAAAGAGTCTAGAGCAGTTACAGACTGTTCTCCAAATGGGCACTGATTTAGTGTGTAGTTTCTACTACCCCACTTTAAGGTCCAGGCAGACCATGCTACCAGCCCCCACCCAGGAGTCATCCAGGATCCAAGGATGAAACACACACACACACACACACACACACACACACACACACACACCACATTAACTTATTTTTATTATGCTTTTAGCCCAATGGCCAGGCTCTTTGAAGCCTCTCTTGGCTATCATGCACTTCTTTTTACTCCCAATTCAACACCTCTAAATCTTTCCTCAGCTCAGTTGCTCAGTTACCTCTAGTCCTAGTTCAGCACTCTAAATCTGCCCTCAGTTTAGTTACATTTCTAATCTCCTACCTGCTACCCCAAGCCCAGTCAGGGAAGCAGCCAATGGCCAGACCCCACATGGCTGGAGGCTCTTTCTCCCTCCAAAGCATAGTCAACTAATCTTCTTTCTCTCTCCTGTGTCTGCTAGCCTGCCTGCAGGGAAACTGGATGTCCCCCCTCTTCTGCCCAGTCATTGGCCACTAGCACCTTTGTTGACTGATCAAGAGCCAATTGGAGAACAGAGCCTTCAGCATTCATTCTGATCAGAGAGCCAGAACCACCCCTTACACAAGATGAAAATGGTTTCAACCCCTTCATTGTGCTGTCATTCCAGGCTATAGGCATGGGTAAGAACAGAGAGCAAGCATGGGGGGAGGGTTGACAGGACTAGGGGGTCACTTGGATTTCTGTTCCCATTTCACAGAATTCAGGCTAGCTGAGCAGTCAATGCTTAGCTGCAGTCCTGGCATACAGAAACAGTAGATATTTTGGCTAGCTAGCAGTGTCTACTACAGTGCTGTTCTGTATATAGATCCAGTCACATGCATTCTAGTTACAAGTTACACTATCTTTAATGTAACATTTGCTATTGAACTACAAACTGCATTGGGTTAGGAGGCAGTCATTTTTCTTTTATGTATCTTGAGCCTCTGCTCCAGATACATTCCTGATAATTTAAATTTTTCAATAGTAATTTTTTTCTTTTTATAGAAAATATTACATGATCATATCTACCCCTTCCCATCTTCAATTTCTTCTAAGTTCCTCTAACAAAGTTCTCTCCATAATTGATGTCCTTTGGTTTTGGTAACCCAGAAAATCTAGTCAGTGCTGACCCTGAGTATGGGGACCTCCACAGAAGCATGTGAACCCTACCAGTGGCCAACATATTCAAGTAGAATGATTATCTATCCCCGGCAACTATTACCCACCAATAGATCCTCAGGAAGGGATGGGGCCTGGAGAGCACCTACCATTTATTCCAGAATTCTGGCTAGATCAGTGGCCAGTTCTGTACAGAAGACTGTGGCTCTAAGTTGATGAGCCTAACAGTCTTGTCAAGTCCATTAGACTGATTTCACAGCACTCCTCCCAACCCTTATGTTCTTCTCATTTCTTCTCTAAGACATTCTCTGAGCTTTGGTGGTAGCATTGGTGATGCATGTGCATGTGCATGCATGTGTGAAAGTGTGCATGAGCATGCATGCACAGGAGTGTGAGTGCTTGTGTGTGTTGTTAAAGACATCCTAACCTAGGGATGAAGACTCAGTCTCTTACCCTCAGCACTGCGAGTAGTTCTGCATCTCACCACAGAAAGCAGCTAGAGCAGTGATAGCCTATGGGTATGAATGTGAATCTTCATAAGGTGTCTGATTTTGCTTTTTCTGATCCTGCAAGTCTTTGTTATGTTTCTACTGCTGTGATTAACACCATGACCAAAAGCAACTGGGGAAAAAAGGATAAATCTCCTCTTACAGCCTGTAGTCCTCATTGAAGAGGGTCAGGGCAGGATCTTGGAGGCCAGAACTGAAGTAGAGGCTGTGGAGGGGTGCTGCTCACTGGCTTGTTCTCCACGGTTTGCTCAGCCTGCTTGCTTATAGAACCCAGGACCACCAGCCTAGAAGTGGGACCACCCACAATGGCCTGGGCCCTCCCACATCAATCACTAATTAAGAAAATGCACATAAGCTTGCCCACAGGTCAGTCAGGTAGGGAATTTCCTTAATTGTGGTTCTCTCTTCCCAAATAATTCTTGTGTCAAGTTGACATAAAACTAGCCAGCACACAGTGATTAACATCATGACCAAATATAACTTGGGGAAGAAAAGGATTTGTTTTAGGTTACTAGTGACAATGTATCTTTAAAGGAAGCTTAAGAAGTAGTTTAAGAAAGGAACCTGGGGGCAGGAATTGAAACAGAGACATGAAGGAAAGTGTCTTAAAGACTTGTTCAGCTACCTTCTTTTTATTTTATTTATTTATTTTTTATTAGATATTTTCTTTATTTACATTTCAAATGCTATCCGGAAAGTTCCCTATACCCTCCCCCTGCCCTGATCCCCCACCTGCCCACTCCTACCTTCCTGGCCCTGGCATTCCCCTGTACTGGGGCATATAAAGTTTGTAAGACCAAGGGGCCTCTCTTCCCAGTGATGGCCAACTAGACCATCTTCTGCTAGTGATATGCATCTAGAGACACGAGCTCTGGGGGTACTGTTTAGTTCATATTGTTGTTCCACCTAAAGGGTTGTAGACCCCTTCAACTCCTTGGGTAATTTCTCTAGCTCCTCCATTGGGGGCTCTGTTCCATCCTATAGATGAATGTGAGCATCCCCGTCTGTGTTTGCCAGGCACTGGCATAGCCTCGAGATAGTTATATCAGGGTCCTTTCAGCAAAATCTTGCTGGCATATGCAATAGTGTCTGAATTTGGTGGCTGATTATGGGATGGATCCCCAGGTGGTGTAATATCTGGATGGTCCATCCTTTCATCTTATCTGCTACCTTCTTTATACAGTCCAGTCCCACCTGCCCAGGGATGACAGTACCCACAATGAGTCTGACCCTTTAACATTAATCAGAAATCAAAACAATGCCCCACAGATAAACATATCCATAGGCTAATCTGATAGAGGCAACTCCTCAGTAGAGATTCCCTTTGTTTGTCAAGGTTTGTTTCAAGTTGAAAAACACTGTGGCAGAAGGCAATTTGATAACATAACCATTCAGCAAAAATAAAAAAACACATGCTTCTAACTAGGATAACAGTAGTAGACATGATTCCCTTGTGTAGAGTAGGCCTCAAATCCAACCAAATGCTATGATCATACAGAGGGCCTAATGCTGGAAGACCACTGATGTCCTCTTTTTTTTTTTTCTTCGAGACAGGGTTTCTCTGTGTAGCCCTGGCTGTCCTGGAACTCACTCTGTAGACCAGGCTGGCCTAGAACTCAGAAATCCGCCTGCCTCTGCCTCCCAAGTGCTAGGATTAAAGGCGTGCACCACCACTGCCTGGCCACTGATGTCTTCTTTAGCAGCCTGTGTAGCACCTTACAGCACTGTGGAAGTTAGCTAGAAGGGAGGCCTGGTCAGTTCAAGATTCATTTCTCTTGGCTTTTAGCCAATGTGAGATGTTTTTAGCACTAGTATCTTACCATGCAGCTATGGTGACCAAGAGCAATGGCAATAGCCTGTGTTATTGTGGAGACTTCCAAGCCTAAAATGGAGGACACACCTGTGAGGAACTTTTACTTAATTTGAAGTAGATCTACTTCTAACCCAGGTCTTTGAGGTAAAAAGGCATGCTTTTAATCCAGATCATTTGATCTGGGAAACTCCACCTCTAATCTGGACCACACCTTCAACTGGAAGCCCATACAAGGATGTGGAAGAAGAATGCTTTCACTCTTGGCCTGTTTGCTCTGCTTATGCATTCCTTCACTTTGCAAGTCCATTCCTTCACTGGCACTAGAGCCTGCTTCTTCAGGATTCCAGTGTATGCTGAAGACCAGTAAGACATTCAGCCTTGTGGACTGAGTCTGTAGACCTTGACAGCCATCCATTGTTAGGTTAACTAGGTGTGTCCTCCATCTGTAAGTCACTCTAATAAATCTATTTCTATACACAGACTCATTTTATAGGTTCTCTTACCTTAGAGAATCATGACTAACATGTGACCCTTAGGTAAGTCTTTTTGTAATGTACTAACAGACTACTTATTTTCCATCAACCCAAAGGCAAAGACTATTACCACATAGGACCTGAGGCTTGTGAAAGAGTGGATAAATTATTTTTACTATGTTATTTGTTTCATTACTATAAGAACCAGGAAATTGTTACCACAGTGAATCATGGTATTTGGGGTAATCTGGCTTGCCATGGTCATTCATGTTTGGCTCCATAATAAACTCTCTTGTAAAACTTCGCCAAGATATCAATGCTGCTTGGTTTTTTTTCCTCTTTTCTAGACCATTTTGGGTTCTCCTTTTCAATCTTAAAAAGAATATGAGTGTTTTGCCTGCATGTATGTAGGTATGTATTCATACATGTACCATGTGCTGGCAGTGGATGGGGAGGTTAGAAGAGGGTGTTGGATATCTTGGAATTAGAGTTACAGACAGTTGGGAGCCACCATGTGGATGCTGGAAACTGAACCTGGTTCTCTGCAGAGCAACAGGTGCTTTTAACTGCTGAACATTCCAGATCCATACTGGTTTATTCTTTAGAGAAAGGCTTATGGTATCCTCTACTGTGTGTATATGTACGCGCTGTGTGTGTGTGTGTGTGTGTGTGTGTGTGTGTGTGTGTGTGTGTGTGTGTGTTGGTGAGTTTTCTCTATCCAGCATGTTTTCTTTTTGTTGAATCAAGCATGTATGCTCCACTGTACCTTTTCCAGCCTGTGTTCATTGTGATTGACTTGCTGTTTAGACACCCCTTACCAGAGGCTTCTCACAGAAAAACAAAACAAAACAAAACAAAACAAAACAAAAGAACCTTAAATGCCTTGTAAATGAGAGTCATACAAAGCATGAACCCCTTAGGTGGTTGGTCAGGGGATGTTCTCTTTAAGGGGAAAGGGCAGTGTGGCTCTGGGCACTTTTGGGGGGGTATGAAGAACCAATGATAGCTGCAGCCAAGTTCACCAGGTCTGGATGTGGAGTCAGCCTCAGCTTTTCTTCTGTGGAGTTACCTGGCAGGATTCTGCTTTAAGTAGAACTAGGAGCTCCAGGAAAAGCCCCATCTTACATTTTGTGAGGAGAGACGCAGGGTAGTGGAAGTGCAGACAACCATGGTTCCACTGTAGTTCAAAGCACTTAGCATGCCAGCATGTCATACTTTGAGGTATGTTTTTCTTAGCCCTGATACCCTTTTTCCACCTATTCCTCTCAGTAGAATGTATCAATCCTTACCTTGTGTTTTTAATCACAGGTAGAACACAAGCTCCACAGAGAACTGATGTAAATAAAGGTCTGGAAATCACTGAAAGAAGATGCAGATTCAGATAGGATGCAAAAACAGAGAACATTTATTCTGCAGAAACAATCAGCATGTAGGGGTCAACTATTTTTTGACAAAGGCACACAGGCCTTCTTACAGGAGACCCAGGGAACTCTCTAGAAGGATTAGGTAATCTAAAATTTAATTGGTGGGTGCTAGAGTCACAGGTCGCCAGTGGTCTACAATCCTATGTCATGAACGTTTAACCATAGGAGGAGATAGGGCTGTCCATAGCATAGCTGGCCCATCCTGAGATAAGATATTTTCCCATTTTGTGGTTATCCCCAGGCTGTTTTTTGAGAGGGGGTTTTATGACTTTGTTTCTGGATTTTATGGTCTCTTCCTGAAGCTGGTGTCTTATGGCCTAGTTCCTGGGACATAGGGTTAGTTCCTGGAGCTGGTGCCTTACGGCCACTGTTTTGAAATCAGGCCTGGCCCTTAAATAGAGACAAATGGGATTTATGTTGTCTTTTCACTGATCTGTCTTTTCTTTCAGTCTCTGTACCAAATATGGTGGATGCTCAGCAGGCTGAATTAGCTCATGCAGGGTTTCAGCAATTCAAATGGAGCTGTGACCCTCTGAACCTCATCCTATCCTGTCTGAACCTGTGTTCTTTCCTAATGGCTACCAGCCTAGTCCTGCCACCTTGGCCATAGGACAGCTGAGGAGAATGCAGCCCTCAGGAAAAAAGGGTCCATGATAGTGGTTTGGTGCTGCTGAAGGCCAGATAAGATTCACTCTTATCTTCTGTTTCTCAAGGCATGGAAGGGAGGTCCAGGCTACTGCATCTCTTCACTGTTGTGATGGGGGATGTGTGTGATTTTCATTGAGTGGGTGCCAATAAGGATCAGGAAGACATTTCACATTCTATTGATGGGGGAGATGAAAAGGAAGTAAGTTCAGTTTTATATGGGATAGGTGAAAATGGTGACCACAAAATATCTTCACAGAGATTTTCTAGGCAGAAACGCATCCCCAAGCACCCCCATCTGTGTGGATGCACACTCTGAACCGTCGTTAATGAGCCCTGGCACAGGAAGGAGGAGGTAATCCTGGAACCGCTGGGAGCACACTTTGTTGGAATATGCTCAGGACAATCAAGGGCAGTTGGTGGAGAGTCACTGACCTGTTAAATCTACAGCACCCACAACCAGTACCATCTCAGGTGAACCTCTGACAGCGAGGCTCTGCCAAGGAAGAAAAAGACAAAAATACCAGCATCCTAACACAGAGATATGTAAGATAAAACACACACAAAGACGCTTTCCTGAAACTAGAACTGGGTTAGTGTCAGGAAATTAAACATAGCCATCTCTGGAGATGGAGGAGAGCAGCTGGAAACCAAGCCAACCAAAGACTACAAAGCAAGCCGGGCTCAGCATCTTTCACTGCTGCTCTTTTCATGGTTTTTTATAAGATATGTTTCTTCTGCATGATTCTTAAATAAAATCATCAGTGGACAGTTCCTGAAGGGTTCTAGTTCGATCATGTCATTTCTACAAACTTGCTTTTAAAAAGGTTTGTTGTTGTCTAAAAAACTGCCTTTCTAAACAGTTTGTTTATAATAATTTATGGATCTTGTTGGACTTTGTGACTGGACAAATGAGGACTATTAATGCTTGACATGGTAGTCTTATTCTAGTGGATGTGGAGATGCTGAAGGGAGTGTGGAGCCCCTTTCAAGCTGCCATCCAAATAGAGACAAATACCGAGCCTACAGTTATTCCACAGTGTGTCCCATTGAGAGGCTTCTCATCCACACAAAGAATAATAACCAAATAATAACCAAAGGAGGAACTGCTTCCAATAAAACTGGAACACTGGCATTTCAGCTCTCTAGGATTCCTCTTATAGTTTCTCTATGTTTTTCAACAGTAAGCTCTTTCCTTTTACTGAATCGATACCTATTTTAAAAAGAAAAGAAACAGCACCAGGAGGAGAAAGGAAAGGTAGCTCAGGGATACAGTGATTTCCCAGCATGCACAGATCCCTAGGTTTGGTTCCCAGCACTGTATAAAACAACACCTCACAACTGAGTTGTGGGGGAAACTCATGGAAAGCCTGCCAGCAAGTCCACACTGACACTGAGGAACGGGGCACATTTTCCTCTACTAGCTGGGAGAAGAGAGATAACTTCTGGGAAAATAGAAGTGAAGGGATGGATATTCATCTGTAAGGGTGACCACGTATTACTACTAAAAAGCAAAGGTTTAGTTTGTCAGAGAGCATTTTAAACTGTGTGCCCTACTCAGGGCAACAAGATCTATGTCCTTGACTAAGCAAAACAAATGCAGAACCAACAGATTTCGAAGAACATTATAGGAAAGAGAAAGAAGGGCAAGGAGCGCGATCACCAACCACATCTGCTCGTAACAGACACGGTGGGAGGTGCCTATTCTCAGTCTGTGTGCTGTCAGATGCCACAACTCTGGAGGGTTCATGGTCACTCTTGCTCATCTGCCTCCTCAAATAAAATGCCAAAAGGCCCACTCTCAATAGTTTCCTGATTCCTGGGCAGCAACATGGTGGTAGTCACTGGGGCAAATCCCTAGTTTATTCTGAGCTATTGTCCTAGTATGAATTAGTTGTACCTCTTCAAAGGATCATGCATTTGGGACCCATACAGTTGGGTGAGACTAGAAGAGCTCTTTTCCAACCCAGGGGCTGCTGCCTGGGAGTAAGTGGGCTACAACACAGCTGCTGTGAGAAGAGCTCTCACTATGCAACAACATCCTCCGTTCTTCCTTCCTGGGGTGAGCTGACAACCATGCTCACCCCAGTCTCTAACTGCATCAGGCTTTTTCTTATTTTATTCATGGATCTGTCCTCACTTCTGGGAAGCCAGACTATGAGGGACATAGAGAAATTCCTGCAGGTCTTTGCTGCTTTTCTATGTCTATGTGTTGCTGGCCCCTCCTGGGAAGCCAGACTATGAGGGTCATAGAGAAATTCCTGCAGGTCTTTGCTGCTTTTCTATGTCTATGTGGTGCTGGCCCCTCCTGGGAAGGCTTCGGCTGCTTTATGAGTCCGGCCTCCCTTGTTTCTCATTCACACATTTAGTTTCTGACACAGGATTCTCGCTATCCGGCTGCATACCACTATGCTACTTCCAGGCTCTTTAGTTTAGTTGGGATGGGTCTCTGCTGCTGGGGCTGTTCCCACCCTGTGGTATCTATTTAACACGGGTGGAAAGTTGAATGTATTCAGGTATTCAGCGAATGTTTGTTGCCACCCATAAAGCATTTCAAGCTCATCGAAGGTGACAGCAAGATGATCTCACATTTTGATTTTTAAAGGCTGAAATATGATTTTTCTTAAATAAAAGGAAAGGTAGCCTGGAAAACATCATGCCTCTAACAGTGCTCTGGAAACGCAGTTGAATTTGATATTCAGTCAGGAGCTTCCAACAGACGTTGATTGTACTATAAACTTAGCACAGAGAACCTGCCAGTGTGACAGAGGAGGCTTTAGATCAGGTTTAAGGCTTGTCTTGCCTCAGTACATGTGCTAATATATCCAGTCAGTCTCGAGTGCAGCTGGTAAAACATGTGGACTCTGTAGATCAAATGGGACTTCTACATTTCATGGTTCTGTATTCTGATTCTTAGGATTATTTTGTTTTTCTAATTGGAAAGCAGACATTGCTTCTGATGGAGGAACATCAAGATTTATTGATCATCCCAAAATATCTTGCAGAACAATAAATTTTACATTTTGCAATTTAAAAAGCTGACACACAGTTGCTGATTTTGAACGCTTTCAAGCAGCAGCAGAAAGTTCCAAACTTTGCATATGTAACAGGAAGCTAACGGCTCATTCAGAAAACAGACTTGCAAGTGATGTCTATTTTAACTAAGACAGCATTTTTCTTGCAACTTTGCTCAGCTAATCAAAAAATTTAATTCTTAAGGATACAAGTGTTTACTTTCTTCTGAATTTTAACAAGTTTTAAATATTTCAAGGGCTTTTCCTTCCTCTCGTTCTTTAATTTCTCTTCCCTGCCCATCAACCACCAGAACTTACTCTTTCTGCATGGGCTTCATGACTGTTTTTTCAGGCTTAGGTTTTACCGATGGCTTCATCAGGACCATCTTTTCATAACTTCTCTTCACATACTAAGACAAGTAATTGTCTTTTCTTTGTTTAATTTTTAAGGCTGGATTGTATCATGATTCCCAGCTCTGCTGACTGACACTTCTGTATTCCTATATTTAACAGATGCTCAGAAAATGCTTGATATATTATATTTTAGTCCAACCCTTATATGCATCTCAATACAAAACTACAGTCATGTTTATAAGGTAAAAACCATCTAAGAGTTCTGTACAACATGGTATTATTAACAATGCAGCTTCTGAAGTTAAATACCAGGGGTTAATTTTGGTTTTCTGATGTGTGTTACACGCCTTGGTTTTGTGGTACAACAGAGGCACAGCCATCACCATCCTCCAGTACCTTGTGAGTCCCAGGAAAGCATCAGCCCTTGCCAGGCTTGTTCTAATGCAGGAAGGTGAAAATGAAGTCTAAAGAAGCTAAGACTCAGAATTTTGATGGAATATTTGATCACAAAACATGCAGTTGTGAATTTTCAATTCATAAACTATTTCTATGGTTCAGTGAATATTAGAGTTGCTGGTACAAATCATGGAAATGGGTTCCACTTGATTTCAATCACTGTTTACCATTTGAATGCCATTGGCATGCAAAGGTCCAATCATGACAAACAGAATACAGCACCCACCACACTAACACATCAGTTCACTCACTAATGGCTGTCTGGTTAACGTCAACACAAAAGGCACAGCTGGAAAACCACCACCCATCCTCCCTACAGGGCCAGCCGCACTAGCTAACCAGGCAAGAGTCCTCATTGCTGGGCTTGACTTCTCCCTCCAGCAATGAGTTCATCACAACCTTCGTCAAGTAGCTGCAGGTTCCTCTTTTTCCCAGTGGGGGCGTGTTGTAAAAGGAAGTCATGTCATCCTACAAAGGAAGAGAGTAAACAAGTCCTTTGAACTGACAGGTGAAATCAGCAGCTGCCCAGGGGGGAGATAAATTTGCAGAGAGATTTCCTCATAGAAATTATGAGCTTCCTGTACTTGGCTTTCATTTTCTCAAGGCATCTTCTCGGCATATAAAACAAAAGCAGACATTTTTAGCAGCCTTCTCTTTGCTAGTAATTTTTATTTATGTAGGGAACCCTTTCACAGATGAGCATACAATATGAAGCAGAGAGCCCAGAAGGGAGTACATTAGACAGTACGCAGCCCTGGTGATGCCTGTTCTACACCCCCATCTTCCTCTGACTTTATTTTACAGCCTTCTGGAATCAGTGGATCCTCCCTGGAAAAACACATTTTAATTGTCAACCACATAAAAAATTATCTCATCTTAAATTTCTTTTTTTTTTTCCATAAGTTCCTAGCTCAATTAATCAGTAATTAGCTAAAAAGTAATATTAATTCATCCAGTAAGTCTGACTGCCTCTAAAGCATTCTATTTTGTGCTCTATACATATGTTTGGAAAGTGATAAGATTAGAGACTATTTCAGCAGCGGAGACAATGAGAACATTCTGCAGGACACTGGCCTCTTGACTTACTTGTTTTTCGATTTCTTTTAGCCGACTCTCATCTTTTTGAAACTCATGAAATGCTTCTTTGACCAGTCTGTCCAGATCCACTTTGTCTTGAAACTCCAGCTCAGGGTTTCTTTCCAGCACAATTGATACGACCATTAGTAACTAGAAGATATGGATATAAAAAGCCACTGACATGAACCACAACAGCAACATAGTCTGGCCAGGGTTTCATCAATGGATGTGATGGGCAGTGGATCTATGAATAGAATCCTAATTTTGAAAATTGGCAGCCATAGAGAGATCTTTTTAGTCGCTGAAATAAAACTAGTAACACAGAACAATGACATTTAGGGATAAAGAGGAAGCCCAGTTGGCTCAGTGTTTGCCTTCATCAACCTACTATTTGGCTGGACCATAATTTATCCCAGAAGCAATGCTCATTTTATTTTAAGATATTATTTTGATTGTATATGTATGTATATGTGTGTGTGTGGGGTATGTGAGTTCAGTGCCCACAGAGGCCAGAAAAGAAGATGGCACTGGATCCCCCGAAGTTGGAATTACAGGTAATTTTGAGCCACCTGATATGAATGCTAGGGACCAAACTTAGGCCTTAGGGAAGAGCAGCAAGTGCTCTCAAACACTGAGCCATCTCTTCAAGTCCTTATGATGTTCATTTTTTAAAAATTTATTATTAGTTTCTTTTTTTTTTATTTTTGTGAGATATATTTTTTTAACATAGCCCTGGCTGTCCTAGAACTCACTGTGTAGACTAGGTTGTCCTGAAACTCAGAGATTCATCTGTCTCTGCCTCCCAAGTACTGTGATTAATGGTCTGAGCCACTACAACTGGCTTATAATGCTCATTCTAGATGACAAATATCCATGTATAGACTATGGCTATGTATGTGGTAATCGGTAGGGGCCTTCTGAAGAACCTTATACATTGTACACTGACCAGGAAACAGACTTCCTGGTTCTACATCTAGAAATCTTACTGGGTGCATGTTATCTAAATACTGCAAGGCAAAACCTGAAGACATAACAGTAAAGTTCAGGGGTCACAATGTGTCAGTCCCATGGGCAGGACAGTCTTTAGACAGGAGAATATGAAAGGTACCAAAGCCACCAGAGGTCAGTGAGAAAAAGCTCTAAGTCCACTATCTGTTCTAGACACTAGACACTGGACACTAGGCATGAGAGGCCGAAGACACAGCACAAGGAAAGCATCCTTCTGATAATGCTGTCTTTCCATACCCCTTCTCCACATCCCTCCTCACATCTGAGTGACTGGGCCATACTATTCCACATGATGGGATATCAGAGATGAGACTGAATGTCACCTAGGGTTAGCTGTAGCTCCAGAAATAACAGACTGACCAGGGGCCAAATCTAGCTTCTATGTCAACAAGACATATAACTTACTTGCAAGAATAGAATGTCTGACAGAGACACTGCCAGAGAAAGAGGCAATGGGAGGGTTGGCCACACACTAAATTTTCCATTGAATTCACTTGACAACATCTTATGGAGGGAGAAGGGCAAGTATGTGAATGTGCACGCACAGGTGCGTGTACTTTAGTGCTCTACACAATGTCTTCTCTTCATAGGCGGATGTTTTGAAAGATGTCCTTCAAAAATCGAGCAGCAATGATCTCTTGCTCCCTGTATTGCTCTAAACTGTTGCAACATTCTACATTAGTACTGTATTATTTCTGTAATTAGGAAAAGCTAAAACCAAAAACTCCCTCTGCTATTGTGGCAATGCTGATGCAATGGCTGCCTATAATGAATGAAGCTGGGTGGCTGGTCTGTTTGGTTTAAGGAGTTTAAGGAACATGAATGGTAGGTATGCTCTGACCCAGGTCAAGGATGTCTGTCTTCTTGAGGACTTTATTGGAGGAGTTGACGGGTGATGGGCAGAGTTCTTGGTCTCTTGGAGGAGAGGGTAGTTTTCCATATTATTCTTTAGTGAGCAGACAGAAAGTAAGCCTTTGGTGATCTAATTTTTTTTTTTTAAATACAAACCTCAACAATGATCTGTCTATACTTTGGCTGGTCAATGTTTCCCAGCATATCTTCAACAAGGAGAGAAAAATTCATCTCATACATGGTCATATCTGACAAAGTTGGTTGCTGAAAAAGAAGAAAACACTCCACATTAACATGCTGAGTATTACCCTCTGTGTCTCATTTAATAGAGGAATTTCATTTTCTAATCAATAATCTTTCCAGTTTCTATAAAACCGGAGAGAGCATTTTCACCTCTGTGATTAGGTTGTATATATGTCAAACTACTGAAGCCAGCCAGGTGACTATTGTGATAAATTAAGCTTCCCTCTTTTAGTAGTTATCTTCATTACATTAATAATTTTAGGGGAAAGGACTGTATTAAAAGTTCATTCCATATATAAAAGTAACAGCTAAAAACTGAGACAATGGACAGGGTACATACTGCATTCAGAATTTACACGAGGGGTTACGCTTGCTTTTGACTTTAAGATCTAAGTCACTGCTATTGCATTTGTATCACTTTTCTGTTAATCTTTCTCAAGAAACCAGCAGAAAAATACTACAAATAAGCAAAAATTATATGCAGAAATGGCAGGAAACAGAAAAAAAAAAGGCAAAACTAAAAGAACCTTTCTCTTCGCCTTTTGTTTAAAACAACCAGCCTTTCATTCACTGTAGAACAGTCAATCCCATCCAAATCAAGGCATGGAGACCCTGGTGGCCAACTGTGACTGTCAAGTTGGTTGTATTAAGTACAGAGAGCATTAGTGAGACACACCTTTCCTTGTGTGAGGATGTTTCTAGAAAAGTGTGAGCAAAGAAGACCTGCCCTAAATGTGGGCAGCCCGAGCTAGAGTCTGAATAAAGGTTAAAGGCCTACTGTGCACAGGCATTCCTCGCTTCCTGCTTCTCAATCACCACCTTGAACTCAACTGTCCCCACTGTCATTTTTCCCATGCCAGGATGGACTGTATGCCTGTGAACCATGAGCTACAATAAACCCTTCTTTCTGTGTTGCTTTGTGGGAGGTATTTGGTAACAATGATGAGGAATATAAATATAATAGAGAGTAGCCCTCAAGGACAGGAGAGGAGATTCCTCATGGCAGGCCTGAGTGCCAGAAAGCAGATAAGGTCAGAAGAGTATTCCAAGAGATGCAGAGAGAACAGGACACACTTGTTTTTGTTTCAGCGACTTACAGTGAATTTAGTCAGGACCTTAAAACAAAGTACATCTATTTGCTACGTAGAATAGTATTGAGGGAGCTCTTGCTTGTCTTCTTGACATAAGGTGACAGAAAAGTGTTTGGTGTATAATAGTGTCTTTATCCTATATTCAATACAACTATTGTATTCCACACTCAGTATAACCCAACACATTGTTACATGTAGTACTTGACTTGAGAATCCTGAAGCCTAGCTGCCAAGACAGTTGCCTATTGCATATGTTTAGATGTCTAACAATAAGGTTAATGTGGTCACAGAAGGAAAGGAAGACTCTTTTTGGGGGGTTTCATATTAACATCTCCTTAATCTATCTTTTTCGAACAGCCTAGCTCCTTAGCATTGATGATAATCACAGAGAAGAGATTTTTTTCCACTCTTCTGAAAGGACTTAAAATATAACTAATCGGAGAAGTGAAAGGGCTCAGAAGCCCAATTGTCAGGTGTCAGTTACTTACTGAGTATGAACCGTGGGGAAATCATCCCATTGTTTTGGTATCCTCATCCTGAATAACATGGTAATAACAAAGTCCCTTTGCTAAAGTAGATGTCTGAGGGAGAGCTAGACATGCCTCTGTGAAGTCTAGTAAAAGGCAGTGAGAATCATGACAGCCCAGTAAAGAATTAATTTGATGGAAGGAACAGATGAAAATATAAAAGCTAGGAAAGAGCTGGCTAATAGTAAACCAACTAGAAAATATGCCAACAGCATTGCAGGAATTATACAGGAATCTCTATATAATAACCTTCGGTGAAAATAGCCTCAACTTAATAATAAGGAGGCACTGACTATATGATTGGATTTAAAAATTGGACCTAATTATTTGTTGTCGCCAAGAAACAGACCTCACTGGTGAAGACACCCACAAGCTAAGAATCAATGAATGGAGTCAATCTACTAGGTGAGCAGCAGCTGAGAATGAGCTGATGTAACTATCATTATAGCTGATAAATTAGGCTCCAATCAAAATTAGAGGAGATCAATAGGTCATTATAGCAATACTAATATGGAACATAAGACTATAAGACCATAGTTGCAAATGTGTATGCACCAAATGTTAGGACTCCCAATTTCACAAATAAATAGTACCAAACATAAAAGGTAACAGAGTGTAATATAGTGAACAACTTCAATGCCTAGTGCTCATCTTCAGATAGGCCATGCACAGCACTTCGGATTTTGTGACGGCTAGTTTTAACTGTCAACTTGACACAATCCAGAACCATTTGGAAGTCTCAATGAAGGACTTTTAGATTATGTCAGCCTGTAAGCATGTCTGTGGGGGATTATCTTGACTAATGGGAAGACTTGTCCACTGTGGGTAGCACCCTTCCCTGGACTAAGGATTCTGGAATGTATATGAAATGGGAAAAGAGAACTGAATACGAGCATGCACACATTAATTCATTGCTATGGATATAATATGATTATCTGCTTCAAGTTCCTGTCTTCCAGACTTTCCTGCAATGATGGGCTATAGTAAACCCTTCTCTCTTAAGTCACTTTTATCAGAGTATTTCATCACAGCAGAAGGACGTGAAACAAAGACAGAGTTAAACTATAATATAGATCAATAACTTAATAGATATGTCAGAACATTCCATCCAGCAGACATAGAATATGTAGTTTTCTGATCAGCTTATGGAACTTCCTTTAAAATAGATCATATGTGTGTATGTATGTATGTATGTATGTAATGTGTGTATGTATGTTCTGCTACTCTATAGAATCCTGAATAATACAATATAACTAGTTAAAAATAATTTAAATAAGTAAATGACTAAAAGATTTTAAGTAAATAAACTAATAATGCATCACAAGGCCTTAGAAAAAAGAAAGTTCTAAGACCTAAAGCAATAGATGCCAATAAACAATACAGAACAAGGAAGAAATGAATGAAATGGAGAGCAGAGAGCAATCCATAGAGCTGCATTGCTAACAACCAGTGAGGCTGAAGCAGTCATGTCTCCAGCGCAGGAATGCACAGACTCACTGCCAAATTCTGCCTAACCCTTAAAGAAGTCCCAATGCCAGTGCTTCTCAAACCGTTTCATAAAATACACTTTTCTATTTTCAAATTTGTTCTAGGAAACTAGCTTTACCTTGTAGCGAAACTAGATAAAGATACAACAAAAATATAATAAAAACTGTCATAACACAGCAATATTGTTAAAACTACAAACAGTTTTTGTTAAACAAGACTCAGAAAGACAAATCCTGAATAATTAAAAGTAGACTAAAACAGGAATAAGGGGGGATAAGGAGAGGGGAGAAAGATGTAAGAGGCAGGGAAGCAGAGGGGGTAATGTAGCCCACGTACTAAAATGCAGAAGGTGGAAGGAGAGGGAAGCAGCAAGAGGCGCACAGCTGAGAGAATGAGGGAGTGCAGCTGGGGAGAGGAACTAAGAACAAAGTATAACAATGCATGCCCCAAGATGCTGTGAGGAAACCATTACGTGGTGCAGCAACCTAAAAATCAAAACAGGAAAAGACACAGAAAACGAAACCATGACACCTGCAGGGCAATAGAACAAACAAGAAATGAGTATGTTAAGGCCTACTTAGACCTCATGTGTGTATGTGTGTGCATGCATGCGCTCTCACACATAATGAAACTAGAAAGTGGATCATGAGAGGGGAGAAAGAAATACTAAACAAGTGTGGAAAGGGAGGGTGTGATAGATTACATGTGACATAAGAGCAGAAGAAGAGACAACTTGGGAGAAGGAAGGGGATTAGCCAGAGAGAGCAGAGGGCATGGAAGAGGGCAGTGGGGGAAGGGAATGAATTCAAAGTATACGGACACATATGCATGAAAATCTAATATTGAAACTCATAACTCTGTATCCTACCTTAAAAATTTAATGAAAAAACATAAAGGTTTTCACAGAATTGTTATCAGAATTAAATGGTACTTCAGGAGTTTGTAAAATCAAACAAATAATGTATGTGTNTATATATATATATATATATATATATATATATATATATATATATATATACACATTATATGTATATATACATAATATATAATTATCTATCTATCTATCTATCTATCTATCTATCTATCTATCTATATCAAAGCAAAGAGAGGTTAGTAAATGTAGCTGAGGCTATTATAGAATCAAATGGAGTCTGGTAGGTAGTTGGTAGGGTAAGGGTTGGGGATGAACTGGGACAAGTGTCAACAGGTACCAACAGGTGTCCACAGTCCACTGCCCATGCTGACAGGGATGAGGCCTAGGGGAAACAGAAGAGATGATGTCATGGTTTTCAGGAGATAGGTTGGCTGGAGCAGTAGCTGCTACAGGGCATCTGAAGAAGGCTAGAGTACCCATACAGGCCACTAAGGTTACTACCTGTGAGCACCAAGAAGAATATTGTTTAAACTTCTGTATCAGCTTTTACGTAAGAAATAGACCTGTGACATAATCCTAACTTTGAATGGCTAAGAGGGTTTCAATGAAGAGCTTGCAGCAGATCCTTAGACACCTCCTTCTGAGAAAAAGGACAGCACCAATTTCTGTGAGCTGCTCTTCTGTTGACATAAGCAAAATACATATGGGTACATCTGAGACTATTTGTTTTTTCATATAAAGAACTAACTCAAAATTGATGTATAGTTTCAATACTAGAAGCAGATATAGTATTCTATTTCTGCCTTTGTGTAAGCAGACCGAGTTGAAGACTAGGACTAAAGAGCAGGCTAATTTATACCATCCACACTAGTTCATCTGCACCATCAATAAGTCACACCACAAGGAACCTGAAAGTCAGCATTTCTCACTACAGTGCTTCCCATGGTCCACACATCACAGGCCACTCTGCATTGTAGGCTGGATCTATGCCTGATTTTCAAGGCATCTTTCATGTTTGTGAGGCTCTAGCACCAGCCCACCATTGCTCAGTGGTGAAGTACCACTACTTGAGATAAAGTTAATATAATCTGTGGGTTAGTTTTGGTCAACTTGGCACAGCCAGGGTAACGGGTTGAGGGAACATCAACTGAGGAATTGCCTCCATCAGATTGATCTGTAGGTAAGTCAGTCTCTCTCTCTCTCTCTCTCTCTCTCTCTCTCTCTCTCTCTCTCTGTGTGTGTGTGTGTGTGTGTGTGTGTGTGTGTGTGTGTGTGGCGTGTATGTGTGGGTATTTTCCTGAGCAGTATTTGATGTGGCTGGGCCCAGCTCACTGCAGGCAGTGCCACCCCTACGCTGGTATTCCTGAGTTATGTAAGAAAGCAGGCTGAGTTACCCATGCTGAGCAAGGCAGTAAGCATCACTCTTCTGTGTTTCTGTTTCAGTTCCTGCCTCCAGGTTCCTTCCTTGAGCTCCTGCCCTGACTTCCCTTCATGATGGACCATAAACCAAAGACCCTTTGGTTATGGTGTTTATCACAGCAATAGAAGGCAAATTAGTACATGAAAGAAAGAAGCCCTACATTTGCAAATAAGTGAACAGAGCTAGGACAGCTTGCTCAATAAGAGGTTTCAGCATGTGGTATTCAGAGAGGGTTCTGGAAGCATCAGAAATACTCCAATACAAGGACATAGATACAACTTCTCAGCAATTATACATTTGGTAAAGCTTTTTCTTTCTACATGGACACTGAAATTTGGAAATAAAATGAACATGGGCTGGATAAAAAATTCTAAAACAAATGGCAACTCATTTTCTGGCATTTCCTGTCTTTAACACCCCAGCTTTGAGCATTCTTAGAACACAGGGAAGAAGAAAAGTTGTCGGTAGTGCAGAGGGAAAAAGAATCCCTTCCCTTGCTTTGGTCCTTTCTCCCAACGTAAGTGCACTTTACCTGTGGCAAATGCTTCCCAGCTACAAGTTATGGTAATCCACACGCGAGGTCTTAGACGGTGTGAGCCAGTATCTTAAGACCGCCACAAGATAAGTTACTGGGTAGTTAGACTGCAGATAAGTTGGTTGTAGACATCTGGTTTCCTTTTCAGAATCGTAACTCCTAGTTCAAACAATGACCTTTCTCGTCCCAATTCACACGGTTGTCCGACTCGTTCTCACTTTTCACTGTAGTGGTGTGTATTTGCATGTTTAGAGGAGTGAAGAGCAGGCAGACTGACGTCGGCAGGCAGAATGATGTTCTCTAGAAAGCTATGAATTGTTTACTACACCATTAGATAACTTTGCCATATCATAACCGGTACAACCAATTTCAGTTATTTTATATTGTTCTCACATTAATAAAATGTAAGCATTAGAAAGGCATGGAAATCCTATAGCTTGATCATATCTATAGCTCCTTCCCAGAGTGGGCTCAACAAACTGGTAAGAAATGAATAAGCTAATATTCAGAAAAGTATTATATATCTACTGTATGTGTGTGTGTGACCTTATTTTAAATCTTAGAAAAGCTAGTTATTTAAATAAGTCTCCATCCAAAAAAACTAGACATAAAACTTCCATTGTCAACCAGATATCGAATCTTACTTATTAGAGTTATGGCCAGAACCATAATAATAAGCCTAAAATCTAGATTAGATATTACCCTAATATACCATCCACAATTGCCAAAAGTACAGAACTTGCTTTATTTTCAAAAATCACATAGTTACACAATATAATTTTGCAAAAGCTGAAAGATGTATATGTTTGTCTGTCTGTCTCTGTGTCTGTGTCTGCTTCTACTTGGTACTTTTAAAGACAGACTGAAGAGCACAATCATCATATGTGGAGTGTGTCAATATCCTAAGTGACAATATCCTAAGCAGGAACATGCTATGCAGAATAGAGTAAACAGTTAAAGACACTTGTCTTTGTGGTAGAGAACCAGTGCGATCTGATACATTTAGTAATTAAGATCTTTTCTGGATGGCTGAAGTTATGCCAGCAGACTCAAACACACACTACTGCCTTCAGTGTTGGCTAAAAGGCCAAGGATGCACCTTGCTGTTGTTGCTGTTGTTGTTGTTGTTGTTGTTGTTTTGGTAAGTGAATTCCCTCTGCCTTAATTTTTACCCATATCCCTTAAATGTGACAACAACACAAATACATTTCAGAGCTCTATGAGGTTATGTCTAGTATTATAAAGGGAGTATTTGCTTAGAACATAAAAATAACATAAAAATACAATAGAGCTGGGAAATTATTTTATATTATTATTATCATCATCATTATTATTATTAATCTGTATGGGTGTCTTGCCTGTATATATGCCTGTGTATTATGTGCATGCCTGGTGCTTGTGGAAGCCAGAAGAGGGCATTGGATCCCCTGAAACTGGAGTTACAGATGGGTGTGAGCTACCACAAAGGTGCTGGAAATTGAAGTCATCACTGAATAATTTTTCCTAGTATACTTAAAACTTTGTCATTTTATTTTGAAAAACTTTACACTTAGAGAAACCAAAATATAATGCAAATTTCTTATGCACTCTTCAATCAAGTCCTCTCCCACTCTTATCATCCTATATAATCACAGCTTAACTATTGACACCACAAATCAAAATAACATTAATTTCTTTTACGCTCCAATTCAGGATGGCATGCGCCATTTAGTTTCTATGTCCTGGAGGCTCTGTGAATCTGTGGTATGTATTTCTTCACTTTTCTTCCTTCCTTCCTTCCTTCCTTCCTTCCTTCCTTCCTTCCTTCCTTCCTTCCTTCCTTCCTTCCTCCCTCCCTCCCTCCCTCCCTCCCTCCTTCCTTTCTCCTCCTCCTCTTCCTTCTTTTCTTCTGCTTCTCCTCCCCTTCCTTCTTCCTATTTATTATTATTATCATTATTATTTAAGTTTTCATATAGTAATATCTGCTGTTTCATAGGATTTTTCTCAGTTTGGGGTTTATGATAGTTTCTTGTTTAAAAAAAATGCACTTTCGCCAAGAAAATTCAGAAGTGATACGTTGTCAGTATTTATACATGAAATTAAAGTCTTATTACTATTGATGCTAAACTTCCTCATTTGGGTGACAGGAGTCTGAAAGGTTTGTCCACCACAGCACAATTACTTGTTTTTCTTTGGCTGTTAGTAGTTATGTTGAGCAGAAACACCCAGCTACTGTGCCAGCGTTCCTGTCACACTGCTTCTAACAGCGGTTCTTATTGGCAGCCTCTACTGCACTCACTGTGGTCATTCTGCTCCTATCATCCTATCTGTACTTACTAGACTCTACCTTAAGAAAAGCCCCTTCCCCCCAGTCACTGACCTCTATCAGAATGGACTCTCTTTATAATCTATTACTAGTATTTGTGTATTTCTTCTATATGAATGAGCAGAAACACACTTGGGGAAAAAAAAAAAAAAAACCAAACCAAAACCTCATCTCATCTCAGTTGGAGTCCCAGGGGCCTGTTTCAGTTTCTCTAGTATCCACACCACACCTGTCACATTTTGAGACTTTTTCTTTTTCTTCTTCTTCTTTTTCTTTTTTTCTTTTGCTTTCTGGCACAAAGATGCTCCTGGTTTTCCTTTCCATTTTTTCTTTTTCTTTTCTTTTCCTTTCTTTTTCTTTTCCGCTTTCCTCTAGAGCTGATTCTTTTGTTACGGTAGGAAACACAGGGATGCATATGCACAGGCACAGGTTCATGTTCATTTCTGTATCTATCAATGTAAAACCATGACTTCATATTGGCTTAGCCTTTTCAATCAGCTCCCTTCTTTTCCTTAACAGTGAGAAATCTGCTTTTTAGTCATAATACATTTATTCAATCTTACTGGAGACATGAGGCTCAGCTTAGATTGCTAATGAATACACACTGGTGAGAAACATGCCTTCACTAGAGACAGCATTTATGTGTGGTTGGTGTCTCTAAAGGGCATGCATTAAACAGGGACTTTGCCTTTCCTACCCTCCCCAGTGTAGTGGTACTCATTTGTGTGAGCTGGGTTCAGCTGTTGGTTTCCACTCCATTCTGGACTCCTCCACATACAGACTTGTTTTATTACATTGCTTAATACTTCATGTATTCAACACTCCCACTATTTATGAGTTGGGTGCATGGGACACCCACTACTTAGGAGGAGGCGTTCTATACACAGCAGCCAGCTTGGAGAAGGCTTGCTCTGCGCCCAACTCTGTTATGCTGAATCTATCATTCACCATTTCCCATCCGTTTTTATCCTCTCTGAACAGCATACATCATATTCGTTTCTGATTTATCCCTCCTGGATTTTTTCTACACAAGTGAATAAATACATTTAAAAAATAAGAATTCCATATAATAGATATTGTTTTGCACTTTACTGTTTCATTTGATGATATATCTTAGAAGGAATTCCCTTCTTCAAAGGTACACAGTACTCTGTTATGTGGGCATATCACATTTGGGTTATAGAAATACCACAAATGTTCGATTATAAGCAGTAATTTAGTCAGTGGTCTTATGCACACACATTTCCATGTTGTTGAAAACATATTTTTAAAGTAGATTACTAAAAGGACCTGGCCAAAAGGAAAGAGTTCTGAGATGTCAAATCCCACCAGGAAGGGCTGTACCCCTCACTTATATATGCAATCCCTTCTCCCCACAGCCTTGGCAAATGATCCATGTCTTGAGGCTGGAAGACATAAGTTTCTGACCTGGATCTTGGCATGGAGATCTTGAGGCATAGTGGCCATGAAAAGTTTAGACCCAGGCAAGGTAGTACATGCCTTTAACCCCAGGAGACTGAAGTAAGGAGATCTCTAAATTCGAGGTCAGCCTGGGACAAAGCAAGTCCCAGATCCAGGTGTGGTGGTATATGCCTTTAAACTGGGCCACACCTTCTACTGGAGGCCTATATAAGGACATTGGAAGAAGGAAGAATCACTCTTCTTCGAGTGCTTGTCCTTACTTGCCAGGACATTTCTTAAAACCTACTTCTATAGAAGACCAGCTCAAACAACTAGCCTCATGGGACTGAGCAACTTCCCAACCACAGCTGCCCATTGTTGGGTTAGCTGGACTACAGACTCTTAAGTCATCACAATAAATTCCCTCAATATAGAGAGACATTCCATAAGTTCTGTGACTCTAGAGAACCCTGACTAATGAAATGCCCATGTACAGCTCTAATTGTATATTAATATGAACATCTTTAAAAATATCCAAAGGGCATTTGTAATGAAATGCTCAGATTGTTCATGCTCCCTTCTAGTCTCCTCTTGGTTTTGGGTGGTTGGTTATCTTTCAGTTCTTAAGAATGCTGGGATACTAATTCTTTAGAAAATGCATGGGTCCAGGTTCTTGGTTTTCTTTTGACATTATCTTTGACATGAAAAAAGGTTATTTAAAATTTGATAGGCTTTATTAGTTGTTCCTTATCTTATCTTAGGTCGAATCATACTTAAGGCCTTTCCCACTCCAAAGTTAAAAAGAAATTTATCAATGTTTTCTATGTCCCATGTTTTACATGCAGATCTCTAATGTATTTGGAATTGGTTCTTGTATGTCATAATGAGTGTTTGATTTTACCTTTTGCAAATAGCAATCTAGTTGTCAAAAGTATTTATTTTAAAAGCCCATTCTTTGTAGGAAGCTGTCCCAGCGCTGGGCGGTGGAAAGCCGGGCCCAGCGCTGACCGGCGGAAAGCCGCCCGAGCTCCGGGAAGGCCTGCGGCTCCGCCCCATTACAAGATGGCGCAGGACCGGCAGGCTGCCAGGGAGGAGAGCCTAGTGCGCATGCGCAGCTCTCTCCTCAGGCCCTCCTCAAGCAGTAGCCCCTCTCGAAGGGAAAATATGCTAATGAGGCACTGCTTGTGGTACCAATGAATGGGTCACATGCTAATGAAGTGTATCTTGGTGCACCAATCCGCATCCACTACGACACCCCCCCTCCCTGGGAGAGTATAAAAGCAGCAGCTCTGCTGCTGTTCTGGGTCCTGGGAATCTACAAGCAAGGTGCTCCAGAATAAAGCTGACTGAGAAGATCCCAGTGGTGGCATGTCTTTCTTGCTGGTCGATGGAGGCAGGGAGGCGCACCGCAATTCTTGACCCAGTGACTTGGGATGGTAATATTATCATGTAGCAAATTTCCTATGTGTATTTACTGAGAGTTCATCTCTGGACTCTCTTTTCTCTCCGATGGCCTCTCTGTTAATGCACCACTCTGTTTTAGTCATAGAAGCCATGCAGTGTGCTTTAAAACCATGGGGGAAAGTTTTTCTTTGGTTTGTCAGTTCTCTCATGTTAGTTTTTCCACAAGAATCTCAGTATTAACTTGTCTGGCTCCAGAAGACATCGCTTGGGATGTCACTGGGATGCTGCTACATTTACAACTGACATTTGATAATGTTAACTGTTCTATAACAGGGATATGCGTAAGGCACATATTTGTAATCATATATATGCATGTACATATATAACTTCATCATCTTGGGGATGCTAGACAGAAATACACTAAGTTCCTATGTAATATATATGTGTGTTATAAACACATACATGCATATACACACACATATGTACACATGGATACACTTTTATAGACAACCTCTTTAGAAGATTCCAGTTAGAATCTCCTACATATATAACTTTGTTATCTTAGGGATACTAGACCCACATACACTAAATAAGTACTTGCCTAAATAGTTACACTACTCAGTGCTCATCCTGGAATTAAAAAAAACAAAAACAATTTAAATTCAAGGCAATCCACAAATACTTGTTTTGTTGTTATCTCTCCTAAGTTAAGTATATGGGAGGGTTTAGCTGATGCTTGGTCTACAGAGACAGAATCAGGCAGCATAGCTACATAATGTTACCAAACCTGATTTCTTCTGCCAAAGTGTTGGGAGGAAATGCCACACACTATAAAGTTCCACAAATTAGGAAATTTAGTCAAAATTGTATGAAATGTTATATATTATATAGAATAATAAAAATGGGAAAGTGTTATAAACTATTCCTGGAGGAAGAACTCAAATCAATACACGCATAAATCTGGACATTTCAACTTATCATATCATTGCTGCCTACACGTGGGAAGGTGGCCTCATGTTCTGCTGAATCTCCCTCTGGCCTGGTGTTTACTATGTAGCTCAGGCCCCTTTTTATCTCAGCCTCGAAAGTGCTGGGATTGTAGGTGTAAGCAACCATGTCTGACTTCTGAACTTTTTTATTAATATTGTACTAAGGTCTTATCCACATCAGGTTAAAAAAAAAAAAGCAGCTGTTTCTGTGTTTGCTGAGCGTTCCACAGGTGACAATAGAGTCTGCTTACCTTCCACTCTGTTGAGGCTGGAGAATGTCTAGCAGCAGCTGCTTTACTTCACTGGGAGAGAGCTGGTACAAGTCCACGGCTGGCTTATCCCCGCCACGGACCTGCAGTTCGTACTCCATGGCATGGATGATCCACCTGAAGCAAGAGCAAAGATCTCCTTAACCACCTCATGCCTTGGCAACACCCTTCACAGGACTGATGTATTCAGGGTGAAATGAAGAAAAGGTCATTTAAATTTCCTGGACCACTGCTATTTCCTCTATCCAGACTGAAACCTGATCAGAATCTCAAGGCTGCTCTTAAACAGGTTGTTAGTTATAAAACACAGTGAAAGCTAAATACATAAGGGTCCCCCCCCCAGGTCAGATTCACTATTGCTGCATAATAGTATACGTATGCATATGCATATATTATACTGCAATATACATATAGATATACTATAACTGCTATAAGACATTCTAAGATCAAATGGTACATGAACGGTGAGTCTTGAGAGAGGGGCTGAGATGTGCTGTCACACACATGTTTTTTTTCCTGGGAACGACAAGGATGATGATGATGATTCTTAAAAAATGTCTTTTTACCTCCTATGTTACTGACTTGGGGTTAGTCAGAACCATAGGTGCCCATGCTTGAAACACAAGGGCAGTTAGCTGCAAGTTAACTACAGTGGTGAGTTAGAGAAGGGTTGCTGCATCTCGACAGAGGACTGCCTTTCCCTGGATATACTCCCTGGAAGAACAACACATCAGGCTACTGTATGTACAGAGGTGAAGACATAAGGTAGATACAGTCAAAAAATTCAAGCCCCCCCCTTTTTTTTTGCCAAAGATTGTTTGTAAAACAACAGTCATGCTCCCTCTTGGGAAGACTTTAATGTCTCAGTGCAAAAGATGGGAGAAAAACCTTAGAGCACCCCAGGTGAGCTGACCAGAGGTGGAGTCAACAAGGCATAGGCCCCTTTGTTCTGGGTCAGGTCAAAGGCCACAGATCAAGAAGAGTCTCAGTGACTTCCAATCTCTGTGGTCTCAGATGAAGATCTCAGTTCTCCTCTCTCCTATTGTTATTTCTGGATGTCAGGGGTTTCAGTGCATGCTTTAAAATGCTCAGCTTGAGAGAAACAGGACTGCTTGTTTGGATCTAAATGCCTTCCACCCCTCAACCTTGCCCCACCGATGAGCTTGGTATGACTAAGAGATGGTTGGAACTTTAAGAGGAGGGCCTTAGAGTGGGCTTTCTGGTCACAGGGAGATGCCCACGATGGGACCTTCCCCTTTCTGCTTACTCTCTTGAGTGCCAGGACCTGCCCCTTTCTGAGTACTCTCCCGAGTGCCAGGATTTTGCTCTGCCAGGTGATGCTGCTATGCTGTGCGGCTCACCTTAGGCCTAACAGCAATGGAGTCAACTGACCATGGACAAAAATCTCCAATGCTAAAACAACTTTTGTCTTTGCAAGTTAATTCTATCAAATATTTTGTTACAGTAAGAATAACCCACTAACACAAGAACAGGATATTAAAAATATATTAAAAACTGTTACAAGGTTTGATTGTATCCATCCCAACTGTTCCCAGGCATCCCTAGCAACATTCCCATCCCCACGTAAGTCCATTCCACTTTTTACCTGGAGCCTAATAAGGTAAGTGCTGCCTGTTGCACTGCCAACTGATCCCACTGTTCAGGGCTTGAGCATAGCTATAGCTGCCCTGAGATCCCTGTCACACCCAGAAGGGGGCGTTTCACAGCAGCCTCCCCACCCTGTAGCTCTTGCTCTCATTCTTCCCCCTCTTCCTTGATGCCCAAAGCCTTTTGATATTTCTTTAAATCAGCTGAAAACTGAAATAAGCTTATGTTTCTGGCAAAAAGTAGAATTTCTTGACATGTTCACCTCCTGTGCTAGAGACTATTTTTGCCAAAATGGTACACAAACACAGCAGTTGCAAGAACACAGTTATTTTTGGATGCTTTGATGTTAATATTCCATATAAAATTAGTTGTTACAAACATTTTGGTTAAAAAAAAGTACTCAATGGACCTTTCCTTTAAATAAAAATCTTGATAGGTTTAACTTAAAGTTACTTATAATTCTCCTTTATTTCCCTCTCATTTTAATGCTACATTTTATATGTGTAGTAGCTTAGAGTAATGACCCATTATTGAGCCATGCAGTGGAAAAACTGTACTCCAGTCATTTAGAAAGCCAATGGAGTGAAAAGAAACATGGAGTGGAAGGCTCTCTTCTAGACTACAGGACTACAGAGATGTACTACTATGTGTGGAAGTAAGAAGTCACTTGGGGGCTAGATGTTGGATTTTGGTGGTGTTCACTTGTTATTATGATAATGGCACTGTGATCCAGACATCATGCTAGCTGAGCAGCAGCACACAACAGTACTTCTGGTGCTTAGAAGGTGGAGGCAGGAGGATCCTGACTGAGGAAAGTCTGGGCTACATGGTAAGACCATGCCTCAGACCAAATCAAAACCCAAACTATCAACTAAATCAACAATGACAACAAAATCAGAATGTCCCCTCTTTTTAGTTTTCATTTTCCTTTTTCTCCAACATAGATTTTTTTTTTTATTGATTACTTGGAAATTTCACATCATGCACTGCAATCACACTCATTTCCTAGTTCTCCCAGGTCCATCCCCAATCCTTGTGACCTCACACCCAAAAGAAGAAAAGGAAGAGGAAGAGGAGAAAGAGAAGGAGGAGAAAGAGGATGAGGAGAAGGAAGAGGAGGAGGGGGAGGAAGAGGAAAGAGGAGGAAGAGAGGTGAAGAAAGAGGAAGAGGAGGAGGAGGAAGAGGAGGAAGAAGAGGAGGAGGAAGAGGAGGAGACCGCCCCCCAGTCTAATTTATGTTGTTCACATACTCACTGGAGCATGGTCAAATTCCCAGTAGCTAGCCCCTTGAAGAAAACTGAATCTGTCCCCACCTGCATCCCAGCCAGAAGCCATCAACTGTGGACAGCTACACTTTAGCATTCTTACCACAATCTTTTAGAGTTCTCTTTGATGGTTTCCTGTCTAGGCTGTTACTTTTGGGGGGATTGGGTGGGATGGGGGAATAGTAGGAGTTGCCATAGAAGCCTTCTAAGATCCTTTTTTTTTTTTTTAAATCAATTGTGAATCTGCAGTCACAGATACTAAAAGTAGCTTCCTTACTCTTTACAGTCAATGGGAATGTGGATCATGGACTTCCTTATGGTCTCCAGCATCACTAAGTACCATAGACTTCTGTGTGTTCTCTGGTGGAGAACATGGACATCAACATAGCCCTTAGCAGCACACAGGCCAAGGACATCAACATGGTTTCAGGTGTCAACACAGACCACAAGCATCCACATAGCCTTTTATTGGCAACACAGGGCATAAACACAGCCCCTCAGCTACAGTAGGACCACAGGCCTAGACATGGCCTTTGGTGGCAGCATGGATCTCAGACATCAACATGGCCTTAGGTGGCTGCACAGGTCACTCACATCAACATGGCTACTGGAGGCAACATGACCCAAGGGTATCAATTAGGCTTCAGATGGCTGAACAGACCACAAACATCTGAGTGCTTTCAGTGGTAGCATGGATCACAAACATCAACACAGCCCTGGCTGCAGTAGGACCATGGACCTAAACAGGGTCCTCTGTGGCAGCATAGATCATAGACAATATGCCACTAGCTGCAGCAGGACCATGGACTCCAACACGGCCCTCAGTGTAGTACAGGCCACTCATAGCAACACGGTCTCTGGTAGCAATCTAGACCATCAACACCATTATGGCCTCCTGCAGTAGCACAGATTATAGATATCAACACAGGCCTCAGGCATCCATATGACCTTAGTGGCATTCCATACCACAGATATCCACTTGTACCTTGGGTTTCAATGTGGCCTGGGGCAGTGGGTTATGGATTCTAACATGGCCTCCAGGGGCAACATGGACCATAGAGATCTTTCCAGGATATCTAATCTAGAAAAATTTTCCTCTCAGACATATGTTGGATGGTAAAACCATGCCAGGAAGTTTAGTAAGGTAGAGCAGGTTGAGATCCGGAGACTCAGTGGGTACATACCTGGGGCTTAGGTGACTCCCAGCTCCCTGCCAGACTCCTGTCCTGGAACATGTGCCACACTCCTCATATAAAGAAACACTTCCTATCATCACATAGGTCCAAAACAGAGTTTTCCATCCTAATGAGGTACATAGAGGGGTACTTAGCCTGGAGAGGTTAGCCAATAAGCTTCTCTTCCCAGACATTTCTCTCTGTAAAAGGTATTTAGTCTCAGGTCTACCCTGAGAAGAGGGTGTGATGGTTTGTATATTCTTAGACCAGAGAGTGGTACCATTTGGAGGTATGGCCTTGTTGGAATAGGTGTGACCTGGTTGGAGTAGGTATGTCATTGTGGGTGTGGGCTTAAGATCCTCACCCAAGTTGCCTGGAAGTCAGTCTTCCACTAGCAGCTTTTGGATGAAGATGTAGAACTCTCAGCTCTGCCTGCACCATGACTGTCTGGATACTGCCATGCTCCCACCTTGATGATAATGAACTGAATCTCTGAACCTGTAAACCAGACCCAATTAAATGTTTTTTTTTTTGTTTTGTTTTGTTTTGTTTTTTAATAAGACTTGCCTTGGTCATGGTGTCTGTTCACAGCAGTAAAACCCTAACTAAGACAAAAATTGGTGCCAGGAGTGGGGTATTCCTGTGACAACCTGACCATGTTTTGGGGGACTGTGGAAGGACTTTGGAACTTTGGGCTTGAAGATTCCATTTGGTGTTAAGGGCTCTGTGGGATGTTGTGTAGGAGGTTGGAAGATAATGTTGAGAACAGTGCAGAAGATGGAGGCCTGGCTTGTAAAATTTCAGAGGGAAGATTGAAGACTCTTATCAGGGCCATTGCTATTTTGGTTGTGAAGATTCTGTGGTTTTGGTTAGCTGGGGCTGAAGAATCAGCTGTGATTAACAAGATACCAGAACTACTAAAGTGAAAACTTTGCATTACTGGGAATATTGATGCTGGTTAGCTGGAGCTAGGAAATTAGCGGTGATTAAGAAAAGACTGGCATCATTGAGGTGAAATCTTCTGGGAAGTGTTTTCTGAGAGCACAGAAGCTGTGTTCCAGAGATAGCCAAGGTTGTACCTTGTGCTGTGGCTGGACTTGGTAATGTTTAAGAGTTACCCAGGTGGTTCTGGTTTTGAAGGCATGAAGGTGTCATGAAGAGCAGCTGAGACTTGGCACTGTGAGAGGCCATGGAAGGCCATTGGGGAAGGTGCAGCCTCAGTTGTAGTTGATGGCCCAGGATTGAAGGGGTCATGCAAAGGATTTGAGACTTGGCACCATGAACAAAGCCTATGAGAGGCTATTGGTGAAGCCTAATTGGAGTGGAACACCTCAGTGTATTGGAGATTTCAGTACCATGGGATGATCACCAAGAAGAGCAGCCATAGTGAAGTGGATCAACCTGAGCTTAGAGTGCTACAGAGGGCAGAGCTGGAGAAGTGATGCCAGCCCTTTGGAAGAGCCCAGAGGATCATGTGTGGATTCCAGACATTGAAACAAGAAGCTGTAACATTGAACTTTCCTTGGAGACCTAAAGATGTTAAAGATGCCAAAGCCATGGGATACATGCTGAGGAAAGCTGCTAACAGGGAGTGGAACCAGCCCAGGAGAAAGCAGTTTGTTGCAGTCAACAAAGATGAAAACAGTGTGGAGATCTGAAGATCACTGTGACATCAGCCATGGAGATGCAGAGTTTAGAGTTTCCCCAGATGGTTTCCTGTCTTTCTTTGGGGATTACAGTTAAGTGATTGGATGAATCTCAGAAGAGACCTTGAACTTTGGACTTTTAAAATTGTTGAGACTTTTATAGACTATGAGGACTTTAAAAGTTGGACTAAATGCACTTTGTATTATGCTATGTTTAATTATGTGTGCACCCCCCATAGACTCATGTGTTTGAAAAAGTCTATGGGGGCCAGAGAGTGGAATGTGATGGTTTGTATATTCTTGGACCAGGGAGTGGCACCATTTGGAGGTATGGCCTGGACTAGATGCTGTCCCCAGCCTGCAGGCCCCCAACTCTGTTCTCAGCTCTCCCAGCAGCGCCTGGATGCCCAAGAGTCTGAGAACCCCACAACTCAGCCTTGTCGCAGGCCCAGGGGCCCCTGAACCAGCTCAGGCTTTCCCACATCTCAGAGTGTGCTTTCCCATCCCCGGAGCACTTCCTTCCAGTCCAGCAGCCACCCAGAGAGCCTCCCTAAGAGGCCAGGGCAGAGCTGATGCGGACCCACAGACATGCTGTTGTTGCCCAGAGCCAGGGTGATTACGCAGCTGGACAGCTTGTTTGGGAGCTGAGTCTATGCAAGCTGTTGCACACTACCCTGTCAGCAATGACAGGCTCCCATCCACTGCACGCCTCTCTCACGCCTGACACTTCCTCTGTGTCTCTAGTTCCTGCTCTCTCCACTGCTCACTCACCGCCCCATTCCTTCATCTTTCCCACCTCTCCATCACATATTCATTTGCCACAGTTGCATTGCAAACTAGTGTGTCACACAGGGGACACACCACACACACACACACACACACACACACACTACCCAAACAGCTTGACATACAAATATTCATTGCAATGAATCACTGGTCTGGTTCAAGGTTTCTAGTTTCTGAAGCTCCATAAATAGCGCACCATTGCTGAGACACTGCCAAGACTCCTCCTGGATAGCCTGTTGTCACCCAGAGTCAGGGTGATGTTTGTAGCTAGGCAGGGTGTCTGGGAGCTGTCTCCTGGCTGCCACACACTTTCTTTGTCCCTGTGGACAGTTCTGGTGCCCACACCTTCTATCTCCCAGCAGGGCAAGCAGCGTGGGCTGTAGCTGCAGCAGCTCCATGCTGGGGACTGGCCGCCGGGCCCAGGGCCAGCCTCACTCAGTATTGACCTGTTTCTCCAGGAGCCCCACACTGCTGCACATCTCCCTGTCTTTGGTACCAGCCACCCCATGGCTCATGCCTACAGCCTGCTGGCTGAGATGTAGCAGCAAAGGTTATAGATTTGTCATTCTCTGTTATCTTTCTTTCTAATTTCGTGAGTCAAGCTTTTTCTATTGTGTCACCCTTTGGAGTCTTCGTGGGTCTCTCAGATTCCTCAGAGCTCTATGGTAGGTGCTGGCAGCCACTGCAATCTGTCTCTCCCCCCCCCCCCCCCCCCCCCCCCCCCCCCCCCCCCCGTCTCTCTCACCTGAGGTTGGCATTGAACTTGTGGGGATCCTTCTGCCTCACTGTTACATGCACTTGGATTACAGGTGTGAACTACAAACCTTTCTAAAAGATTGTATCTACTCTCTAAGATACTCAGGAATGAAAGTCCAAACATGCAGAACCTGCTTTATGCCTCTGACCCACAGACTATAACAGCAGATGTGATGTTGGCTACATGCACATGCATAAGGGGCACATTGGATTTTATTCAGCTACAAAGGAAAATGAAATTCTGACATTCTGAGGAAAACCGATAGTGCAGGGAGATACACCAAGCAAAGTAGGCTCAGGCCCAGAGAGGCAAATGTAACATGATCATTCTCATCCACAGATCCTACCTCTGAACTCCGAGACTAGCATGTTTAATTCAAGTACATGTAGAGGCCAGGGAGCTAGAAAGGGTCACTAGAGAGGAAGCCTTAAGGGAGGGGAAAATAGGACACACAGAATATGGAAGTAGTTGGGCAAGGGAGAGATGGGGTCTGGGGAGAGCGCAGAGAGAAGGATGAAAGGAAGGGTTAACCAAACCTAAGCATGTATGAAAGTGCTCTTATGTATGCCTATCATTTTAGAGGTAAGCTGGTTAAAAGAATACTGTTTAAAGAGTTTAAACAGAAGCCGGTCATGGTGGCGCACACCTTTAATCCCAGCACTTGGGAGGCAGAGGCAGGCAGATTTCTGAGTTCGAGGCCAGCCTGGTCTACAGAGTGAGTTCCAGCACAGCCAAGGCTACACAGAGAAACCCTGTCTCAAAAAATACCAAAAAAAAAAAAAAAAAAAAAAAAAAGTTTAAACAGAAGCACCCTGGATGGGTAGATACTGCTCTTCCCAGAAGCCACAGGCTACTAAATGAAAGCGCAGTGCTGAATGAGGCTTTCCTCCATACAAGTTGTTGGTATCCAGGGTTGTGGATACCCTGGAGGCTTCCAAAATAACACAGGCACACAGGCTACTGTCACTGTGCCTGGTTGCCCAATCGAGCTAGATGGTGGGATACTGTTGCTGAAAACACTTCAGTTGCAGGGCACAGAGAAGTCACGCTGGGACTGAGCTCCAAGTCTCCACTTGGCTGGCTGGCTTTTATGATGCCTGGGGTGCTGTGGGGGCTCCTGGGGAAGAGAAGGCAGCAACAATCCCTACACCCTTGTGGCCTTTGTAGCCACACCACCAATCTGCCAAACAAGATGTGCCCACTGATGCTGTGACATGACTACTGAGAGAATTGAAGCTTGTTCTACCAGAGGCGAGCCATGCCTGCTACTGTAAAGGTGGTCTAGAGCACACAGCTGCACAGATCACAACCCTCAGGGAGAATTTAACTACCGTTGCTTTGTTAAATGGATATGTAGTCAAACCCTCCTCTAAACACTTAGTTTGTGCCCATAGATTACTGCTGTTCTCAGCCTTTGTCAGAGAAACTTTGTAGCTGGCAGAGACTCACTTGTGACCAAACTGTTGAGAATAAATGACTGTTGAATACTTGGTCCTAAAATGGAAGCCAATATCACCCAGCCTAAGGTTCAGGGACATTGCAGAAGAGGAGTTTGATTTAATCTAAGAGCTGGAGGGTGGGGAGGAGTGCTATGGAAGGCTGTTTTCCAGACATGGTGACACAGCTATTGTAATGATGAATTTTTCTCTTTTTGCTTTTCTTTTCCTTTCCCTTTCTCTTTTCTTTTCTTTTCTTTTCTCTCTCTTTCTCTCTTTCTTTCTCTCTTTCTCACTTCCTTTCTTCCTTTCTTTTTCTTTTCTTTTGAGACAGGGTCTCACTATATAGACCAGGCTAGCCTCAAATTCAGAGACCTGAGTGCTTCAGCCAGATTTGCCTCTGAATGTCAGTATCAAAGGTGTGCAAAACCATACTAGCAGGGAGGGGGTGGGAGTGTCACTTTCTTCAGTCTTTGCTGTTGCTAAGTTGACCATGACTCAGCAAATCCCTCACCAAGGCTCAGAGAGGCCCCCTGACTAAACTAAGGGGAGGAAAAAAAGGAAGAGGAGGAAGAGGAAGAATGAAAGTGGAACTGAGGCTGGTGAAGAAGAAGAAGAAGAAGAAGAAGAAGAAGAAGAAGAAGAAGAAGAAGAAGAAGAAGAAGAAGAAGAAGAAGAAGAAGAAGAAGAAGAAGAAGAAGAAGAAGTAGTAGTCAGCAGGAGGGATGGGGCTGAAAGAATGTATGGCTGTAGGAGGGGAAGTGACCAAAATCCATCATACACATGTGTGAAACTGTCAAAGAATCAAAAATAAGTAAGTTGTAAAAACACAACTCCAGTTACATAGTGAAAAACCAACCCCATCCCTTACCAATTGTGCCCCACTGTGGAGTTACTTTTCAAATGGGGACATGACTATTTCTCATCTAACATACGACACTGAAGAATAAATATGGCCATATATATTTTAAAAGGTCCTTCCAAAGTCTAGAGAATCACAAAAATGTTAGTAAAAGCTAATTTTCTTATATCATGAAACTTTTGCAAAGACCAAAATAAAAACAAAAGAGCACCTTATGTATGAAGTACTAAAGAAGGTGTCGGAGACTCAGAGAAAGCAGACTCAGTAACAAGCAGAAATGTCTGTGACCCAGACCCAGTGTGAAAACCATATGCCGACGGGAAGAGAGAAGATCAACACACACCCAGGACTATAATCCTTCAAAAGTCCATGGGCAACTCTCACTTCTTACCTTTGTTCCGATTACCAAGGTCACAAACTTGATGTGACAACTCCCACATAAAAGCATTTAATTCCCAAAATGGGGGAAAAGAAGGAGAAAAAAAGAGAAGAGAAAGGAAGAATTGTGGGAGGTCAGGAGAATGATGGCTACTTTAGACTGATGAACAAGAGTGAAGAGACACTCAGTTTCCCAGTGAGCAAAGGAAAAAGTGACGGATACACACGAGTAACTAAGCCCAGGCTGAGGCTGGAGGATACAATGGCCCCCCTCAGGACAGCTGGAGGAGTACCCTAGAACAGTCAGATAATACGCCCCCCCCCCCAATGCCCGAGGTGAGGCTAGCAAGAACACCATGTTATATGTCAGCATTTTATTTAATAGCATGCACTCATCAAGGAGGGTGAGAGAAAAGAAGTAACTGAAACCACTCAAGACATCCAGCTGACACGTGATGAGGACACAAGCCATAAATAGTCCTGATCCTAGGCAAGAAATGATTTTAAGAATTATTTTCACATTACTTCAAGAGAACAAAGATTGATATTTGTAGTTAAAATTAATAACTTAATAAGTGACTATCCAGATAACCGGCTCTTCACTAAGCTATAATACTACACTTTCCAATTCCTGTCTTGAAGCCCTGGCCCCATGGGAGAGCATCTGAAGCAGGGCCTTTGGAAGGTATGAGGGTAAGCTGAGGTCACAGTAACCTTGGTGAGAGAGCAGCTGTCCACAGGAGAGCCAGATCAGCTGATACCAGGACCTTAAACTTGCTGATGGTGAGAAAATAAAGTTCAATTATTTAAGTTGGCTATCTATGAGATTTTACTATGGCAGCCCAAGATGTCTGAGACACCATATAACAGGAAGTGGAAAAACTGCAAGGGAGGACTTTTAGTCTGATATACATTAACACAGAAAATGTGAGAGTTTGATGAGACTTTCGTAACTGAACTCGGAGTTCCGAAACTGGAGCACTGTGCCTCACCCCCTTTTCCCAGACCTAATCAACAGACTAGAGGTAGACAGATAAGAGGAACACTTCACTTCCTCATCTCCCATCAAAGGCTCTTCAAAACAATCATTTTTGGAAAGTGCCAACATGATGCTAATGAGATTGAGGTTGCAATCACCAAGTCTTCCGTATTGTCTCAGCAATGCTAAAGTCTGTACCTCTAATACCAGCGACCTTCTCTGAGTACTAAATATACATATCTACATACATACATCTAAACACAACAAATCTATAAAGGCCATCTTGGGTATCAGAAGACAGGATACATCTGGGTCAGAGTTGCTCAGGGAAGGTCAAAGCAGCACTAGAGGAGGCAGAGCTGAGGAAGGCCTGATAGCACACCTTCCCAAGGGTTTTCTCCTATTAAAGTCTGACTGACAGGCCTACAGAAGAAGGCAGTTGATTGCAGGTCTTTACAGTAATGGCCTGTCAGGAACTTGATCTATTTCAACATGAAAGCTGGCACACAGATCAATAATGAGACAGCAAATCAAATCATTACAAGGCTAGGATAGCATCCCTGTAGCAGGCTGACTGCTCAGTGAAGTCAAAGACACTGCACCAGCAGGATCAGCCTTGGAGAGAAGAGAAGACACTGTGCTGCAGGTTTAGAGAGCAGCTGGAGCAATGTGTGATGCAAATCAAGAAACCTTGAAAAAGACCCAGGAAGGTTAAAGCACAGATAAAGGTGTAGGCAGCGTGCGGGGAATTGAGATGCACTGTGATTGTGACTAGAGCACAAGTATTCAGCCTGGCCGAGGGAATGCTGGCCTTTCAAGAAAAATGTGACATAAAAATCTGATCAGTCAATGTTTGATCATGATTAGCACTAGAAGAAAACAATAATTGAAAAAATTCATATAAGAAAGAATAACCACCTGACATGTTGGCATCATGTAAAGAAGCAAGCAAGCAAACAAACAAGTACATTCTCTAAATCTCCCAACTTAAAAAAAACAATACAATAAGTATCTTAGAAGCAGTTATAGGTTCAAAAATTTATAAAGAATTTGACCTTTAAAAACTGTATTGAATAATTAAAAATGTTCCATGGACTAATTCAAGGCAACCCTTTATAAAGAAACAGACTGAGTAGATGTTTGTTCCTGCCAATAATAAAGGTGTGCATACATGGGGGAGTGGGGTCGCCTTAAGGATCTTAGTAAAAACTTACTAAGCATGAGGTAAATGTAATAAGAACACGTGAAAAGAGACAAAACTGTGTAACTGCAGTCCCGGGGAGGTAAAGTCATTGCCAGGCTTCCTCATGTGGCAGTTAAGACTCTGAAGATCCAGAGCCACAGGATCCTGCGTTATTTATTCACTGTCCACAGCTCTCCCGGACTTAACAGCCCTCTTCAGCAACCATTCTTTTTGTTGTTTTTGTTTTGAGAAGAGGGCCTCACTGTGCATCTCTGGCTGGCCTGGAACTCACAGAGATCTTCCTGCCTTTGCCTCCTGTGTGCTGAGATTAAAGGCAAGCACTACTACACTCAGCCTTGGCATCCATTCTTGACAGACCAATAGCTGCCACCAGTCCACAAACTGAGAGTATCATCAGCTGCCACCTGCTGCCTACAGTAGAGTGCTCTAAGCCTTGCTGTGTCACCTGTCTACTCTGTGCCTGTCCTCTAAGTCTACAGGACAGGAGCTTTGTGCTCTCACTGGAGACATGCACCCTGGAAGAGGAGTCCTTTTGGGCTGTATTTGGAACTATATAGATTTATGACTCTGTTTTGTTCTAAAGAAAGCTAATATACTTCCTTCCATGGTGCTGTTCCGGGCAACCTGAACCCATATTCCTGGATCATAGTCACACTTATTTTGGCTTAGAATAAACTCTTACTTATTTTGAGGTTGAGAGCTATGTTGTGCCTTATCTATAGTCTTTTCCTCCAGACTTGTGCTATAATGCCACAGTGTCAGCAATGCCTTCTGTTACCTCGCCTGCACTAGGTCTCCAAGCATTGCTTCTGCAGTGCCCTCTCACTTGCAAGTGTCCAGTTACACACACTTTCTCTAAAGGTTAAAAAAAATGCTTAAATCTAGGAGAAAGTGATATGAGAAACTGTAAAGTTTTTTTAATCAACCATTCATCGGCAAGTAGAGTAGAAACTGTATTTATTCATAATTATACACCCATGCATCTGCAGTCAACAAATAGTAACTGTATATTCAACAAATAGTAACTGTATATTCAGCAAATAGTAACTGCATATTCTTCTCAATAGTTTGTTACTCTTTATGCTCAGATGTCAACCAGAGTGTTTTGGATTAGGGCATATTTATATGCCACTTATAATATGCTTTGTGGGTTGCCCTAGCCTTTGAAGTATTTCCTTCTCACTTGGAGTACTGAGCCCCCACCCAGGGTGACAGAGCTACTATGGAGCAGCACCATGGAGCTTGTCACCCTCCTCGTCCTTCTCCAAGAAACCCTTGGTTAGGGACGTTTGGACCACTGGTACCTTTCAATTTCTTGCCCAAACCTAGAATAGTGACAATTCAATACTAGATTTTGGTACAAAACAGATGTAGAATATTCTTAAAATGTCAATTTCTTTTTTTTTTTTTTTTTTTTTTTTTTGGTTTTTCGAGACAGGGTTTCTCTGTATAGCCCTGGCTGTCCTGGAACTCACTTTGTAGACCAGGCTGGCCTCAAACTCAGAAATTCGCCTGCCTCTGCCTCCCGAGTGCTGGGATTAAAGGCGTGCGCCACCACGCCCGGCAAATGTCAATTTCTAATTGAATTGTGTTCCCTGAAATTTTTTTCCCATGGCTCATTCATTTTATTTTTAAGAATTTTGATTTTTCTGCTATGCCTCACTTGGGAAGTGAAGAAAAGCAGCCACACCTACACACAGGTAGGTGTGGCTGCTTTTCAGCCACTGGCCTTCATTTCTTCACATCAGCAGAGGTGGAAGCACCACAGCATGGAAGAAAGAGGCATACCTCCCTGAACACGCAGACATGGACCACCCGTGAAGGTGGTCCCTACTGAGGACCACTTGACCACATCCCTATACACATCGAGCACTTACCCAATTCTTATTTTCAGCATACCGCTGAACAACTCAGGGCTGTTGGAGATGATCCAGCCAATGTGGATGACCAGTTCTTGCTGAATGACCGCCTCCCTCTCATCGTGGGTATTGCACTTATAATAGATGATGTTCTTAATCACTCTTGGAGACAGTGGGTTAGAGATGACCTCTTCTTCATGTCCAAAGGCACCTAGAGTTACCTACAAGTATCAGAATTTTACTGTTAAAAAAAATTCTGAGTTACAAAAAAAATAAAATAAAAATCAAGGCTCAGGATGACTGGCAGGCTGAAATTGCTCTATGTAAGCTAGGGAGTTAGAATAACTGTTCCTGATATTTATTAAAATGGCTTTCAAAGTATGACTCCCACTGGGGTCCATGATGGTTCAGAGTCTGGTCTAAAATGTAAGGGCAGGTGAGGGTCTCAGGGAAGTGAAGGTGAGTAGACATAAATAACTATTAATTTGGAGGGAAGGGGGTTAGTACTAGAAAGTCCCTAGGGGAACCAGAATGCATTCAATGATTGTATTTTACTACACAGTTCAGCATTCGGGAGATCTATTTTTATAGTTTCTCGAGTAGAACCATCTGCTCTTGAATAACATTGTAACCTTTCCAAAGTCAGGAGGAAGAAGGCAATGTAGTTCCTGTGTAGCCCTCACTTATCCTGATCATGTTAGATATACATGGAGGGTTGTGATCCATGGTACTGGATGGCTCACCTATGGAATGAATGGGACGGCTGGCTGCCCACAAGCCTGCGAAAGGAAAGAGCTCAGAAAGCAAAGCAGGAAGTGCTGATAGAGTCTCTCCTCCCTGCTCGGCCAGCTGCTTCTCAGAGCGCCTGCTGCTCTTGCTTCCTCCTCCTCAACACTTCCTATCTCTTTTGGATGCAGCTCAAAACTGTTAGAGGCAGGAGAAACAGCACCTCAAAGACGTGCTTTTTTCAGAGATGAGGGATAAGGACTCAAACAACCTTTCCAGTGTTGGAATGGTTCAGGGTAAGAACTGTCTTGGTATAGCAGCAAACATCTAGAGCCAGTTCAATTGTCTTGGAAGCTGAGGCAGGAGGATTAGGAGTCTTGGCCAGCCTGAGCTACAGTGTGTGTGTTGTGTGTGTGTGTGTGTGTATGTGTGTGTGTATCTCAACTTGTAATAACTACTGGTTTATCATACACTAATGACACCAGCCAGTAAATATGAGCATGACAACTTTGATCATTGTGTAAAGAAAACAGAAGGTACATAATTAGCTCCTAGAAATAATGGCAACTAAACTACTTTTATTCAAGAAAGCCTTAGACAATTTACAAGTCTGAGCAAACCACACCACTTCAGAGCAGATCTTCTGAATGAGCAAATGCACACTTTGATCTATTTCCATTTCTTGTTCTGTGAAGGGATGAGAACCAGTCAATGAAGAAACTCCTGCCTCTGGTCATTAGGCTGAACCATTGGCATCTGGCCTCCTTATCCTTTGCAGTCAGGGAATATTTCCCTGGGAAATGTACTGGCCTGATGGACAACAGTCCAGCCATAGCTGGAGGGCAGGCTCTGCAGCTTCTAGAGTGTGGGAGCGGGGTGGCTACAGCCTATGCATATTGTTCAGAATGGATAAGACAAATTCAAGCCCACATTCCTAGTGTCAGGCCAGTGACCCTCAAGCTCTAAAACCTATGACCATAGGTAATAGAATCAGCTATATTTCAGTGCTTTGGGGACCAAAACCAAGGAGAAATATGTTTCCCAAAGACTAGCTAACTTTCACAGTGGTAATGGTTGTGAAAGACTCTGACACAGATAAAGACTCTGGTAATAAAGGGTGCAGGGTAAATGACTTCCTGTCCCTTGATTTACTAAACCATTGACAGTGGTTACTATGGAGCAAGGAGAAACTATATAGAAAGTAACTTTTTCTTAGTAATTTCTTATGGGTATAATTATTTTTAATTGTTAAACAACATCATAGGAGAAGGTAAATAACATTATTATTCTAACATCCCCAAAGCTGGGTATCTGAATGAAATTATTTTAATCTTAATTAAGATCCCTGAAATATGAGCAATTAGTTGATGGTATTGAGGAAGTTAAAAAACTTCATTATTATTAAAGCTTACTATATTCCTAGATTAGCTGTCAGGAACACACAATAAACACATACATCCCAAAGGAGTGACAGAAAGCAACTAGATTTTTCACTCTAATCAAACAATAAACCAGCCACATGATTAGAGATTACAGAAAATGAGCAGCAGCAGCCAACACCACATGCACAGCTCAACCCAACCCATTTACCATCAATGATTGTAGAAAGAGACACAGGACTGGAGAGGGAGGAGAGCAGAAAAGACAGAGAGGAAGGGAGGGAGGGAAGAAGGAAGGGAGAGAAAGGAAGAGAGAGGGAGGGAAGGAAGGAAGGGGGAAGTGAGGGCTGGAGGGAAGGAGGGAGGGAGAGAAAAAAGAGAGGGAGGGAGAAAGAGAACAGAGGAGAGAGGGAGGGAAGGAGAGAGAGACAACAGAGGAGAGAGAGACAGGAGGGAGGGAGGGGGGGAGGGAGGGAGGGAAGGGGAGAGGAAAAATAGGAGGAAATGAGGAAAGAAAATGGAGAGAGGGGGAGACAGGAGAAAGAACAGAGGTGAGAGGGAGGGAAGAAGAAGAAGAGGAGAAGGAGGAGGAGAAGAAGGAGGAGGAAGGAAGAAGAAGAAAGAAGGAAGAAGGAAGAAGGAAGAAGGAAGAAGAAGAAGAAGAAGAAGAAGAAGAAGAAGAAGAAGAAGAAGAAGAGAGAGAGAGAGAGAGAGAGAGAGAGAGAGAGAGAGAGAGAGAGAACTGTAGATGGCCCTGTGAGCAGAAGTGGCAGATTGACCCTGGTGGGTAGAAAGCAGCACTGGGAAGAGATGGCCTGGAGGGTGAGGGATGGAGGAGCAGGGCAGGCATGTAGATTCTGCCTCTTCTTGAACATTAATGAGTTTCTTAGGAGTGGGAAGGGAGCGATCAGGTGGAGTGGAAGCTAAACGTGTTCTCTGCTATGCACCTAGCTTTTCTCTGCCTATCACAAAGCTGTCCCCAGAAGCTACATTTTCTACACTAGAATCTGCACTGAACTCAAGCAAACTTGGGGACTGAAGTTATAGTCCCAGGGTATAGGACAAAGTGAGATGGCCCACAAGTGCTCTGCAGCTCTCAGACTGTACACGCTATTGTCTTTGCTGTAGGAAAGAGACTTTTGAAGAAACTCCCAAACTACTCACTGGTAATCTCTTTGTGGGCAGTCTATCACACCGACCTATACCAGATGTAGGTGTCCTGACGAGAAGCTGCTGTGTCTGTGAGTGTGAAAGGCAAATACTTACCTGTTTGCCCTGCACTAAAACATTAGTAATGGATGGGGCCAGGCTGTCCACTAGTTTATTTAAAAGACTTGCTGCACGGCGTACAACCGACCTGAGGGCAAAGAAGAAAGCAGGCCAGATCTTCACAAACAGAAAAACGGTGAATAAATGATGCCCTTGATGGGAGAACCAAAAAATGTATGCAGTCGGGTCCTCACATGATAGAGAGAAACAGTGAACTGCCATTAGACCTGACCCTTGAAAGACAACCATCTATATAATTAGGGAAACTCTCACACTCACCTTAGCCACCAAGCTGTGGCAAAAGGCATCAGTGATGCCAAGATCAATTTCAAAAAAATAAGGGAAAGAAAGAGCAGAGTCCCTAGCTACTCTTTCAGTTGGGATGGGAGAGAAAGGAAGTAAGAGGGTACTCTGCTTCATATTAAAAAACGCATCATGTGCCTGTGACTGATGACTGATTCCCATACCAATTTATACTATGTTTCTCTGTACAATATTATTTTTTAACTATGTGTGTGAATGTGTGTAGGTGAATGTGTGTGTGTGTGACTGGGTGTATGTATATGCATGTGAGTGCAGATGCCTGTGCAGACTGGAGCCAGAGTTATCAGCAGTCTTGGCTGACAGGTGTGAGGAACTAAACCTCGGTCCTCTGGAAGAGCAGTGTGTGCTCTTAACTGCTGGGCCATCTCTCTGAAGCCTTGAGTTATGTTTCTTTTGGTACCTGGATAATTGGATGCCTAGATTAGGGAACTCTACTGAATTTCAGAAATGAATTACCCTCTCTTTCTTGATAAAGACAGAATGTTGGGGGAAGGAATTCACACTTCTATTTTTACTTTTCTGAAAAAGTCTTAGAATGTAGAAAGAACAGATTTATACCCCCCAAATTACACCACATGCAATATATAAGACATTTCCCCTCAAAAGTAAAAATTTATGTGAACATTTAGAGAGAATAAAATCAAAATGTAGGTTTGAAAGTACCATTTTTTAAAAGTTCAGCATAACCACAGAAATTAGCCTAAAACAAGCATTTATATTTCTTAATTACAACATGAAAGGACTAGTAGACAATCAAGCCAGCAGCTGACTGAGTTAGTGAAACAAATACTTCCCAGTTCTAGAGAGACACTTTTATCTGAACACCAAAAGACGAATATAACCCTTGGAACACAGATAAACCCACACATATCAAGCAACTGGAGTTTCCCAAATTCTGTGCATGTTACCTGTTTCCCATGTACCAGAAAGGTGGTAATGTGCGGGGCTATAGAGGAGGAAAATTTCTGGGTAAATGCAGCCCCATACCGCACAGCCAGCCTGGGGGCAGTGGAAAGCCATAAAAGGGAGAATAGAATAAATTAAGCTTCCAGGCTTCTATTTGTTTAAATATAACAGTCAGCATTTCTAAATGTTTGCTACTTAGTGGTTTATCAAAGACAAAAGTATTATGCAGAAGCAAGAATTGGTTTTTGCTTAACCCAAACAATACTACAGGTACAGCGAAACATACTGTCTATAAGAACATCTACTGATTACTGTACTGAGAACTTTCAGTGGAAATTTGAGATATCTGAACTGGATGCTTGTTGTTTCTCTGGGCAGCAAGAATGTATTTGCCATAAAGTAGAGATGAAGCACTATTTAGAAAATTTGTCCAGTCCCTTATTTCAGAGAATAGAAACATGAGGTTTACTGAGATTGGGTTTCATAAGAAACTACTTGAGACGTAATTGCATTAAAATGCAGAGCTGCATATTTGGGCACACTCTCCTCACTGTGGCTGTAAATAGCTTTACTCATGACTCCTTCAACTTAAGTGATGAGATAATTGCCTTTCATTATTTCTGCGTACAATCAAATGGTCTTTTAGGGCCTTCAAAAGGTTTTCTAAACAAGATGAAACAAAGATCCTCCGTGGGGTATCAGGATGCTGTCACTCCAGTGGGGGTTTTCTAGGCTCAATCATGGGGGAGGCTTTTGTTTCTAGTTATTTTTCTTTAGTGTCCTGTGACATATAAATACGCTTCAAAAGTATAAAGTCAGGGTGCCATAACTTTAGAGTTTAAATATCAAAATGACGATGAGTGACATCTGTAAGAATCAAATGTTGTCTTTAAGCTACTGAATATCAGTACAGAAATTATAGCATGACGAAGAGACGAGTACACACCAAAGCTTTTTGCTGCCCGCTCTTCTGTACACTCTCTCGATGTGATCAGACACAGTTCCTAGACAGAGAAGAAGAAAAAGCTTCACTGAGGAAAGCTTTTAATTCAATGCACAACATTTATTTTCCCTTCGAAAAAAGAGAAAACGTTCTTGTATTGAACCGATCAGTTTAAATCTGCAACCCAAATAAGAAGTGTGTGTTCCCAGAACCTTTGCTACATGGTACAGTTTTCAAAATTCTATTTTTGCTTAGTATATGTGCTGCCGAAGTGAGCACCAAAATTCTACTTTTTAACTGATATGTAACCTAAACTTTTAAGCAAATATAAGTATTATCTTACCCTTCAACATGAAACAGAACACATTAAAATTAGTCAACTGAGTAAAAGCCTACTTTTTACATGGAGGTTCCTACGTCTCTGGTAAGTGTGTGAGGCTATGATCATTCTAATACTCTGGTCACCATAGCCCTAGCATTCACACTTTGGCCATATCTCACACATGCTCTGCACTCTTGACTGGTTTTGTCAGTAAGAAACAATGTGACATAATTGAGTGCCAAAATTTAATAAGGATAAGGAAAATGATCAAGCCAGGCGTAGTGGCGCACGCCTTTAATCCCGGCACTGGGGAGACAGAGGCAGGTGGATTTCTGAGTTCGAGGCCAGCCTGGTCTACAAAGTGAGTTCCAGGACAGCCAGGGCTAGACAGAGAAACCCTGTCTCGAAAAACCAAAAAAAAAAAAAAAAAAAAGGAAAAAGAAAGGAAAAAATTTTCTCCTCACTTATTTTTATAGTCTTAATTTAGATTAAATGATATCCTGGTCCCATAGATGCCTGCAAAAGCTGGGCCTGGTGGTGCATGCTGTATTCCAGGCTACTCAGCAGGCTGAGGTTGGAGTGCTACAAGTGCAGAGCTTGCCTGGGCCAGAGAGAGGGTCAGAGGAGAGTGAGGGCAACTTAGTAAGAACACCTCAAAATAAAGAGCACTAGCTGGGGTGGAGATGCAGCTCGGTGCAGAGCATTTCTGCTGAGTCAGCACTGTTGGAATGCCAGTGCTTAGAGCATCTCCACTTTAACCAAATCAGCATGCACTGCTAGACAGGGTTTGAGATAACCCAAAAAGTCCGATAACTGGAAATATGTTTCAACGTAACCTATATTGTTCTGTACTATAAAATGCCAGAAACAGATCATGATGTAGAACTTAAGGCTTTCCCACAGCAATGACTACATACAAATGTGGATTTCAAGGATCACCAGGTCTCTTCCACAGGGCAGTGTGGACACAGACACACTTAGAAATAATTTTTTTTTTTTTATAGATCACTTTCAGAGGAAAATTCTCTTCCAAATGACTAGTACAAACCATCAAGAAGCCAGTTTCCATAAGTATTACTATTCAATACTATTCTTGAGAAATTACAGGAAATAAAGCAGGAAACAGAAATGTAAACAAGCAACTAAGGAGTGGCCAGAAGTTCAGGGTCCTAGGCGGAATCCAGACTCTATGCTGAGCAGAGAGGCAAGGCACTGCCTAAGGGCAAGGGTGAAGGAGGCTTCCCATGTGAGAGGGTAGGAGATTTAATAGAAGATGAAATAACTCAGAACAGTGGGCATTGTTATGTATGACTGATAGATATTCACATTACAGAGCCCCTTTTATAGATATGCCCCCTGCTCATTTACTCTTACCTTCCATTGTGATGAAGTTAGGGCCCTCTCTTTTGAGCAGTATACCCAGCAGGATGGTTTGACCAGCCAGACAACCGCAGTCCTGAAACATCAATTGGCATAAGGAACTCAAATGAAATGAGTTTTGATGACCATAGGACTCAAGTAATAATAAGCTCATGCTACAAAGAGGGACCAGCCTGATATGAAATGAATGAAAGACACGATGTCACTGATACAGTAAATGAGATGGCATTACAGACCTTGGTCTGAGATGCCTTGAAGGCAGAGAGGGCACACAAGTCAGTTTCTGGATATAGCAAGATTTAATGATCAAATGCTCCAATAAGCAAATAACTGAAGAATAGACTCTGTAGTGTGTATGAATATTAATGCGTCACCATCTGAGACTTGGCTAAGTCACTCTCCTCTTCATTTTACTTATTTATAAATGGGAGATCATTCTACTATCAGTGGAGATGGAGAGACACAGGAAGGGGCACATATAGAATATTTATATTTCAGGACACTGTGTATGTGCTTTGTGACTGCTATATAAGATTGTTGTTTATATGGATTAATAAGAAGTTAGCCGTGACTGCAAAGAAAGTATCTAGTTGACATGCTCAAATCTGTATGGTCAAATCTGTATGACTCAGAGTTTACAGCTCTACTAGTAAGGTTTCATTTCTTTTTCATAAGTGTGAATAATGTCAGGACAGAGTAATATATCGCTAAAACACTCATGTAGGCACAGTAAGAGGACTATGTTCCTCAGTGACTGGAAAGACAGAGAAGTCATTGGAGCTAACCTCTGGGGCAGGAGAGCTGTGAATGGGGCAGGGAGAGAAAAGAGATCCGAAAGAACAATCTGAAGAACACAAAGGTAGCATCAGTGCTCACAGTCTAAGCTCCCACCTACAAAGTCTTGCCATCTGCACTCTTTATACATCCATACTGACTTTGACCCAAGAGGACACCTTTTCACTAACTGCCCTGGCCAGCCACTCATTTCTCTCAGAGGACACGAAGGCACACAGCCTGACTGAGAGGTCCTGTTCTGGCAGCCCCTTAGGTGTGATTATATCTTGCTTACATTCAGCTTCTGAAGGATTTCGTGGGTGGATTTGTTTTTCCACTCGGTAATGGTGATGTCTGGCTCATGTCGCATCTCAGGAGCTTCTGCGGTACTGCTCTGTCGTTTGACTTTTGAATGCTTGGGAAATTCTAGTTCTTCAAAGCTCTTAAATTCTGGAAGCCTGGAAATCAAAATAAAACATTTAAGATTTCCCATATTCCTAATATAGTTGCAAGAAATGAAAAAACTAAGTATAAGTAATTTAAAGGGACTTACTTTTCTGTGTCACTAATTCGTAGAAAGTCAAGCTGTTCTACTACAGCTCCGGATATCAATGTCTGCAATGTGATGATTCAAAATGTTTACATCTGTCAATCTACACTCTTTGCTCATACGTTTCTATATGTTCACTCACATATAATTTTGAAGTAATTTCCTAAATGAACATTCTAAAATCAGAAATCTCTATATGTAACAAATTACAACAGAATACAAATACCTATAAATAGACTTGATACATCAAGCAACAAATTCATGAGTCATATTAAATAGAAAAGTCACCATGAGATGGTCTCTCTGTTCTTTGAATTATAGGCATGTGTTTATTACAGTGCTGGGGTTCAAGTCAAAGTCTCCACTGATTGTTTAAACCTCCATCTATATGTCTCTATTTTAAAGTGGGTACTAAAATGTTTTAACATTTATTAAATGTTTAGAAAATAAGATACTAAGTTGTTTTTGGGGGGGGGAATGCAATAAAAAATTAAATCTTAGATCCTAATACTGTAATATATATATTACAGGGCAATAAATATATTTCAGGGCAATCCAGTGATGTAACAACCAATTCTCTTACAAGATCATGTTGAGGTTTGGTATTTTGTTATCTATTGTAATGCTAAGTGCGGTGGTCCCCAGGACCTGGTTGTCCCAGAGTTGAGAGTCTGCATGTAGACCTTGCACCCAAGTTATTTCTGAATGGTAAGTAAAGATGCCCACAGAAAATAGCTGAGCAGAAGAGATATAGGTGGGGTTTAGATTTCCCAGGCTTGAGATCAGAGAACCATGAGGAGAAGTTGCAGAAGGGAGGAGAAGCTGCCATGGGTTAGGTAAGCCATAAAAATATGGCCGTGAGGGCTGGCAGATTGGAGTTAAGAGCATCCCAAATGAAACACAGTAAGTGAGTAACAACTCGAGTTTAATGACCAGGAAGCTAGATTCTAATAGCATGGAGGGTAGGTATCTGCCCAGCTCTTGTTTAAGGCTTATTGTAAACATAAAGACTATGCGTGTTTTTTATCCAGGAACTAAAGGGTCAAAGGCAGGGTTAAAAACCCTAGGTCGAGATTAAATAATTTCTACAACAATAAATATCTAAGCTATTGTTTCTTTGCATTCTGGAATGTGGCAACCCACATTTGGTCAGTCTATATTCCACTTCTTCTCAATTATACATTCAGCAGACTAAATGAGTCTAAATTCAAACACCTTTTTTGCTTGTCAGTGGTTCCTGGTGAGTAGTGTAAACAGGTGAGAATAAACACTGGCTTTTTACCTATCACTTCTAGTTACCCGAGAACAGTCAGAAACAAGTTGTAAGTTATTATTCTAAATTAGGTATTCTTATTAAAATTATTGTATACACATCATTTTCTCTCAGTTTGTTTCAAATACGAAGAAGTTGTGGGTAGGAGACACTGCTTTTGGTGGCAAATGAATCCATCATTTCTCTAGTAGAGATGATGATACAGGAATACTCACAAATGTGGACATCCAGATACAGGAACGACACATGACACCAATCTTCTTTGCAAAGCATGGTTGAGAAAGCCAAATGTGCAACCCCTGTACACACCCCAATGAGCCCAGCTATAAGCAGACTGCTGTTAGATTATGCTGTTAGGGTAGGATCTTTATCTGCTTTTGTTGAATGGTGTTTTTTCTTCTTTTTTTTTTTTATTTTTATTTTTTTGATTGGTGTTTCTAACATACAAGCTCATAGCGATACCACTTGTTTGGCAAAATAATTAGTTCGATAAATATTTATTGATCATTTGCTATATGCAAGCATTATACAGGTGCTAATTATTAGCATAAAATATATGAAATATTTGGTCCCTTGACATTGATCTTATGATTATGTATATGAGATGGATAACATAAGCAATACATGTCAGATGACAGTAAGAGCAACGTAGAAAAATAACTGCTAAGTAGAAATAAGAACAATAAAGGGAAGGGTACTAGGGCAAAGGAACAGGAGGCCAGTTAGCCATTATATGTATGTGACCAGGGAAATTTTCTCTAACAAGATGACATGTAAATCAGACACTGGAAATAGGACTGTGGTCAACATTCAGGTTGAAGGAGAACTATCATGTGCAAAAGGTAGGAGCATGCATAGTGAATTTTAGAAGCAATAAAGAAGGCAGTGTGGATGAAATAGAATGGCTGGGGAGATGCTAGAAAGCCAGGTCCATGAGGCAGGAGCAGACCCGAGGGACCACACACCATCTTTGGGACTCTGCTTTCTACGTTCATGTGTGTGAGAAAAGAAGTCCCTGGGAGTTTACAATCAGTGTAACTGCCAGTAGCAAGTGTGCAATGATAAGGCTAACTGTTAATAATAGAATTCAGAAGATGACAGAAAAATCTAGTGAGGGAATGATGGTAGCCTGCAACATGGTGTCAATGCTAGGAGAAGCGAGTCTGGATACACTCGGAAGGGATAGACAACAGTGAGTGATTATCATGTAGGGTATGGGAAAGAGTCAAAAATGACCAAATTCTTAAAGCCGATAACCAATACTGAAAACATGCCAATAACTCATTTAACATGTTATATTTATATAGCTTACTCACCCTTATTGGCTATGTCTGATTATAAGCAAATGTTTAGCTTAAGTTCACTGGCTAATGCCAAATACTATCAATACTCTATAGATTTCAATTTTAAAACATCACTTAGTAACAGAGGATATTAAACTAGTTACAAATGCTTGTCTTTTCTGGAAGAGGTGTATAAAAGAGGTACCAGTGCTCTCACTGGGGACCTATGGGTGCTTCCATTTAGAAGCTGTGCTGGGAATGCTGTGGTGCTTGGATGAAACAAAGCTTTCTCCTAGTTGGATGTTACAGTTCAGTAAACAAAACAGCATATGACCAAGAGACAACCAAAATGCCCGTAGAAGCCCAAGATTGTCATTAGTCTATGATGGACTTGTTCCTACAAATACCAAAATGAAATTAAGCTACCAAAATCTAAAATTCCATTAAGAAGCAGCCTGTTCAAGCCCCCAATGAGGACAGTTGGACAAACTGAGACAGGACAACAGGAGTGAGAAGGCAGGCACAGAATGAAACTTGTAAATCACATCAAGAAGCATAGCAGATTAACTGTCCTGAACCAAAAACATAGAAGTTTAGAAGGCTACCTGTAAACGATCAACATGAACTTTGACTCCTCCAATTATTCCCTTTTTAAAGGCTGCCAGCATGTCTAATATTGGGTTGAATCTGCTACCTCTAGAATAAAGAAGATAAATCAAACAATCTTATTAACAATATAAAGTGAAATTAACAAAGAAATATTTGTTATATATGCAAAATAACTTGCAATGTGCTAAGAATAGGAAAATACCAGGAGGCTCAGCCTTCAAGTTTTCAGTATTAATGCCACAAAGCAAGTGCAGCTTAACTTTCTTTAAAAAAAAAAAAAAAAAGCACTTTATTTTTAATTCTGTGATGGGTATGGGCATGGGCATGCGAATGCAGTCTCCATAGGGGGCAGATGATCATGAGATCCCCTGGAGCTGGAGCTGGAGCTGGAGGCTGTTGTGAGCCACTGGCATTAAGTACTGGGAAGTGAACTCAGATTCCCTGCAAGAGCTGTGTGGGCCCTTAACTGTGGAGCCATTTCTTCAGTCCCATGGCCTACTTTTTTAATCAACCTACCTTATGTTGTCTTCCCGGATGAGAACAAGAAAAAGTGGGCGTCCATGCATTTTCCAATATTGCTTAATGAACTGTAGTGCATTCTATCAAAAAATTAGATTGAGGTAGGATGTCATGGAATAGTGTCTGAGATCATTGGGATCCTTAACTGAGAGGCAAAGAGCCCTTAACAGTTTTAACAGTATATAATCAAACTCAGGGTAATTTAGGCTACTTAGAAGCAAAGAATTATTTTCGTTTTAAACCTTGCACTATGTTGTGAGGCTCGTATTTATTCATGCCTTTCTCTTCTCCCTCTCGTCACGATTCTTTCTGGCCTTAGCAAAGTACAGCTCATAAGTGAATTGAGGAAGAACTACTCCCGTGCTCTATCATTCAGAAGACTGTCACTACTTTTCACTATGGATTAGTACAAAGAGGCGGAAGAAAATGAACCATCAGTGATGTGTGGAGATTGCTGTGATTGGCTATGGAGTCTCATCACTATCACGTAACTTTCCACCATTCACCTGACACTTTTTGACTCTTTTACATGTATTAATTCATTGATTACAGGGCACACAGCCCTTTTATTATTTGGTTTTATAGATCAAAAATCAGAAGTGTAAAGGAGCTAAATAACTTGCCCAAAAACACACAGCTGGCAAATACAGAATTGAACAGACATGGTCTGGCTCCAGGTGTTATGAGCGAGGTTCTAAGTCTTTCTTCTCTTCTCACACAGTAGACGGAACAGATATTAACCATGCAGTTATGGGTTAGTTGAAGTTCTACTAGACAATCTTCACAAGTAAAATTACTCTAATTCAATTTTTTTCCTCAAATGGAGATGAACTACTAGTATCATACAAGCACAGTTTTTAAAACAGTATCACTTCTACAACAGTGTAGCTTTATTTTAGTGTGGCTAGAATTCCAAACTCTGCAAAGGCACTATTTATTTTCAATTTTGATGTGGTGTAACCTAGCATCATGGACACCCAGGAATCCTCCACCTAATGACACCTGTCAGAAACCAGTGGGAACAAGGTCACCTCTGCTTAGCACTACCTTTATGTCATCTATGAGCAGCAGAACATCCTGAGACATGTAGAAATCACTCAGGTCAAAGATGATAGGGTAACAAACCACAGTCTTTCCTAGAATGCGATAAATCTGCAATAGGAAACAGAAAGGAAACATACAAAATACAAGGCATAGTGTCCCATATCTCAACAATAATTAATACTGATACTTATTTCTGAATAGGCAAATAATAGCTCACAAAGTCCATAAAGAACAAATTTTAAAGTTTTTTGCTTGAGTCAGTATGTCAGTAAATTTAAAGTAGAACATTTCTAATAAGGCTGAAAAACCCTATGCTTGAGTAAATATTATTATAAATGTTTTACAAAGCTTGGCAATAACATAGCAGTGAGATGTTCATTTATTCCCAGAAAGCTTCAATAATAGGACACACAGTAAGTAAGATTTATGTGCAGAAAATTGTAATTCAGATAACTGCCTCAAGTACATAATGAAATGTGACAGGGATGGCCAGAGGCCAAGCATGACTTCTGCATGCAGAATTACTTCCCAAAGGCACTCCACGAGGAAAGCACACTCACCTTTGATGTACCAAGGCAGCCAATGGGCCTATCTGGCCTTCCAGACAGACCCAACTTTTCATTGATTCCCAGATGGAAATAAGCCTGTAAGACACAAGTGACTTGGCTTAGTAATGATAGTCCTAGAGAAACAGTGACAGGGAGGCCCAGCTAGGACCAACAAACCAGCCAGGTAATTCTGGATTGGGGGTTACTGAGTTTTTCAAAGCAAAACAGTCTAGGTTCAGTTAGCAACCTTTTAAACTGTAACACTGTTATCATATTGGTGGAAGTGTACAACCTGCTTGGCTTTGATTTTTTTTCCAATTTTTTATAAGGTATATACTTCATTTAAATTTCAAATGCTATCCCAAAAGTCTTCTATACCCCTCACTCCCACTTCTTCGTCCTGGCATTCCCCTGTACTGGAGCATAGAACCTTCACAGAACCATGGGACTCTCCTCCCACTGATGACTGACAAGGCCATCCTCTGCTACGTATGCAGCTAGAGACACGAGCTCTGGGGTACTGGTTAGTTCATATTGTTGTTCCACCTATAGGGTTGCAGACCCCTTCAGCTCCTTGGGTACTTTCTCTAGCTCCTCCATTGGGGGCCCTGTGTTCCATCCAATAGCTGACTGTGAGCATCCACTTCTGTGTTTGCCAGGTACTGGGATAGTCTCACAAGCAACAGCTATATCAGGGTCCTTTTAGCAAAATCTTGCTGGCATATGCAACAGTGTCTGGGATTGGTGGCTGATTATGGGATAGATCCCCGGGTGGGGCAGTCTCTGGATGGTCTATCATTTCATCTCAGCTCCAAACTTTGTCTCTGTAACTCCTTCCATGGATTATTTGTTCCCAATTCTAAGAAGGGGCAAAGTGTCCATACTTTGGCCTTCATTCTTCTTGAGTTTCATGTGTTTTGCAAATTGTATCTTGGGTATTCTAAGTTTCTGGGCTAATATCCACTTATCAGTGAGTGAATATCATGTGAGGTCTTTTGTGATTGGGTTACCTCACTAAGGATGATATCCTCCAGATACATCCATTTGCCCAAGAATTTCATAAATTCATTGTTTTTAATAGCTGAGTAGTTCTCGATTGTGTAAATGTAGCACATTTTCTGTATCCATTCCTCTGTTGAGGGACATCTGGATTCTTTCCAGCTTCTGGCTATTATAAATAAGGCTGCTATGAACATAGTGGAGCATGTGTCCTTACTACCAGTTGGAACATCATCTGGATATATGCCCAGGAGAGGTATTGCTGGATCCTCTGGTACTACTATGTCCAGTTTATTGAGGAACTGCCAGACTGATTTCCAGAGTGGTTGTACAAGCTTGCAATCCCACCAACAATGGAGGAGTGTTCCTGTTTCTCCACATCCTCCCCAGCATCTGCTGTCACATAAAATTTTGATCTTAGCCATTCTGACTGGTATGAGGTGGAATCTCAGGGTTGTATTGATTTGCATTTTCCCAGTTGATTAAGGATGTTGAACATTTTTTCAGGTGCATCTCAGCCATTTGGTATTCCTCACTTGAGAATTCTTTGTTTATCACTGTGCTCCATTTTTTAATGGGGTTATTTGGTTTTCTGGAGTCCATCTTCGAGAGTTCTTTATATATATTGGATATTAGTCCCCTATCTGATTTAGGATTGGTAAAGATCCTTTCCCAATCTGTTGGTGGCCTTTTGTCTTATTGACAGTGTCCTTTGCCTTACAGAGCTTTGCAATTTTATGAGGTCCCATTTGTTAATTCTTGATCTTACAGCACAAGCCATTGCTGTTCTATTCAGGAAATTTTCCCCTGTGCCAATATCTTCGAGGCTTTCCCCTACTTTCCCTATAAGTTTCAGTTCTCTGGTTTTATGTAGAGTTCCTTGATCCACTTGGACTTGACCTTAGTACAAGAAGAGAAGAATTCCTCTACATGATAACCGCCATTTGTGCCAGCATCATTTGTAGAAATTGCTGTCTTTTTCCACTGGATGGTTTTAGCTCCCTTGTCAAAGATCAAGTGACCATAGGTGTTTGTGTTCATTTCTGGGTCTTCAATTCTATTCCATTGGTCTAACCATCTGTCGCTGTACCAGTACCATGCAACTTTTATCACAATTGCTCTGTAGTACAGCTTTAGGTCAGGTATGGTGATTCCAACAGAGGTTCTTTTATTGTTGAGAATAGTTTTTGCTATCCTAGGTTTTTTGTTATTCCAGATGAATTTGCAAATTGCCCTTTCTAACTCAGTGAAGAATTGAGTTGGAATTTTGATGGAGATTACATTGAATCTGTAGATTGCTTTTGGCAGGATAGCCATTTTCACTATATTGATCCTACCAATCCATGAGCATGGGAGATCTTTCCATCTTCTGAGATCTTCTTTGATTTCTTTCTTCAGAGACACACCAAGGTATTTTATATTATTTGTGACTATTGTGAAGGGTATTGTTTTCCTAATTTCTTTCTCAGCCTGTTTATCCTTTGTGTAGAGAAAGGCCACTGATTTGTTTGAGTTAATTTTATATCCATCTACTGCACTGAAGCTGTTTATCAGGTTTAGGAATACTCTATTGGAATTTTTAGGGTCATTTATATATACTATCATATCATCTGCAAACAGTGATATTTTGACTTCTTCCTTTCCAATTTGTATCCCCTTGACCTCCTTGTGTTGTTGACTTGCTCTGGCTAGGACTTCAAGTACTGTATTGAATAGGTAGGGAGAAAGTGGGCAGCCTTGTCTGAGACCCTGATTTTCGTGGGATTGCTTCCAGCTTCTCTCCATTTACTTTGGTGTTGGCTACTGGTTTGCTGTAGATTGCTTTTATTATGTTTAGTTATGGTCCTTGAATTCATGATCTTTCCAAGACTTTTATCATGATTGGGTGTTGGATTTTGTCAAATGCTTTCTCAGCATCTAACGAGATGATCAAGTGGTTTTTGTCTTTGAGTTTGTTTATATAGTGGATTACGTTGATGGATTTCCATATATTAAACCATCCCTGCATCCCTGGAATGAAGCCTACGTGGTTGTGATGGATGATCATTTTGATGTGTTCTTGGATTCGATTTGGGAGGATTTTATTGAGAATTTTTGCATCGATATTCATAAGGGAAATTGGTCTGAAGTTCTTTTTCTTTGTTGGGTCTTTATGTGGTTTGGGTATCAGAGTAATTATGGCTTCGTAGAATGAATTGGGTAGAGTACCTTCTGTTTCTATTTGTGGAATAATTTGAGAAGAACTGGAATTAGGTCTTCTTTGAAGGTCTGATAAAACTCTGTACTAAACCCATCTGGTCCTGGGCTCTTTTTGGTTGGGAGACTATTAATGGCTGCTTCTATTTCTTTAGGAGATATAGGACTGTTTAGGTCATTAATCTGATCCTGATTTAACTCTGGTGTCTGGTATCTGTCTAGAAATTTGTCCATTTCATCCAGGTTTTCCAGTTTTTTTTTTTTTAGTATAGCTTTTTGTAGAAGGATCTAATGATGTTTTGGATTTCCTCAGGGTCTGTTGTTATGTCTCCCTTTTCATTTCTGATTTTGTTAATTAGGAAACTGTCCCTGTGACCTCCAGTTAGTCTGGCTAAGGGTTTATTTATCTTGTTGATTTTCTCAAAGAACCAGCTCCTGGTTTGGTTGATTCTTTGAATAGTTCTTTTTGTTTCCACTTGGTTGATTTCAGCCCTGAGTTGGATTATTTCCTACTGTCTACTCCTCTTGGGTGAATTTGCTTCCTTTTGTTCTAGAGGTTTTAGGTGTGCTGTCAAGCTGCTAGTGTATACTCTCTCTAGTTTCTTTTTGGAGGCTCTCAGAGCTATGAGTTTTCCTCTTAGAACTGCTTTCATTGTGCCCCATAAGTTTGGATATGTTGTGGCTTCATTTTCATTAAACTCTAAAAAGTCTTTAATTTCTTTATTTCTTCCTTGACCAAGGTATTGTTGAGGAGAGTATTGTTCAGTTTCCACATGAATGTTGGCTTTGTATTATTTATGTTGTTATTGAAGATCAGCCTTAGTCCATGGTGATCTGATAGGATACATGAGATAATTTCAATATTTTTGTATCTGTTGAGGCCTGTTGTGTGACCAAGTATATGGTCAATTTTGGAGAAGGTACCATGAGGTGCTGAGAAGAAGGTATATCCTTTTGTTTTAGGATAAAATGTTCTATAGATATCTTTTAAATCAATTTGGTCCAAAATTTCTGTTAGTTTAACTCTGTTTAGTTTGTGTTTTACTTATTTGTCTATTGATAAGAGTATGGTGTTGAAGTCCCCCACAATTATTGTATGAGGTGCAATGTGTGCTTTGAGCTTTACTAAAGTTTCTTTAATGAATGTGGCTGCTCTTGCATTTGGAGCATAGATATTCAGAATTGAGTGTTCATCTTGGAAGATTTTACATTTGATGAGAATGAAGTGCCCCTCCTTGTCTTTTTTGATAACTTTGGGTTGGAAGTCCATTTTATTCGATATTAGAATAGCTACTCCAGCTTGGTTCTTCCGACCATTTGCTTGGAAAATTGTTTTCCAGCCTTTCACTCTGAGGTAGTGTCTGTCTTTTTCCCTGAGATGGGTTTCCTGTAAGCAGCAAAATGTTGTGTCCTGTTTGTGTAGCCAGTCTGTTAGTCTATGTCTTTTTATTGGGGAATTGAGTCCATTGATACTAAGAGATATTAAGGGAAAGTAATTGTTGCTTCTTGTTATTTTTGTTGTTGAGATTCTGTTTTTATGGCTGTGTTCTTTTAGGTTTGTTGAAGGATTACTTTCTTGCTTTTTCTTTTTTTTTTTTTTCCTTTTCTTTCCTTTTTTGTTAGGGCATATTTTCTGTCTTTGTATTGGTGTTTTCCTATTATTATCCTTTGAAGGGCTGGATTTGTGGAACGATATTGTGTGAATTTGGTTTTGTCATGGAATACTTTGGTTTCTCCATCTATGGTAATTGACAGTTTTGCTGGGTATAGTAGCCTGGGCTGGCATTTGTGTTCTCTGAGGGTCTGTATAACATCTGTCCAGGTTCTTCTGGCTTTCATACTCTCCGGTGAGAAGTCTGGAGTAATTCTAATAGGCCTGCCTTTATATGTTACTTGACCATTTCCCCTTAGTGCTTTTAATATTCTGTCTTATTTAGTGCATTTGTTGTTCTGATTATTATGTGACAGGAGGAAACTTTTTTTTCTGGTCCAGTCCATTTGGAGTTCTATATGCTTCTTGTATGTTCACGGGCATCTCTTTCTTTAGGTTAGGGAAGTTTTCTGCTATAATTTTGTTGAAGATATTTGCTGGCCCTTTACGTTGAAAATCTTCATTCTCATCTGCTCCTATTATTCATAGGGTTGGTCTTCTCATTGTGTCCTGGATTTCCTGGATGTTTTGAGGTAGGATCTTTTTGCATTTTGCATTTTCTTTGATTGTTGTGTCCATGTTCTTTATGGAATCTTCTGCACCTGAGATTCTCTCTTCCATCTCTTCTATTCTGTTGCTGATGCTTGCATCTATATTTACTGATTTCTTTCCTAGGCTTTCTATCTCCAGAGTTGTCTCCCTTTGGGTTTTCTTTATTGTTTCTACTTCCATTTTTAGATCCTGGATGATTTTGTTCAATTCTATCATCTGTTTGGTAGTGTTTTCCTGTAATTCTCTAAGGGATTTTTGTGTTTCCTCTTTAAAGGCTTCTAGCTGTTTACCTGTATTTTCTTGTATTTCCTTCTTAAAGTCCTCCATCATCATCATGAGAAGTGACTTTAGATCCATGTCTTGCTTTTCTGGTATGATGGTATATCCAGGACTTGCTACTGGTGGGAGAATTTGGTTCTGATGATGCCAAATAACCTTGGTTTCTGTTGCTTCATTTTTATGCTTTCCTCCTGCCATCTGATTATCTCAAGTGCTTGTTGCCCTCAATATATCTGATTGGAGCCTGTCCTTCCTATAATTCCAGTTGATTCAGGACTCCTCAGAGTCCAGCTTTCTCTGTGATCCTTTGTGGGCTCCTGTGAACCTGAGATTCTGGGTGTGTCAGAGGTTTTGGTAGTTTTCCTCTGAGAACCTGAAATACTGGTATGACCCAGCTCCTGTTATCCTGGGATCCTGTTGTCCTAAGATCCTGGGCATGTTAGAGTGCCTGGAAGTTGTGTCTCCTTTGAGGACTGTGGAGCTGTCTGGTTTATTTGAAACCAAGGTAAACCAGAACTGATCAAAAGGAACCCTGGTTAGGAAGGGCTCTGGTGTCCTTGTTTCTGTTGTCACAGGCCCATCACAATTGGATTGGAACAGATGTTGTGTTCCACTCACCAGTGATCCTAAGATTGTGTGGAGAGTCCTCTAGGGACCGTGGCAGTGTCCACAGACTCCGCACCCAAGATGACCCAGTGCTGGTACTGACCAGAAGTGGCTATGATTCTTAAAACAATTCAAGAGACAAAGGCTTCCCCTCCGCCCCACCCCCACCCCCATACATCTCCATCCACTTAAAGATATTTAAAAAATCAGGGCCACACTTCTCCCACTGTGTATCTACTTTCAAGTATATTTTATCAAAATGAAATCATTTTTACTGATTTGTTTTCCGATTACATGAATTTCAAGTATTGCAACCCAAAATGCTGGTCTTGCTTATTCTCATACCTTATACAACAATTATTTGATTCTGGTATATTTTGAAAGGGGTATTTAAGTTACTGTGTAAGCCTAGAGAAGGATCAAAAGATTCTTCAAGGCCACAAATTAAATATACTCCCACAATATATACAAGGATTAATAAACACACATTTGCATAAATGTGTATTCCTATAATAATGTTTTTGTTTCCTGGTTATCAAGTTTATCATGGAGATGTTTCAGTTTTAGACAAGATGTACAAACAAATGCATAAGAGGGAAGGAATGGTGCCACAGTGGAATAGCAGTCACTGGATCTGCTAGGAGTTAAAAACATCCAACCAGGAAGCCCTTTACCACTGTAGCCTTTACCTCCTGATGAAATTGGTTTCTAAAGATTTGTTATTTAAAAAAAAATCAAGTAATATCTTTGGACAGTATGCAATTATATCTACAAGATAATTTTTTAAGGCTTGCTTGATCAAACAGACTGTACTTTCTTTTTGAAATGTAACACCTAGCTTTTCACCCTCTCCATTCCCCCTCTCTGCATATTATGTCTGTCTGTCTGTCTGACTATCTATCTATCTATCTACCTATCTATCTAGAGATAGAGATAAAATTTACATTGGTTTTTATGTCAGTCTTTTGTGTTGAAATGATATTTCATTTTACTTTCACACTCCTATACTCAAATATTTTGGAGTAATTTGTCCAGGGTACTAAATGTTCATGGTCTCGATTTTTCATGTTCCCCTTTCTGCTGAGTATTTGTCCTCCTTTTTGTAAGATAGAGAGCTTTACCCTTTGAAGTAAATGTTTATTCAGGTTTCAATGTGAGAAAATTTGAGAACTACACCGTAGAGAGAATCTCTTATAAGTATCACCTGTTTTTAAAAAGCTGATAGTCAATAAGGTGAGGCAGGAAAAAGGAGGTGGGACACTGGCAGGAAGGGAGAGGATTCTGGGAAAAAGCATGAGAATCAAAAGAGCCACAGGGAGAGATTTGAGAAGACAGACAGTAGAGACCTGAGTAGGTGGTAAGGAAGAAGCATGCCAGGACTGAAGGAGAGGTGACTAACCAAATGGCAGACAGAGAGTAGTTTGAATGGGTTAGGCAAGTTATGAGCTATTCAGGAATGAGCTAAAACTTGTGGCCTAGGCATTTAATAATAAAGAATTAGTCTCAGAGTCATTGCTGTTGGGAACTAAGTGGCCAGGAGGAAAGATGAAATTATAAAAAAATAGTTTTTACATTACATAGTAGGTGACACATCACTTCATTGAGTGGTGTTCCAATAGTAATATTATTTTTGACTAGAGAATTTTACAATCAGGTTTGATATTATCAGGTTTGTATGCCTTATTTAGTGACATTTGCCAGTCATCTTCTGAACTGCTTTTTTGGTGCTGGTATTGTAAGTGTGGCCTTTCTGCCTCTGTAAGCTATAAAAATATATCCCTTTATCTTTTCTTCTAATTGATTTTTATACATAAATCACTTTAAAATACTTAAATGGGATTGGCAAGATGGCTCAATAGGTGAGGGCGCCTGCCTCCAAGCCTAAGCAACTAAGCAAGGCTTTGCTTCCCTGAGTAGAAGGAGAGAGCTGACAGCTCAGGTTGTTCTCTGGCTACCACATGTGTGCTGTGGAAGGTAAGATAAATAAATTAAATGTAATAAAAAAGTTAAATTACTTCAATGTTTACTCTGCCTAGAATGAATCTGGTTTTGCAGTTGATGACATGAAAAACCCTAAAGTTTTCTATATGCATAATCAAACTCTTTCTATACAATGTGATTGTGATTTGAAGTATTTGCAAATAACATCATCATATTCAAAACCAATGTCATAGGGCTCTCTCTAACACCACTGAGCTCTTGGGTTATTTCTCCTTTTGAATTGTGCATTCCTTGATTGGCATAGTGCCTGGCACGTGGCTGGTATTCAGGAAATACTTGACAGACAGGTAAGCAAGCTAATAGGAATGACCAATGGGTATCAGGAACTTTAAAGAACCTAGATTGCAGCACACAACAGTAGATTTGATATGCCTTTCCACAAATATTTTTACATTTTCTGAAATAACAGTATGAATAAATTACGTTATATTTCTTTTGGGCAAGAAGTAAAATTAACCAATCATGCACAAGTTAAAATCAGCTTCCTTTGGGAGGACTGTTACTCTTTAGTATAGTAAAAGGATTCTTCTTTATTTTCTGAACCATGGCAAGGGAGTTTTGACAGTTAAGTAGGTGGTACCTGGTAAGGCTGCCTCCGTGTATGTCTTAGTCGGGGTTTCTATTCCTGCACAAACATCATGACCAAGAAGCAATTTGGGGAGGAAAGGGTTTATTTGGCTTACACTTTCATACTGCTGTTCATCACCAAAGGAAGTCAGGACTGGAACTCAAGCAGGAGCTGATGCAGAAGCCATGGAGGGATGTTCTTTACTGGCTTGCTTTTCCTGGCTTTCTCAGCCTGCTCTCTTATAGAACCCAAGACTGCCAGCCCAGAGATGGTCCCACCCACCAGGGGCTCTTGATCACTAATTGAGAAAATACCTCACAGCTAGATCTCATGGAGGTATTTCCCCAACTGAAGCTCCTTTCTCTGTGATAACTCCAGCTGTGTCAAGGTGACACAAACCTAGCCAGTACAGTGTATATACACCCATGTAACTAGTGTGCCAAAACATGTGGAAGTGCGCACTCCACTTAGAAACACAGACATGTTTCATATTAAGTTCATCTGTATTCATCTGTATTCAGATCAGCACTCATAACATTGCAAGCTTCCAGCGTACAAGGCAGAAGCCCTGCTACTAGTTGTCTGTCCCTATATCCTCATTAGTGTACTGAAATGGGATGCAGCTTATCAGAAGCAACGGAGCAGTGACTGCCATTAAGATGTGTGCATCAAAATATAATTTGTGAGAATACTTTTTTTTTTCTGTTAAAAGGCAGACTTACAATGCGCGGTTTTAAACAACATATCCTAGGGGAGGAAGCCCACATAGGAGCTGGTTTGGAAGACAGGATGTTCCCACAATCAACATACACTCTTCAATCTTTTACACAAGCACAGGGAAGCAGGGCTCTTGGTCATAAATTTGTCTTAAGTCATATTCTACCACCAAAGTATATATCATTTGCTAACATCATGTTTACAACAATGAAATGCAAGTCAGGACAAGCCGGATTCAGGTACTTGGAATGCTTTCTATTGTCTCTGTGGTCCCACAGCACTTGGTACAAATACCTATTGTAGCTATCATCAGAGTGGACTATAATGAACTGTTTTGTTGTTGTGTTGTTGTTGTTGTTGTTTACACCATACACATCACTAGACTCAGAGGTCATTTAAGTGACCCATAGTGCTTCATATGCCAGGTGATTGCTGAAGAATGGATAAAAGCAACTTTCAAGTTGTTTGTTATTTATGCTGACTGGCCTTTTACATTTGAATTGCATGTCATCAGGTAGAAGATTACCTACCATTAAAAATGCTATTAGATGGAATACAGGGTTCCCAAGGAAGGAGCTAGAGAAAGATGGGTTCCTCGACTTCCCCAGAAGTTGGGATATCCACCTTCTTATTGTACTTGATTGATCATGGGGGACTCGAGTACAGAGATCAACGTATATATCTTCTCCTACCGGATCAACCGGTAGTAACCCTTCTCTCCGGGGAACCAGTACGTCTGAAATATACGGGGTCAACAGGGGAACACCAGGGCCAAGATGTGGGAGTGGGTGGGTAGGGGAGCAGGGCCGGGAGGGGGGAGGGTATAGGGAACTTTCTGGATAACACTTGAAATGTAAATGAAGAAAATTTCTAATAAAAGTTGGAAAAAATTTTTAAAAATGTACTCATTCTAATTAGACTTGAAGAATGAGGTTTGGGTTAATTTGTGTTAAGGCCATGCTTATTAGGACTACCCTTCCTTTCTATTCTGTAGTACTATTGAGAGACCAGGAAGTATCTCAGCTGAAGTAGTCTGTGCCTAACAGTACGCATTGTGAAGCTTTGAATTCTAGGATTCCTTTCTCCCATTTTAGGTCACCTTTTCTCCTTGCAACTCCTCAGGTCCTTGTCTCGTTTATCATAAAACAAACCAACACAGCACAACAACAACAACATACAAAATTACATCCATCATGGGGTTTTCCACTCAGGAGTGTGACTTCATTTCAAGTGTTACCTGTTTTAAGAACCCTAACATTACCTTCCTGCTGTGTGGTGAGTGGCTGGGAAGAGGAGGGATGCACATAAAACTTTAACACATTTAAACTTTGTTGATTGTGTGTGTATGCATGTGCCACAGCATGTGTGTGAAGGCACCTTGTCTTCCTAATGTGGGCTCTGGGGATCTCAGGCATGGGTGTGGTGTAGTACTCTCATCGTCTTCCCTAATGTGGGCTCTGGGGATCTCAGGCATGGGTGTGGTGTAGTACTCTCACCTTTAGGCCCATCTCACTGGCTCAAAGTCTTATGCATTTTAAAGAAGGATAGTGATTCACTAAGAGCTAGTACTCTTGGTGCCCTGAAATCTAGGTTTTCTTTCCTGCTATCTTTTTGGCAAGTCCAGTCCGATGACCAGGGACTATGGGCCACTGCATTTCCCTATTTAACACCACACACCTTACTTCTCCTAGCCTTCATTCTTAAATAACATTCAAGGCTATGGCCACTGTCATTTATATCAACTTAACCATAATTAGTTGAGAGGTATTATTATAAAAACTTCTGTCAAGCAGTGGATAGCTTCTTTCTGGTCTTTTAAAACCAATTATTAAATAAAATGAGGTTATAAGTAACTAGTGGGGTTTATAATTCCATCTCCAAAAGCAGAAGCACCCACACACATATCACCTCTGCACCCATCTTCAGACTGGTGCACTTGAAAGGTCCCGAGTCAACTTTTAGTCTAACCCCAAACAGGCATGTAACCACATCAAAGCCAGACATTATCATTTAATTTCTTTAGACTCAACAAACCAAACATATAAGAATTATTTCACTTTCCAAAAAGTAAAGCAGGGGGTGGGGGAGGGAAAGGGGGCAGTGATTATCAGAAAGAAAAAATTACTTAAAACACTGAGGCTTTAAGGTAATATGAGGGAAAATAAAACAGAACTATAAATGATAATTTTACACATGACAACTAAAATTGAGACTGATTTGTTATTGAAAGTGTTTAGCCAAGGCCAGGAACTGATTTTAACAGGAAAAGAAATCAACAGGGCCCATGAATATAATGTACAAACACACACAATGAAAGATTTTGCTCATTTTGTTTTTTAAGTTAAGATCTGATAAAGTGGACTAGTCAACTTAATTCCCAACTTTAAGACAGTGCTCTCCTCTCAAGATTTAAATTTAACTATGGATTTTCCCTTTGAATTAAGTCCCACAATTTTGTTCTAATACCTCTGCAAGGCAGAAAAACACAGGCACTTACTTTTACAAGCTCCTGCTGAGGCCAGATCTGAATAGGTTCCACCTGCTGAGGAGTTTGAGTTTGAATACCATATGTATTGAGAAAAACTTGAAGGCTAAATAGAGATCAGAGAGATGAGATGGAGAGGGAAGAAGAGAGAGCTATTTTTAGACAACGCATTTATAGTTCAGGAAATATGAATGAAGGAGGTAAAAGGTACAGGCAGGGCTAGCTTGGAACATATGGTAACTCTGTCACTATCTGCAGTATATCATGCATCCCAGAATCCATAGCCCTCAACAGCTTCTTCCCCAAAGTATTAGGAGCCTTGGGGGCGGGGCAGTCAGAAATGCAGGCAATGATTTTAGTAAGCTCTGTAATCTATGGGCACTAACTACTCAAATTAACATCCATGCTTAAACATGAAAAGTATGCTTCATGACATATAAGGTCACACTGATATATCCTAGAAACTGCCAAGTTTTTGTTTTGGTTTGGTTTTGGTTTTTCGAGACAGGGTTTTTCTCTGGGTAGCCCTGGCTGTCTTGGAACTCACACTGTAGACCAGGCTGGCCTTGAACTCAGAAATCCGCCTGCCTCTGCCTCCCAAGTGCTGGAATCAAAGGGGTGCGCCACCACTGCCCGGCTCCAAGTTTTATTTCTAATGCCAGCCTCAATATGGTAAACATGAGGCAGCACCCCCCCTCGATATGGTAAACATGAAGCAGCATCCCTCCCTTTCCCACAGAAAAATACACCACTCATCTGCATCTCACCGTTGGCTTTCTGCTACAAGTGCTACATGAACCACCAAGTCATTTTCCAGTGGACCCTGCAAGGGAGAATAAGAGAAAGGAGAAACATTGAAAAAAGATCTGGTCATGCCAGCTATAATGAGAATCAAGGACAATATTAACTATCTCTGAGCAGTTCATTAAAGTGATGGACACCAGCTAGATCTAAGCTCTGCCTTTCTTTTCTCCCCCACCATTGCCTACTAATCAACTTGATGGTGTAGACAGAGTAACGGAAGACCGAGGAGGTAAAGTCATAAATCTCATCACTTCTAGGGAGGCTAGCTTGTCAGGGAGTTTTTGAATGATGCATAACAGTAGTTTGGGGACTGAGAGTAATTTTCCATCATTTAACTCTGAAGGGAAGATGAGGAACTAAAAATAAAAAGTTCAATTTATGTGCTCTCCATAAAAAATGACTGTGAGTTAATACTTCATTTGACATCTTAACCATATATAAGATTATTCCCTTTGCTGTTAGCTGATTTTCCTTTTGTACTTGATGTATGTATGTATATCAAATAGCTTTTTTCTAATATAAAACTCCTATATATTTGGCTATATAACATTATGATCACTAAATATTAGCTGTTACATTAAGTGGGTATAATCAAAGATCGTATTGGGTATTTGTTACTCTTGTGGGAAGAGTCACTATAATACATTTTATACATATATAATTAAAATATATGCTAAAATAAACCCAATTTCAAGCCTGTATAAATTAATAGTATTAGGAAGCTCTGAAAGTACTGATTAAAAAATAGCCACTTCCCAGGAACAAGTCCAGCATCCCCAACAGTATGCTGTAAGAGAGGATGCTGTAAGAGAAGATGCTGTAAGAGAGGATGCTGTAAGAGAGGATGCTGTAAGAGAGGATGCTGTAAGAGAGGATGCTGTAAGAGAGGATGCTGAAAAAGCAAGCACACCTTACAATGTTATAACTGTTACTTATTAAGACCTTGCAAATGACTATTTTTCAAAACAAAGAGAAAAAATAATTACTCAGAGTCGCATCAAGATTTCCAGCAACAAGTACAATCATTAAGCTGACGAGAACTCTAGATGAAGATGGTTGGGTTTCTTAGTAAACAGCACATCCATACATACTCCTCACCAACAATAAAGCAGTGACAGACGGACTGGTCAGCTGCTATCTTCTTTTTGAATCACACATGGCTTTGGGTTAACACTGTTGCCACTGGGATGACTGTGTTCAGAGCTAAAACAGCCTTTATACCTTGAATCACAGTTAGTACTGAGGACTGAAGAAATCTTAACAGTACTGAAAATCAGCATATGACAGAGTTGGAATTCACTGTCACCTACCATGTGGGGCTGGGCTCTGCACCTCCAGCATGACACCCTCTCAGTCCACTCCACAAGCAGAAAGCACTCAGCAGGGGTGGTCTCACTACAACTCCATTCCTTTTGCTACCCAATTCAGAACTATTTTCTTTAAAAACCAGCTGCGATCTAAAGATTGCAATATTGCTGTGACATTTTTCTTATTAAAAGAGAAGGTAATTAGTACTTTCTGAGCGATAATTTCTCTAACAATGTAATATTTCACCTTGTAAATGTTTCTTTCTCCCCGTCTCCTTCCTGCAGCCCTATGGTACCATTATCCTCTGTCTTCCTCATTCATTCACAAACTCACTTGACCAAGCACATCACAGTGATTCTCATTTACTGATAAAAAAGCTGAGGCAGAGACTTTTTTTTTTAAAAAAACAAAACAAAACAAAACAAAACCATACACCAGGGGCTGGTGCAAGAGCACATGCCTTGAATGAATGAGGCCCCTGTGTTTGATCCCACCAGCACAAAAACAACATTTATACAACCAAGTTAAAGTCAGCAAGTGGCAAGGTTGGTATTCAAACAAGTCTAGGCTATGTCTTATACCAGTACAGTGTACTATATGCCTCTCTAACATGGTGCTAACTCAACACGTGCCCCCTCATCACCCCTCACTGTAAACACAGCACATCTCTCCATCTGTACAGCCAGTGGTATCCTATTAGAAGATGCCATGATCTTGTACTTAGTGGTCAACTAACTGCTCTAACCACTTCCACCTCAATTCTGTCTATCCATAGCCTCCATCCTACAAACATGTAATTAAGAGCCATAGAAATGGCCCCTGACAGTCTAGCCTTCAGATAGGGATTTACAAACTGTAAGCCCATCCTTCATCACTGATTCCCCACCTCAACTCACATGCATACCACATACTCCCCAGTGCTTGCCTGTCACCTATAGGACAAGAACCAGACTGCTTCTCATGGCTTTAAGGTCCTGCTCTAGCTCCTGCCCACCTCATCTCCCTCTTATTTCCCACCATATTCTACTGACAGAATTCTCTCTGCCCTTTGAACAGCTGAGTTCCCATGACAGAGCTTTTGCAGTGGCTAGAATTATTTAGTATGCTTTTTCTACAGATTACTGAATGAAGGTCTTCTCATCACATGGGTCTCAACCATGATCCCTTCCTCTGGAGTCTTCTCTTTTCTACTGTGGACTTGCTTTTCTCAGGACTCTCCAGCTATTTCAGGTTTACCTTATAAATCATGTCAGCTCCAGAAATTGTGTTATATTATTTATTATTATTCAATCAACAGAAAGTAACTCTTATAAAAATATTAAATCCATTTTTCCTTCCAGACCCTGCTCTCAGAATGACTACTCTAAGATTAATTATTTATTAATAAATGTCAAGGCCAAAAGCTTTGGCTCATTTCCTCACCAGTTTGAAACTCATTTAAAAATTCTCTCTCTACATTTTCCCTTTTTGTCCAATAAAAAAGGACATGTCTCTTACATCATTAAATTATACACAATATGAACACTTATGAAAACCATTAGATAAGAATGACTTTCACAACGTCTAATCCATTTGTATTTTGCAACTTTGGAGAAAGTGCTCTATTATCTATCCTGTCTTAGTGAGTTAGTTTTATACATAAATCACTTTCCATCATAATTTGTATTTTTAAACCTAAGAATATTTTCTCAGACCTTAAAACATTTTCTTAAATCCTAAACAACTTAAGTTTAATTGTGAGACTATCTAGTCTTCAAAACATCAGAGACCTGAGGGGGAATAAATATTTTTTGAGTATGCAAGAAGTGCAAAGTAAACAGCTTCCAAAACTATTGAAATGACAGAGGTTTTTGGCTACCTGGGCACAATTGTCTCTATAACATTGGTGTATCTATCGTGAGCCCTCTGGCCCAGAATATGACAGACTTTCCTGTTAAGTAGGAATTATGAAGGATTTGGCTACTTTGCCCTTGCAAACCTCAAGTCAACTTCCCTGTGTCTCCTCTGTCCAGTTTGGACAGTAGTCTGTCTGCAACTGAAGCAAGGGCATTTTCTTGCCCAGTGGCAAGTTTACCATATTTGAAGCAAACTCCATAAGGAGGTTCTTTGATGCTCATTGTCTTCATTGAAGTAGAATGGGGGTGCTGCCAGGAGCAGACCTGCCTCCCTGTCCAAAAAAACCTCTTTAAATGCAATAATCTGTAGATCTCTGGGATTTTTTTTTCTTTCCAATTTTTTCTTAGGTACTTACTTCATTTACATTTCAAATGCTATCCAGAAAGTTCCCTATACGCCCACCCCCTTCTGCTCCCCTACCCACCCACCCACTCCCACTTCTTCGCCCTGGAATTCCCCTGTACTGAGGCATATAAAGTTTGCAAGACCAAGGGGCCTCTCTTCCCAATGATGGCCGTCAAGACCATCTTCTGTTACATATGCAGTTAGAGACACGAGCTCTGGGGGTCCTGGTTAGTTCATATTGTTGTGCTACCTATAGGGTTGCAGACCCCTTCAGCTCCTTGGGTACTTTCTCTAGCTCCTCCATTGGGGGCCCTGTGTTTCATCCAATAGATGACTGTGAGCATCCACTTCTGTGTTTTCCAGGCACTGCTATAGCCTCATAAGCAACAGCTATATCAGGGTCCTTTCAGCAAAATCTTGCTGGCATATGCAATAGTGTCTGTGTTTGGTGGCTGATTATGGGATGGATCTCTGGGTGGGGCAGTCTCTGGGTGGTCTATCTTTTCGTCTCAGCTCCAAACTTTGTCTCTGTAACTCCTTCCATGGGTGTTTTGTTCCCAATTCTAAGAAGGAGCAAATTGTCCATACTTTGGTCTTCATTCTTCTTGAGTTTCATGTGTTTTGCAAATTGTATCTTGGGTAGTCTAAGTTTCTGGGCTAATATCCACTTATCAGTGAGTGTCCACAGATCTCTGGGATTTTTGAAGACTATCTATAGTATATCTGAATTGTTTGTTGCTAGCTATTTACGATTTGTTCAATTTTGAAAAAATATTTCTGTAATAAACTAGACTAGCATCTAACATGACCATATGTTTGATCAAATATTAACCTGTATTTCTTATCTAAAATAATATTACACAGATTTCAAATGGAAATTATATTTCCATTACTTTACATTTTTAAGAATTAGATAGGTACAATACCTTAATCAGAGTTGATATTTAGTATGCTATAACCAAATATAACCTTATTTTTTTTAATAAACATACAAAGATCTATACCAATGTAAGGTTTTTGGCTTGCTAGTACTCTTTGGTCTAAGAATAGATTCAACAATCTACACTTTTTTCCCATTATTTCTATATCTATTTCTATTATTCCTATATCCTCCCATTTTTCATTTCTGCTTCTGCCCCCTTTCCCCCTATTACTAGATAGGAGAGAAAGAAGAATAGAGGAAAGAAAAATGAAGAGAAAAAGAAATTCTTCAATCTAACCTCTCTTATTTTGTTCCCTTCCTGATCAAAGACCATTACAATTTGTTACCACCCCCCTTAAATGACAACAAACATTCATCATCCATAGAATGACCATAAACCATCCATTCTACCTCTTGGAAATAGGGCATAGTTCTCTCAAAATTGCTTCCTGCTGATTTGGGGAATTGTTTTTCTTTTGGGGGGAACAAGAAATTTGGGGAAAAGTCTTAAGGAAGCTAGCTGTATCAATTATTGTCTAGTCTGCATGTTGAGAAAATTCCAGCTTAAGTAATGTCCTGACTGGATCACTCAGTAAGGCTGGGCAGTTGAGGTCATCTGGGGTCATTAGCTTTCATTGAAGCTGTCCTGGAAGCAAGTTCTGATGAAACAGTTATTAAGGCAGTCTGAAATAGGATGAGGAAGGATGCTGAACAAACGTGACTCAGCATCTCAACATCACTGAGGGTGAATCATGTCAGGGCTGTCTTCTGGTTTGGTTTTTGTTTTTCTTTTTGTTTTGTTTGTTTGTTTTTAATTTTCTGTGAACATATAAGCTTTCAGTGGTAATACACACACACATACACACACACACAAACACACACACACACATATATGGAACGTGCAATGTGTACAATTTAGTTAAAGATATTTCTTTGCTCTCTGAACAGGTGAGGCATCTATCTTTTTGTATATAAAATTTCACAGCAATAGATGCCAGATTTGTACTTAATAAATTTGAGGCATGTTATTGTTTACAAACATATTTAATATGTTTGCATAATATGTAATGCATTATCTCAGAAATACATATCAATTCATGGTATGAAGTGCTTTTGTCAAACTTTTCACATTTCTTTAGCATCAATATCTACACTATAGCCAAGAGATCATATATTAAAAAATAAATATTAAATTCCAAGTTTTCCTTTTGCAGCCCCAGCTCCCTGATTGATGACTCTGAGTGAGACTATTTATTAATTAAATGTGTTGTTCACAAGCTTTGGCTCACACCCTGACTATTGTATGTCTCCCACTTGGTTAGTTAACTCTTTTCAGTCCAGGCCCCTTCATCCTTCGTGTCTTCTCAGCATCTCCCTGAGTACATTTACCTGATGGTTTATGTCCATCTCCCCATAGCTCTCTTAAATCTCTCTCTAGTCTCTTTTTATTCTCCCACTCTCTCCTCCAGAATCCTCTCTTCTTGCCAGTGTCTGATCTTGTATTTCCTGCCTCAGCTCATTGGCTAATGGCTTTTTTATTGACAGGTGATACTCATAAGGAATTCTGTCTACAAATTCCTTCATAGCAAGGACTTTGAGCTATACCTGTGTCTATTGTTCTGCCTCATTGCCATTACTGTTTGATAAGTGACTGCCCAGGCAAGTCTCTCAATTCAGTGTTTATCTGTAATATGGGACTATCAGGCTTATCAGACATGGAGGTTCAGAATAAAAAGGAGGCCATGTAAAGTCTTCACAAACATTTATTTATGACACAATGATATTTATGCTATGGTTTTTCATGTGTCTCTATTGCACTTGTCAATTAATCCTGCTCAAATCACCCAATCGTGATGGTGCAAGTTCCTCATTACCTGTGCCAGTGTTCTGGGTTCCTGAATGAAGGACACACACATGTATGTAGCCTTACATTTTAACATGTCTTACATAGCTCAATGGCTGGGCCAATCCCAAACTCCGGTTTAATGTTACAAGTAACATGATTTTCTGATTCCTCCACATGCAAACAGCCCTGTAACTGACTTAGACATATAAATGTCTCAAGCCAAATCTTCAAGAAAAAATTAGACAATAAATCTTGTTGGTTATAGAATTCTCAAGGTTCACTGTGTTATCCTTCACATGGTATAAATGAAGATTTACTACAATTGGTTATTGATCAAATTAACTTATAAAAAGGATAGTTGTCTTTTACCTGCTCAAACGAGGGGCAAAAATTCATCCTTAACTGATCTTTGCACCTTGCACAATCCATATGTATATCTTAATATTCATCCTTAGGGACACTGAAATGACCAACTGATCCAGATCCCTGCCTCCTGAAGCTGTTTCCAGAAACTTTCTCTCAGAACAGATTCAGGAATAGCTGGTGATTCCTAGTGTCCTTGGTTCATCCAACCCTTCAGACATATCTAATCAGAACTTCAGTCAAGCCCTGATTCTTCTAAATATATATATATATATATATATAGAGAGAGAGACTGGATGAAAGATGTAAAAGTTAGCTTCCTTAAGTCTAACTGATTTTTCCAATTTTCCTACCCCTCTCTCTCCACCCCTTTAAAAAGAATATATATATATATATATATATATATATATATATATATATATATATATATATATATATATATATACACATTGCTCCTATTCAATAGGAAGAAGGCATGGAGAATTGTCATCCTTATTCCTTGGGTTTGAGTGTCTGGTTATGATTATTCTATAAATTATAGATAGGTTGTCATTTTAAGGGATGATTTGAAAATAGTCATAATTTTGAATAGGGAAAAAACTAAATAGAGAATGTAGGCTTGGGGATTTCTGCTTTTCCCTTGCTCTTCTCTAGCCTTTCTTTCCTAGGTTAAAGGAAGGAGGTTAAAGGGAAAAAGGAAAATAGAGTAATATCATAAGAAATTAGATATATGGGAGAGATTAGTAAATTTATTCTTAAAAACATTATATAGTCATAATTTTACATTGGTAGAAATCTTTATAATTGATCCAAAATTGGAATTATAATTTCTTACAGAATTTATATATTGATACAGGATTGAGGATTTCATTGGTACAAATCTTTGTATATTGATACAAAATTTAAAATTAATTTTGTTACTCTTAGATAGGCCCTGTGCCTATGCAACTCATTTAAGAATACAAGGCTTAGACCCATTCCTTCTATAACTGCTGTTACAAACTGTTTAGGATGATTGAGTAACTCAAGTTAAGGGCCAGATAGAAAACTCATGGTTATATTAGATTCTGATTTAATTATAATAAAGTGTTTTCAATATTATTTAAATAGAATAGCTAAGAATAGTCAAGGTTTAACAGTTCACATATACTATATAAAGCAATAGTCTTCAAAAGCACCAGAAACCCAAAGAATGACATTTAAATTCATTTCATTATTAATAGTTTTTTTTTTTTTTTTGACTAGAAGACATGTCTACTCCTGACAGTATCTCCTTCACAGTTCAAAGAAGATATTGAGCACTATAACCTCTATAGAGAGTTCCTCCAATTGTGGCAAGGTTGGAGGACAAAAATTGTCCTAATTCATCTACAGACCAAAAAAAAAGTACTGTTCAAAAAAGGACACATGATACGAGATAGACGACAGCTTAGCTCTGCCAAGTGTAGGTAAGATAGTCCTTCATAATTCCTGCTTCATTCAATGTCTGTCACATGGTTTTGGGCCAGGAGGCTAAAGAGAGATGTTCCAACATTTTGAGGAATAGGGGAATATCCAAGTAGATAGCAGTCTCTATAATTGTTCAAGTTTTGGAAGCTATGTTTTGTGCTTCCTATACATTTATGCAATATTTAATCCATTTTTGGATCTCTGATGGGGTAGAAGATTACTTATAGTCTCATAATCAAACTTAAATTATTTAACATTAAGGAAGACGATCTAGATGTGAAAGGATAGTTTTCAGATGGTAATACAAGTTAAAATCAAAATGTAATTCAGGTATAAAATTATAAACTCTTTAAGTTAAGATAGATGTTATAGTAATGTACCTAAAGTGACAAAATTGGTAGACTGGAGATCTTTGGTACATATCATACTACCTTATAATTTACATAAGTGTTATAATTATGTTCAATGTAAATTTGAGAGAAAAGGTCTTTTAAATGGATGAGAAGGGGTAAATGTTGTAGATTTGGTCTAATACTATTTATATTATGCTAATTGGGTCCCCAATATTACACGAAATCCACAATTTCACACATAAAACACTGAGGGTCCCTGTCCCCAGTTGGTTTTGATTGGTAAATAAAGTTGCCAGTGGCCAATGTCTGAGCTGAGAGACTGAGGTGGCACTTTTAGGAGTCCCAGACTAGGGGCAGAGAAAAGAGAAGAAGGGAGTTAGTAGCTATGCTAAGAAAGAAGTAGCTGCCATGGCTGAGAAGTAAAGGATAGAGAGACAGCCATCATATAATAGCTGGGGAAGAGCAGCCCCAGCCCTTCCTACACCTAACTGGGTCTACGACAACAACAATAGAATATAGATTTTAATAAGCAATAACTCACGAATATTGGAGGGGAGGTGTTAGCCATGTGGAGGTTTGGGAGTGGCCCAGCCATTGAGCTGTTTAAGATATATTAAAATATAAGGCTACGTGTGTCCGTGTGTGAGTGTGTATGTCTTTCATTCAGGAACCCAGAACATTGGGATGGGTGGTGAGGAATTCATGCCACCACCACTGGGGCAATTTGAGCAGGATTAATTGCTAACTGCAACATGTATCCTCAAGCCACCTTTGTCTCAATCAACCTTTGCTTACTAATCTATACACTGGAAATAATGAAGTCTACTTTAAGATTGGGGATATAGCCCACTAATAGACCGTCTGCCCAGCATACACAAGACCATAGACTCAATCTCCAGTGCTAGGGGGAAAAAAAAACATAAAAAACTAAAACAAAATATCTACTGTATATAATTATGATGGCCACATACATTTAACACTGGAATTGAAGACCACGAACCCCACCACACATCTGGCATCACTCCGACAACTTCCCTGGTTTTCTGTTTCACACTGGCCTCTTCTATATAAGACAGTCTGACAGTCTTCTGTATAAGAATAGTAGTTAAGAGAATGGACATTCCTATGTAGAGTTTAGAACATCTGCCTTCTTCTCCAAACTAGCCTCTTCCAAATAAAGGCAAAACTTCTAAAGGACCTCTAATAACTAGATGCAACCTTCCCTCCCTGTTTATGTTAAAACACTTCACTACAAAACACAGTCACTCTCACCCATCTCAAGTTTCTGCCTGCTGTCCATCTCTGTCTATTCACATCCTGACTCTTTTGAGTTGGTCTCCTCTAAATATGGCTCCAAACATCAGAATGCTTGAATATCTTCCATTTCTGATAGCAAGAGCAGGTTCCTATAACAGTCACTGGGTGATGGGAATTTGATTTGTGCTTATATGGGAATTTATATGTCTGCAGCAGGACCCTGACAACAGTTGGTTTCTTGACTGGCCAATAAAAGAGCCAGCAGCCACTGTCTGGGCAGGGTATTAGAGGCGGGACATTTAGGATTCCCAGGCAAGAAACATAGAGACAAGAAGAGGGAGTTAGACATGAGAAGATCACAGGACAGACCATGCCACTATGAAGGAGCAGGAGAGTGAGATGGCTGAAATGTAGGTACAAAGGAAAAGCAACATCATAAGAGGTCTACCCAGAAAGAAACAGGCAGCAATGATAAAAATAGGTTTTGAAAGTGTTAACTCAGGAATACCAGAAGGGAGTGTGTGCTAGCCATGGAGAGGTTTAGAAGTGCCCAATCACTAGACAAGGCTGCCCACTTTCTCCCTACCTATTCAATACAGTAGTTGAATTCCTAGCCAGAGCAATTCGACAACAAAAGGAGATCAAGAGGATACAAATTGGAAAGGAAGAAGTCAAAATATCACTATTTGCAGATGATATGATAGTATATATAAGTGACCTTAAAAATTCCACCAGAGAACTCCTAAACCTGATAAACAGGTTCAGTGCAGTAGCTGGATATAAAATTAACTCAAACAAATCAATGGCCTTTCTCTACACAAAGGATAAATGGGCAGAGAAAGAAATTAGGGAAACAACACCCTTCACAATGGTCACAAATAATATAAAATACCTTGATGTGACTCTAAGGAAGTGAAAGATCTGTATGATAAGAACTTCAAGTCTCTGAAGAAAGAAATTGAAGAAGATCTCAGAAGATGGAAAGATCTCCCATGCTCATGGATTGGCAGCATTAATATAGTCAAAATGACTATCCTGCTGAAAGCAATCTACAGATTCAATGCAATCCCCATCAAAGCTCCAACTCAATTCTTCACTGATTTAGAAAGGGAAATTTGCAAATTCATCTGGAATAATAAAAAAACCTAGGATAGCAAAAACTATTCTCAACAATAAAAGAACCTCTGGTGGAATCACCATGCCTGACCTCAATCTGTACTACAGAGCAATTGTGATAAAAACTGCATGGTACTGGTACAACAACAGACAGGTAGATCAATGGAATAGAATTGAAGACCCAGAAAAGAATCCACACACCTATGGTCACTTGATCTTTGACAAGGGAGCTAAAACCATCCAGTGGAAAAAAGACAGCATTTTCAACAAATGGTGCTGGCACAACTGGCGGTTATCATGTAGAAGAATGTGAATTGATTCATTCTTATCTCCTTGTACAAAGTTCAAGTCTAAGTGGATCAAAAAACTCCACATAAAACCAGAGACACTGAAATTTATAGAGGAGAAAGTGGGGAAAAGACTCGAAGATATGGGCACAGGGGAATAATTCCTAAACAGAACAGCAATGGCTTGTGCCATAAGATCTAGAATTCACAAATGGGACCTCATGAAATTGCAAAGCTTCTATAAGGCAAAAGACACTGTCAATAAGACAAAAGGCCACCAACAGATTGGGAAAGGATTTTTACCTCCCTTATCAGATTTTGGGGACTAATATCCATTATATACAAAGAGCTCAAGAAGCTGGATTCCAGAAATTAAAATAACCCTATTAAAAAATGGGGTACAGAGCTAAACAAAAAATTCTCAAGTGAGGAATACCGAAGGGCTGAGAAGCACCTGAAAAAAATGTTCAACATCCTTAATCATCAGGGAAATGCACATCAAAACAACCTTGAGATTCCACCTCACTCCAGTCAAAATGGCTAAGATCAAAAATTCAGGTGACTGCAGGTGCTGGTGAGGATGTGGAGAAAAAGGAACACAAATCCATTGCTATTGGGATTGCAAGCTGGTATAAACATTCTGGAAATCAGTCTGGCAGTTCCTCAGAAAATTGGACATATTACCTCTGGAGGATCCAGCAATACCTCTCCTGGGCATATACCCAGAAGATGTTCCAACTGGTAATAAGAACACATGCTCTACTATGTTCATAGCAGCCTTATTTACAATAGCCAGAAGCTGGAAAGAACCTAGATTTCCCTCAACAGAAGAATGGATACAGAAAATGTGGTACAGCCGGGCGTGGTGGCGCACACCTTTAATCCCAGCACTCAGGAGGCAGAGGCAGGCGGATTTCTGAGTTTGAGGCCAGCCTGGTCTACAGAGTGAGTTCCAGGACAGCCAAGGCTACACAGAGAAACCCTGTCTCAAAAAACAACAACAAAAAAAAAAAAACCAAAAAAAAATGAAAAAAAAAGAAAATGTGGTACATTTACACAATGGAGTACTACTCAGATATTAAAAACAATGAATTTATGAAATTCCTAGGCAAGTGGAGGTATCTGGAAGATATCATCCTTAGTGAAGTAACCCAATCACAAAAGAAGTCAGTTGATATGAACTCACTGATAAGTCAATATTAGCCCAGAAACTTAGAATACCCAAGATACAATTTGCAAAACACAAGAAAAACAAGAACGAAGACCAAAGTGTCGATACTTCATTCCTCCTTAGAATAGGGAACAAAACATCCATGGATGGAGTTATAGAGACAAAGTTTTGAGCTAAGACGAAAAGATGAACCATCCAAGACTACCCCACCCGGGGATCCATCCCATAATCAGCCACCAAACACAGACACTATTGCATATGCCAGCAAGATATTGCTGAAAGGAGCCTGATAAAGCTCTCTCTTGCGAGGCTATGCCAGTGCCTGGCAAATACAGAAGTGCATGCTCATTGTCATTTATTGGATGGAACACAGAGGCCCCAATGGATGAGCTAGAGAAAGTACCTAAGGAGCTGCAGGGTCTGCAACCCTATAGGTGGAACAACAATATGAACTAACTAGTACCCCCAGAGCTTGTGTCTCTAGCTGCATATGTAGCAGAAGATGGCCTAGTCAGCCATCATTGGGAAGAGAGGCCCCTTGGTCTTGCAAACTTTATATGCCCCAGTACAGGGGAAAGCCAGGGCCAAGAAGTAGGAGTGGGTGGGTAGGGGAGTAGGGTGGGGGGAGTGTATAGGGTACTTCTGAGATAGCCTTTGAAATGTAAATAAAGACAATATCTAATAATAAACAAATTAATTAATTAGTTAATTAATTGCCCAACCACTAAGCTAGTTATAGCAGATTAAATATAAAGGCTGCATGTGTAAGTCTTTCATTTGTGAATCCAGAGCCCTTGGGTGGGTGCAGAGCCACAAGCATGCCCTGCTGGGATCATAGAGCAAACTTCAACAACTGGGCATTCGTTATAGACTACTTTAGGACATTTTGGGGAGAATTATCAGTTTCTGAAATGTTTATGAATGGTCTATATAATGACAGACTAGAAGAACCCTTGTTACACTAGGAACGGACAATGGTTCTTTGGTAATCATTCAATAGTTTGGAAGAAAAACATGTTTTAGTATTCCTAATTACCATATATGAATCTTAAATATACACAGAAAAAGTTTGCAAATATAAACACAGTTATTTTTAACAATAGGAAATAATCATACTAAATTTCTATAAACAATGTAACACATCATACTAATCATGATAGTCAATGTTAACCCATAGTTGAAAATATTTCCATTAAAAATTTTCATGTCTATAAATAAAATCAGACTGCTTTTTTTATATCACCCATTATGATAACAAACACATTTAACATTAATTTACAATATTAACCATTTTTAAGTAGATAGAAGAACATTTACAGAATGCCTTTCCTATCTGCTGGGGAGTACCTAGATTAAAATTGCAACCCATCTTACTCAGAATTTGAGATGATAATTAAGGCACTGCCTGCACATCTGTCTAGGTTCAAGTTTTTAAATTACTCAAATCAGGCCAAAGTAGTAGCAGGAGAATATCTGCACCTGGGAACTATAAATAAACAGTGTAATAAAGTTTCAAGGGTGTTCAGAGAAATCTTAATGCGGGTGTTTCCTTAGAGTTTTCTCTTCCTTGTTCTTTCATTTAATCTAGTGCTTTTCAATAAGCAATTCACCATAAGACACCATAAGTTTTAATTCTATAACATTTTCAGTAGATGTCTCCCAATCACAACTCCATTCACCTAGTTTACTATCATCTCACAAACAGAAAACTGCAAGGATTATTCAGACCTCTTTCTAGAGTTGTCCCATCCATCCATCCATCCATCCATCCATCTATCCATCCATCCATCCGTCCATCCATCCTCATTTCTTACACATCTATGGAAAGCACAGCATACTTCTGATGTTTTCTTTCATTTAATGATTATAATTCATGTTGTTCTTTCATACGTGGTACACAGAAAATAGGCTTTATCTTCATATTTATTTCATAGCTGTCCCCTGATGATTAATACTTTCCCACATTTTTAGCCACTTAAGAGAAGCCAACATACTTAAGCAAAATCACTGAAATAATTGTGCTTACATAGTGACACTATTAAATATCAATTTTACTTTTGAGAGCTAAACATCCCACCTAACTCATTCAAGGCATTACGACCACTGGGTTATGCAAGACTTGAGAAAACTATTCTGAGAAGAGACTTTGAGGCAGAGGCAATGGGAATAGTGTGGCTCTTATTTCAAGATGATAGCATGGAAAAATACACAGATGTTCAGTGATTTATTCATAGGAAGTAACACTTCCTGATAAGACTTATCTCTTTATTTTATGGCTTATTTTTGTCATCTGCTCTCATTTTAGAATGTAAGTATGTCTCAAGAGCCTGCTACATGCAATGTTATTTAGCACTCTGTTATACATGTGTTACTAGAATGTTAGTATGTGTTGTACATTATTAGTATGTTAGTATGTCTCAAGAGCCTGCTACATGCCATGTGTTATTGAGCACTATGTTGTACATTCTTATGACAATATTCGTTTTAAAAATTAGGAAAATGGCACTGAGAGAGAGACTATGGAACTTCACCAAAGTCACACATCTCAGTATCAGAACGGCATGTGGCTGCATTCATAGAAGGGCTGACGTCAAAACAGTGTTGGTTATAGTATATGCTTCACAAGTTATGTGCTGCTGCTGCTGCTGCTGCTGCTGTATTTTATCCTAAACAGAGCTATCCAGAGATTCAGAACTCACATGCACATTCACATGGAGAGGAACAAGACACAAGCGAGGAGGGTATTCATTACAAGGAAGTAGCTTACATATTATGAAATGGGATAAATTACGAGATGTACGGAGTTGGTGGTAAGCTGTTGACTTGGATGGTTTCTCATCAACTTGATACAAGCTACAGTGACTTGGGAAGAAACTTTCTCAGTTGAGAGAAATGCTTTCATAAGATTGGCCTATGGGCAAATCTGTCAAGCACATTATTGATTAATGACTGATGTGAGACGGCCTAGCTCACTATTTGGGATGTCACTGTAAAAGTAACTTTTATTCTCTTGATGTAATTGCTGTCTGGAAGGCCTACTCCTTCCGTTTGCTAACCTAGCCCTAGTCCTGGAAGCTCTTAGCCTCTGTAAAATCTAATCTAGGCCTAGAATGTTTTCAGCCCCTGAGAATTCCTGCTGAATAAACTCACCCTTTCTAGCTCTTTCTGATCTCTGGCTGGCTGATCCAATTCAGTTGCTCTGGCTCAAACTCTTCTCCCAGCTGACTTATTAAATCTGGCTTTTCTCTTGGCCTCTGAATTGCTCTGCTTAGCCTCAAACTAACTCTAGCAATCTTTTCTAATCTCCTGGCTCCTTCTCACTCTCTTGCTCCTTCTGTCTTTACTTATGTCTAGCCTGTTCTCTCTTCAATTCATCTCTGTAAAATTCTCCAGGTAAAACTGCTTCCTTCTCCCTCTCTGTGCTGCTCTACTCTCTTAACTCCATTGTCCTGTTCTCCATGAACTCTACTATATTCTTGTACTGTACTCTCTTCTCCTGTGCTGTCTCCCTTAAGCACCTTCCCTTCCCTTCTCTTCTCGTGAGAGTTGGGCATATCCTATTCTGTCAAATTTTTCTGATTCATCACTCTTTCTGCCCCTCCATTAGACATCACTTTCAAACAGGCACTTCCTTCTACAAACTAACTTTACCATCATTTGGGATTAAAGGTAACTACTAAGGGCAGGTCTATTCCAACAAGAGGGATTAAAGGTGTATGCTAAAGTCTTAGCCACACCCTAACTGGAAACAGGTTCAAATATCTTGTAAGAGGCCACTCCTGGGGAGGTGGCCCTGAGTTGTATGAGGAAGCAGGCTGAGTAGGTCAGTAGGAACAATCCAGTAAGCACTGTTCTTCCATGCCTCTGCCTCAGTTTCCTGTTCTTGCTCTTATTCCTTCCCAAGTTGGTTTCAGCTGTGTTTATCACAGCAATCGAAGCCCTAATAAGACAGCTGGACTCAGGAGACAGTATCTACAGTTCTACTCTGAATCTGAACTGATGATATATTTCCAATCAAACTGCAAGAATACCCAGTAATCAGAAAGAGCCTAGAGGCAAGAAAAATGCTAATGCCCCAGGTAGTTCCACCAGGAGAACTCTCCTCTTAGGTTAGCTTTCTTCTGTTGAGGTCTTCAATAGATTGGATGTGGTCTAGCCAAAATAATAGAGACAATTATCAAGTTTACTTAGTGTTTGGGCTTAAATACCAATTTCACCCAGAAACACCTCAGAAAGCCACTGAGAATAATTATCTAAATATCTGAGCATTGTGTTCTAGTCTCACTGACACACAGAATTAGCCATCATGTGGTTATAGGGAAATGAACATTGGTGGAGACAGGTAGACTGGTGTCAAGTCCCATCAACAGCTATGTAGGATAAGGGTTTAAGACAGCTTCAAGTACTGCCTGTAAAACACACTCTTTTTAAAATCTGCTTTTGAGAGAACATAATTTAGTGCTTGTCAATTAAATTAAAAATCAGTTCTATTAAATAATCTATACAGTGTAGGAAACTCAATTCTGTTTCTGCAACACTGTCCTGAGCTATGTTCTAATTTGCTTCATTTAAAATGCCTTATACTGCATAAAAAAAAATCTTTTGGGGCTGGCTGACCTTTTACTAAAAGAAAGACAAGAAGGGAGAGAGAGGAGGAAAAAAAAAATCAACAAGAAAGTCCAAGGCCAGTTTTGATACCAGGGCAGTGCATTCACAATGCCCAGCCTCTCTGCTCTGGGGACTGTAGACACCCATCTGGGCTCATTAGCCTTCACCAGTGGGGCTTGCAAGCACTCAGCAGTTATCATTATGGGCAGTTTTTGTCAAAACCTCATTATCTGAAGAAACCAAGCAGATGCTTTGTCCATGTCAATTCCACAGGAGACACTGACCCACAGTGTTAACCCTCAGGAACTAAGGAGCTAAGGACACACAGCAAATGGGAACACCCAGACTGGGATGGAGAGCATCTTGCTCTGCCATTTCCAGCTAGGCAAAGACAACAACATGGAATGACTGATAGAAAGAGGAAAAACAATAGCATGTTTAAAAGGCTAAAACTGGCTCAAGAGTAGAGTTAGGAAGGTAGAAATAGCCCAAAGGGTTCATATATTTATCTATTAGATTAGTGATTCTGTACACTTTCATTTAAAAGTGAAAAATGAATTTTAAAAAGTATTGATGGATTTCAGGTGCAGTTTCCGATGTCCAAATGAACAGAGCAGGCAAAGCTTACTGACACTTCTTCCAGTGACTGCAATTACCTTACAGAAGAATGGCACGCACAAAAATAAAACAGCTTCTACTTCTTTCAAAATCACTTACTGTCACTTGATGCTTCTATATACTTATCTGAAAGAAATGACAGGCCTAAAGGCACTGCTTCCTTCCTGGAAACAACAATAAACCAGTTACAAAGGCCCAGGCTAGAGAGCCCAGCCATGGTCCTCACAACTTAGATTAAATCTAAGGGAAGGCAAATACTGCAAAACCAATAAACAAAAATGGGAAGGACCAACCTCAAGAGACATCTGTAAATGAGAGATGAGTGGGAGCAGCAGACAGGGGAAGGGCCTGTCCCTAAAGAACAGTCATTTCACTCTTGGGTTTCTGTGTCATGTAGAAGGGCTTCATATTGTAGGTCACATCAAAGAAAGATCTCTAATGGTAGGCAGGGGAACCAGAGGTAAGATGCAAGTACAAGAAGCAGGCTTCTTTTGAGGGTTTCTCCTTTGGGTGCTTGTACCGACTACATTAGTTCTCTGGTGTCTGAATTTAAAATGTTAGGTCCTCTAGTAGCAGAAGTGGAAGAAGTGAGAGAAGTCTGTGTGACATACAGGTTGGCAGGCCTCCATATCAGCCAGAATCCCAACTTTTAACTTTAACATGTTGAAATCCTATCTAAAATTTCTTCTGGAATAGATATTAACATGATAAATCAGCATTCAACTTGATGGATGAAGAAACTGAGACCTAGAAATGGAAAATAGCTGAGCAACCATCACCACTGAAGGTGGAAGGCTCAGAGGCAGGAGAGCTCAGGGCTCTGTCCTGACCTGTCCTGGAGTGTTCTGAGTATAATAAACTCATGTGTGTGTGTGTGTGTGTGTGTGTGTGTGTGTGTGTGCGCGCACATGTGTATGTGTATGTGCAGGTGTGTGTGTGTGTGTGTGTGTGTGTGTGTGTGCATGTGCGTGCATGCACAAGCACTTGAGTGTATGTGTGTGTATGTGTGATTAAATCAGAGGCTTTGATTACAAAAAGGACTGTGCTAAGCAAAGTCCTGGTGAAGAACATATTAGGTGGAAAGTGCATAATGGGAACAGCACTGAGACAGAAAGGTTGAAGTATTTGAGGATAACAATACGTCTATAGAACAACAGAGTCTTGAATCTGTTGCCTGTGTGACCTTAGAGATGTCATATCTCTTTCAGTTTCAATGTCAACTTTCTGCCTTATAAAATGAAAGGCACTAAACAAGGACTAAGACTAACACACTATAATGTAATACAGGCAATGAGCCTAAGGACACTATGCATGATTTTGCATTTTCTTAATGAAAGGAGCAAAATACATGCATGTATGTTACAGAGATGAGTAGCTTAATGGCTTATACAGGTGTTTCAAAAGAGAAAGAAAACAAAACCACATTTGCAGTCGTAGGTCTGAGACAATAGATTTTAGAAAGTTTCCCTGAGAATGACTTTTTTTATATAACAATACATTTAAATTGTTTTATAATCTCTTGCCTTGTTTTCATTAGCTATATACTATAAGATATTTTTATTTAGGACTAGCAGAGGATTAAGTAAATAGAAATTATCCAATGAAGAGCAAGTCACATTAGTAGATTTAAATGTGATACCAGCATTTTACAGCAATAAACATCACAGTGTGGTCAGCTGCTATTAGTACTAACGTCTAGAGTAAAAATGATTAGCAGTTATCTAGTAAAGCACACCTTATGCTGACCATGTTTCCAGAGAGGTTCAAGTAAGGAAGGAGCATCCACCCTCAGTGTGGGCAGCACCATCAGATGGGCTGAGGTTCAGGACAAAGAAGAAGTTATCATTGAGTAGAGTGTTGTTCAGCTTCCACGTGTATGTGGGTTTTCTATTATTTATGTTGTTATTGAAGATCAGCCTTAGTCCATGGTGACATGAAAGGATGCATTGGATAATTTCAATATTTTTGTATCTGTTGAGGCCTGTTTTGTAACCGATTATATGGTCAATTTTGGAGAAGGTACCATGAGGTACTGGGAAGAAGTTACATCCTTTTGTTTTAGGATAAAATGTTCTATAGATATATGTTAAATATTTGTTTCATAACTTCTGTTGGTTTCACTGTGTCTCTGTTTAGTTTCTGTTTAAAGGATCTGTGAATTGATGAGAGTGGGGTATTAAAGTCTCCCACTATTATTGTATGCGGTGCAATGTGTGTTTTGAGCTTTACTAAAGTTTCTTTAATGAACGTGGATGCCCTTGCTTTTGGAGCATAGATGTTCAGAATTGAGAGGTCATCTTTGTAAATTTTATCGTTGATGAGCATGAAGTGTCTCTCCTTATCTTTTTTGATAACTTTAGGTTGAACATCGATTTTATTTGTATTAGAATGGCTACTCCAGCTTATTTCTTGAGACTATTTGCTTGAAAAATTTTTTCCACCCTCTTACTCTAAAGTAGTGTCTGCCTTTGTCACTGAGGTGGGTTTCTTGTATGTAGCAAAATGTTGGGTCCTGTTTACATAACCAGTCTGATAGTCTATGTCTTTTTATTGGGGAATTGAGTCCATTGTTATTAAGAGATATTAAGGAAAGTCGTTGTTACTTCCTGTTATTTTTTTGTTAGAGTTGGCATTTCATTCATGTGGAAATTGTTTTTGTTGGAAATTGTTATCTTCTTTTAGGTTTGTTGAAAGATTACTTTCTTGCTTTTTCTAGGGCTTAGTTTCCCTCCTTGTGTTGGAGTTTTCCCTTTATTATGCTTTGAAGGGCTGGATTTGTGGAAAGATTTTCTGTAAATTTGGTTTTGTCATGGAATACCTTGGTTTCTCCATCTATGGTAATGGATATTTTGCTGGGTATAGTAGCCTGGGCTCCCATTTGTGCTCTCTTAGGGTCTGTATGACATCGGCCTAGGATATTCTACCTTTCATAGTCTCTGGTGAGAAATCTGGTGTAATTCTGATAGGTCTGCCTTTATATGCTACTTGACCTTTTTCCCTTACTGCTTTTAATATTCTTTCTTTGTTTAGTGTGTTTGGTGTTTTGATTATTATGTGTAGGGAGGAATTTCTTGTTTTGGTCCAGTCTATTTGGAGTTCTGTAGGCTTCTTATATGCTCATGGGCATCTCTTTCTTTAGGTATGGGAAGTTTTCTTCTATAATTTTGTTGAAGATATTTACTGGCCCTTTAAATTGGAAACATTCCTTCTTCTCTATACCTATTATCCGTAGGTTTGCTCTTCTCATTGTGTCCTGGATTTCCTGGATGTTTTCGGTTAGGATCTTTTTGCATTTCACATTTTCTTTGATTGTTGTGTCAGTGTTTTCTATGGTATCTTCTGCTCCTGAGATTCTCTCTTCTATCTCTTGTATTCTGCTTGTTATGCTGGCATCAATGGTTCCTGATGTCCTAGGTTTTCTATCTCCAGTGTTGTCTACCTTTGTGATTTCTTTACTGTTTCTACATCCACTTTTAGATATGGTTTGATTCAATTCTTTCACCTGTTTGGATGTGCTCTCTTGTATTTCTTTACGGGAGTTATTTATGTCCTTCTTATAGCCCTCCATCATCATCATGAGAAGTGAGTTTAGATCCATATCTTGCTTTTCTGGTGCTATGGTCAGGGAGTTGGGTTCTGATGATGCCAAGTAACCTTGGTTTCTCTTACTTCTGTTCTTACGCTTGCCTCCTGCCATCTGATTATCTCAAGTGCTCCCTGACCTCGATATATCTGATTGGAGCCTGTCCTTCCTGTAATCCCAGTTGAGTCAGTACTTCCCAGAGTCCAGCTTTCTTTGTGATCCTGTGATTCTGAGATCCTGTGATGCTGAGATCCTGGGTGTGTCAGAGTTCTTGGCAGTCAAGCTACCTCTGAGACCCTGAGATCCTGGTGTGACCAAGCTCCTGGGAACCTGGGATCCTAAGATCCTGGGTGTGTTAGAGTACCTGGAAGTGGCACCTCTTCTCGGACGGAGGGGCTGTCCTCTGAGTTTGAAACCAAAGTAGACCAGAGCCAGTGGTCAGGCGGGGTTCTTGTGTCCCTGCTCCACCTGGCCCCAGGCATCCCCAGTTATTTGGGAACAGACGTTGTGTTCCACTCACCAGTGATCCTAAGATCCTGTGAGTGCTAGGGTGCCTGTGGGGTGGAGAGTCTTCTGGAGACTGTGGGACTGTCTATGGAGTTCTGGCCCAAGGTGGCCCAGCACTCCTTTCCTGTCACATTAACTGTGCTGATCTACCTCTCAGATTGAGAGCTGTAACATGGCACTCGAAACTGAATTCTCTCAAGAATCTCTCAGCATATGTGATCTGCTCCACCATAATTATGCCACAGTGATGAAATACTGCCTCAAAGAACTCATCAGATATACAGTTTATTCAACAAAATAGTGGCCCAGAATGCCTTGAAACAAAGGAACTCATAAAAGAGAAATTACTGCTCAGGGAAGCAGAGGTTCTCCACTCCCTGTTAGTGGAGAGGACAATGCCACACATAATGTATGCAGGAAACTAAGGTACATACACGGTGGGGTTTGATGGCTCTTGCCAATAGTGGCAGCATTTAGGACTCTGTTAGGTAGAGATAAGAGGATCAGATCTTCAAGGTCATCTCCTGCTACTGAACCAGTATAAGGCAACCCAAGCTACCGGAGACCCTATCTCTTATAAAAGAAAGAAAGGAAGGAAGGAAGGAAGGAAGAAAGAAAGAAAGAAAGAAAGAAAGAAAGAAAGAAAGAAAGAAAGAAAGAAGAAAGAAAGAGGAAAAGAAAAGAAAAGAAAAGAAAAGAAAAGAAAAGAAAAGAAAAGAAAAGAAAAGAAAAGAAAAGAAAAGAAAAGAAAAAGAGGGCCGGGTGGAGGAAGGTTCAAGGTAAAGCCAATACATTTACTTACAAGGACACTCACTGTTTTTCTTCCTCAGAGTTAGATGTCAGGAACAATTATTTACACAGTAGCAGACCCCACTGCTCACTGTATATCTTTATTTTAGACCATAAATCTTACTTGCTTATTTAGATCTATTTAACTTCTATTTCATCCATGAGTAGCACATCTTCATCTTACAGATGAAATATTTTATTATATAATATGCTTACTGCTGAGACTTAATAAGTTCAGCAGGTTAATTAGAATGATGCCATTAAAAGTTCTCTTTCAACATGCAATTCAACTTTCTTAGTTCTGAAGTTTTTGATCAAGGTATTTAATTTTTTAATAGGCTCTGACACACACAGTGTTGATAAGAGATTCACATGTCCTTTGAGACTACAGAGAGAATTATCTGAGGCCACAGTCAGGCTAGGTTTTCAGAAACATTTTGCGTGCCTTGACTACTTTGGTCTGTTTTATTATAATAATCATAAGAATTGCTATGCTCTATTAAACTTTACAACCACACACATAGGTAAATAAATTTAGCTTTTCCATCCCATATGAACAATGTATCTTTTGACAAGCTAACAGAGTTAAGTTTGTTTTGTTTCTTTGAAGTAGAAATTATATGTAAAACTGGTTAACTATTTGAGGCCATATTGATAAATCAACCCTAATAAAACTGAGCCACGTGCAAATGTCCTTAGAGCATCCAAGATTAATAAACCTTTTAATATTGAATAGACTTTATAGAAAAATTGAGAGGAGGGAAAGAGCTATAAATCCAATTGGAGAAGTGCTATCTAATTTACATAGTAAATTATGAGGCCCTCTAACCTTTTTTGCATGGCAGTAAACTCAATTCCTGCACATGGTCTCCAGCCATGTGGATGCTCCATAAAATCCCACAAGCTACCTTTGCAAATTTCCTCAAGGTTCACTGAGGACCTAGACCAGAGAGGGCAGCACAGAAGTGCTAGAAGGAAGATTCTCATGTCAAATCTTGCAACCAATCTAGATTTGACGGTGATGTTGGCCTGAGAGCTGACCCCCACCTAGGTGGCCTTGGAGAGGCAATTTGTAGGTACAACAGGGTGTAGGTGGAAAGAGCTGAGAATGGCAGAGAAGGACTGAGTAAAGGTTGGGGGGGGTGGCTCTACAAGTGAAGGTCAGCTGTACAGCAGGACTTGGGTTGCATAACATTAAACAAACAAGCTTGTACTGCCTGCACCCCAGATAGAAGCTCATCAAAGAGCACCCTTCATGTTCTAGCACTTGTCAAGGGCAGAGTGATATATATATCGGGATTGTTTCCCACTAGAGATTTAGCTACCAGTGACTGAGGCTAGCCAGAAAAAAAAACTGTCCCAGTCATAATTTCCACTTCTTATTGGGAAAGAGACTATTTAATGTTCTGAGAATAATCAGCACATTTATTATACATTTATTATATTATAAACAACCAGATAATGAATCACTTCAGGCACATAGAAAATAACTGCCAGGAAGAAACGGGAACACCACATTAATGAAAATATACAAAATTATTCTAGAAATTATGCTTAATGAAATGATCAAGATACAGAGGAATGACTATTGTGTGATTCTGCATACATTATTTGCAAATTCAGAGACAGAAAGTATAACAGTGTTTACCAGGGGGTGGAAGAAGAGCAAGCAGTCATTAAATGAGTTTGGTGTTTGTTGGAGATGGAGATTATTACAAAGTTTTTAGTATGGACAATGGTGATGGCTACAAAATATTTTCAACATACTTAAACCAACAGACTATTCACTTTGTGAATGGCTAAAGTAATTAATATTGTATATATTTATTCTATTTAGCAACTTATGTTAGAAATTGTAGTTAAGAGTCAGCAAATGATGATAACTGCAGATAAACATACAAAGAAATAAGTTGGGTTCCTCCATCACCCTCAATATAAAGATTGAGTAAAAGCGGACCCCACACCTACATTCTGGGCAAATACTGCTAAGTTCTTAGGCGAAAAGGTAAGCAAAGAAAAGTCACAAGGTTATAATTTTGGACTAGGCTTTTAGACATGACTAGAAGCAAAAATAATTGAAGAAAAATCATGCCTCATCAAAATTTAAAACTTTTGTGCTTCAAACATCTCAAAGAAAGTGGGATGATAGATAGTTCACCGCATGGGAGAAAATGTTTGCAGTCAGATAAGGAATTGTCCAGTGCACGTGAAGGACATTTGTAACTCAACTGCCAGCAAACTTATGAAAGTATGATCACTTTCTGTAACTAAGGGAATGTGAATCAAACACAGTTAGATATGACTTTACCACCCAACACCCTAAAGTCCAAGAAATAAGTGCCAGTAAGAATGCAGAAAAATGGAAACCCTAGTATACTAGATGAAGTGTAAAATAGTGTTATAATGGAAGAAAGTCGAGCAGTTCCTTGGGAGTTCACCTGGAGCTTAGAGCATGATACAGCAATTTCACTCTGAGATATAGATCCAAGAAAAATGAAGAAACATGTAACACAATGGCTGCACTTGGAGGCTGGCAGCAACATCATTCATAATGGCCAAAGATTAGAAACAACTCATATGATTACAAGCAAAATGAGCCATAGATGTAAAATGATGTGCTATTCTACCAAAAAAAAGGAATCGAGTGCTATTAAGTGCTGTCACAGGTATGTTCCTTGAAAACTTAACGCTAAAAAAGAAAAAGAAAGAGAAATGTTCAACATTCTTAGTCATCAGGAAAATGGAAATCAAAACTACCCTGAGATTCTACCTCACACCAGTCAGAATGACTAAAATAAAAAACTCAGGTGACAGCAGATGCTGGCAAGGATGTGGAGAAAGAGGAACACTCCTCTATTGCTGGTGGGATTGCAAGCTGGTACAAACACTCTGGAAATCAGTTTGTCGGTTCCTCAGAAAATTGGACATAGTTCTACTGGAATATCCAGCAATACCACTTCTGGGCATATACCTAGAAGATGCTCTAACTTGTAATAAGGTCACATGCTCCACTATGTTCATAGCAGCCTTATTTATAATAGCCAGAAGCTGGAAAGAATCTAGATTTCCCTCAACAGAGGAATGGATACAGAAAATGTGGTACATTTACACAATGGAGTACTACTCTGCTATTAAAAATAATGAATTTTTTAAATTCTTAGACAAATGGATGGATCTGGAGGATATCATCCTAAGTGAGGAACCCAATCACAAAAGAACACACATAATATGCACTCACTGAGAAGTGGACATTAGCCTAGAAGCTCAGAATACCCAAGATATAATTTGCAAAACACATGAACCTCAAGAAGAAGGAAGACCAAAGTGTGGATACTTTGGTCCTTCTTAGAAGAGGGAACAAAATACCCATGGGAGGAGTTACAGAGACAATGTTCAGAGCAAAGACTGAAAGAATGACCATCCAGAGACCAAAGAATGACATCTAGCCCCACCTAGGGATTCATCCTATAAACAACCACCAAACCCAGACACTATTGCAGATGCCAATAAGAGCTTGCTGACAGAAGCCTGATATAGAAGTCCCCTGAGAGGCTCTGCCAGTGCCTGACAAATACAGAAGTGGATGCTCAATCATCCATTAGATGGAGCACAGGGTCCCCAATGAAGGAGCTAGAGAAAGTACCCATGATGCTGAAGGGGTCTGCAGCCCCTTAGGAAGAACAACAGTATGAACTAACCAGTAACCTCAGAACTTCCTCGGACTAAACCAGCAATCAATGAAAACACATGGAGGGACTCATGGCTCTAGCTGCATATGTAGCAGAGGATGGTCTATATGGTCATCAATAGGAGGAGAGGCCCTAGGTCCTGTGAAGGTTCTGTGCCCTAGTATAGGGGAATGCTGGGCCAGGAAGCAGGAGTGGGTCGTTTGGGGAGCATGGGAAGTGGGGAGAAGATAGGGGATTTCTGGAGGGGAAACTAGGAAAGGGAATAACATTTAAAATGTAAATAAAGAAAATATCTAATAAATAAAAAAGAAAACAACACTGAGGAGAATGCTAGTCATGAAACACTACAGATTACACAAGTAGGCGAATCACACAGCTGTGAGGGCAAATAGTGAAGGACACTGAGAAAGAGGAGGGACCAAAAGTGTAGGGTGTTCTTTCTGAAAGTTCAAAAAGTAAAATTGACTTTAGAAAACATAGTGTAAAAATGTTGAATTGTGCCATTTAAATTAGTGACTTATATAATATACAAATTATATGGATGCTATTATAAAAATTTTTAAATACTTATTAAGTCAAAGAACACAAAACCCTTTTTTACCCATTAAAAGACTTATAAATTATTCATTAAAAAAGATCCTAAAAGTAGGAACTAGGGACCCTAGACAGGTATTTCTAAAGGGCTCTGAAATGGGCTCTGAAAGGTGACAGGCTGTACTGCCTAGACATCTCAGAGTTCAAATAATGGCCGCAAAGTGGGATTCTGAGGCCTGGCACTCACTGGGAGATGCTGGTAGCCTAAAGCAACAGAGAGACACAGCCAAGGGAACAAAAGAAAGCTTTCTCTTTTACTATAGTAGCAGGGCACAAAAGCACAACAGAGACTACTATGTAGAGTCCAGTACCAGCTTCTCAGCTGAGCCAACGGTTGGCCACCCACAGTTTTGAACAACTTTGTATTTGAGGACAGCTCAATATACTTACAATGGCTTCAGAGAATTGCAGATCTATCCAACCCTGCTTCATCAGTAGAGGCCCACAAAAAAGGTAGATTCATCTATCAGCTGGGCTTTGTGGCATAAGGAGGTTTAACGCATAGACAAAGGGTGCACACAAATTTAAGCCAACATAATTTCCCATATGAAGTTATGAAGGCTATCAATCATGAATCCTATCCAAAACCCTTCCACTTCAAGACCAAAGGCAACATAAAAATATTCTCTGACAAAAGAAAACTATGAAATTGGTTGCTGGAAGACTTGTCCATAGATAATGAAAAGGGAGCTCTTGAAACAGAAAACCACACCAGAAGGAGAAGACAGTGAGAAGACTGTGCAGTAAGCACAGCACATCATCTTTCAGCTTAATCAAGTTTTAAATCAAATTTATAAGCAGAATATGAATGATCACAATCAGATTGGTATTCAGTGACCACAGGGAATACAGTTGAATATTCACAAAACTCTCAGCCTGTCCTCTACAAGGCAATAGGAAAATAAACTACACTATAGTCATCACATTGAGTACAATTCAGTCATATAAAGGGTATACAGACATATGCAACAACCGGATGGCTTTACAGAAGTGTTAAATGCTAGCCATATTCAATTATATAACACTCTTAAGTGAAAACTTATAAAATCATAAAAGAGAAAATGCATTGGTAGTTGCCAGGAGCTAGTGCTGAAGCCATAGGAGAAGCATGGTTCTAAGATGAAAGTGTTTCAATGACATGATGCATGGCCATGATGCTGAGCTCCATGTGATAAAGTCGACGCAGCATGACACATGCATGAAACGAGAGCTGCGTCTGCGCTAGATTTCTGCTCTTCACTGTTTAATAACAATACACAACTACTAGCACAATAGGAGGTGGAGGGCAGATTCCCAAGTTCTCTGTAATTTCTTCTTGGAGGTCAAGGAGGGATTCCTAGAAACTCTGACTTTCTCTGTAATTTACTGTGGCTATATTTCCCCATATTTCTTTCAAAATAAAGTGTTAATTTTTTTTTATTTAATTAATATCTAAAAATCTTGTCTGAGATTTAAAAAGCTTTTTATAATAAAAAATTTTAAATAAGTATTAAGAAAAGTCAAAACAGTGAAGATGAACTAGTATAATTTAAAATATGACTGAAAGAATACTTGGAGGAAAAAGGTAAGGAATATTTGAAACAGTAACATAGTGCACCAAAAATATACTCTAGGACAAATAATTAAAATTCTAATTTTAATCAAATGTTATTGATAATAAAAAATTCCAAAGGTATGAAAAATGTTTGTGAAAATGTAAAAGACTATGGAGGAAGAGTGTTTACCTGAACTGGAGCCCTTGGTCACAGTGCACCTGCCTCCTTAGAGCCGTCTGTGATTTATAATTAACACCTGAGTTTCCCAGAGGAACCAGACCAGCTCATGCCTACAACATTGACAGTCAGGATAATCATGCTGTACAATGCTGGGTTACTAAGCACATTTCTGGGTCTCCACAGGAACAGACACTCAGCTTGTGTTCCACAAGTGAAACTTGCTCAAAGAGCCTCTCCATTTAAGGGCCATACTCAGCATGTTTTTCCCATACAGAACTCTACCCGTGTATTGTAGTGACAGTTTCAGAGCTTTGGTTTCTTTAAAAGACACAGAAATATTATGGGAATATATTTTCATTTTGATCCCAGGTGTGGGCATATGGAGCTGCTTTGGATAGTCAGCACAAGCTATGATTTGCCTTATGCTCTAGTAGAGGCGTGATTTTACCAGGTGCAGATAGTTTCTGTGGTTGTGTAATGTTTGGAACTTTGTGCACTTTTCAAAGGGTATATAAATGCTAGGGCCCTGAGAGGCAGGGTGGGGTGGTGTTGGTTGTTGTTGGTTGTTGTTAGTTGCAGTTAGTCCAAAGCAAAGGAGAAACAACAAGAAGAAATTGGATATCCTGATGGCAAGATCAAACTTGCCCCAAAGAACTTGAAGCCTGTAGTCAAGCAGGAAGTAGTCTAACCATAACATTATCCTCTTTCTGACCCCTGAGTTTATTCAGAGATCGCTTTCCTTCCCCCTCTATCCTTTTTTCTCTCTTGTCTAGTGTTAGGGGGTTGAAAGGATGGAAGAAAATGGGTAGAGAAGGGTGGAAGAACAAGTACCCACAAAAGAACCAAAAAAAAAAAAAAAACTGGCTATTTGTTTAGCAAGTTTCCAAGTTCTGTGGCCTCTAGTGAAGGCCAGAGGTGGATCTGAGGCCAGAGGTGGATCTGAGGTCTTCTGACACAACTTCCTTGGAAGGTAGATTTCTCCTTATATGCATCATCGGCATTTAAGTACTCTGTTGGCTTTTGCAACATCTGGCAGAATGTAGAGCACTTGGTCGATCCCCAAGAGACCCTTTACTCACAAAATTCAACATGGCTAGTCACAGCTCAGCCACAATGCCAACACTTCAGCCAAAGAAAGGGCTGCGTATTGGGTGCTATTTGTCACTTATATTTTACCAGCTCACTGTGCTCAGCTATAGCAATGGTTTTAGACATGTCAAGCATGTTTAATATGACTGAGAAAGCAGCAAGAGGACCTTATTTTACAGCCAGGCTGCCAAGGAGAGGGCAATCCCAGTTCCTAGCAGTTTTCTGTTGGGGATCCTCACCCTCCCTCTCAGAGACTGTTTAGGGCTATGCAGGTATACCCTGCTCATGCTGCTGGAGAGGAACCCAGTCTTCTGCCCAGAGCACTTCTCTTAGCTAAGAATTGGCTGCTTCTAGAAGGCTTGCCATACAGATGAACAGTTAGGAGGAGATTCTCTCTACAGTTTACTCTTACTGTTCTATGCTCCAAATAGACTTTCTTGAGTAGGAAAGAGCTGCAAATATATTGAGTCCCATGAATCACAGATAGCCTACAACCTGCCTTACATATGTCAAGCAGGAAAAATGAGTAATTTTCTTAGCCACATAGCTATGGCATACTTTGTAGCTTTCTTCTGCTTCTATACTTCATCTTGAGAAAAGGTTTAATATATCCTCTAGGACCCCAGAGAACTAGGTTAAGCACATAAAATACCATGTAAATGACAGTCTGAACTGAACATACAGTGTGAACATAGCTGAGTCCCGGAGCTGGGTAATATAGAATTAAATAGACTCTTCCTTTTATATTTCTTAAGTAAACCTGAACACCTCCCATGGGTACAGGTACACATTGGCATAACACACTGGCCTAAGAGAAAGTCCATATCCTTATCTTACAGAGGCTAATAGGCCAGTAAAATTTTCTTATTGCATATTAACACATAGAATTTTTGTACTTCTTAAAACTTTAATATTCATTCGTTCATTTTTTTGTGTGTGTATGCATGCGGGTGCATGTGTGCATTTTTTAAAATAAAGGAAGAGTTTGGATTTGCAAGCATATCAACTGCAAATGCTGATGCCACTTTTATTAAATGCAGTCTAACTGCTTGGAAACCTAGGCACACACAGGCTCATTTCCTTTCTCCTCAGGCAGGTTTCACGATCGACAACATTTTCATTTTAACAGTCCTCATTACTGGTATCATTTAATAGTTGAGGGTTTGCTCAAGTCAACATCAATTTTGCTGATACTGCAAACACTTTAGAGTGTGTTGACACAACACAGTCTAAACCCATAGCTAGTAAATATAAAGATTTAAAAACCATTCCCTCCCAGATCATGTCAATGTGCTAAGAACATCTCTCTCCAGTTTTACAGTCCTGTTAGGGAGACACAGGGCTCTTAACCATGACCCCCTAATCCCTTCTATAACATGTCATATGTCCTCCTGCCAATCACCTGCACGGCATCCATGGCATCGGAAATCACCTAAACCTGGAAGCATTTACCCAGAAGACACGCTTCTAATCCCTTATCTACAAATAGTCCTTTATCACAACTTAATCTTAACCAAAAAGAATTCTTTTCCACAGAAGAAGCAAGAAAAACACACTGTGAATAAAGTTCCCCTTTAATGAACTTTTAAATGTCTTTGGCTAAATCTAAATTAAGAATTAAAGTATCTCTTTACCTGATTAGAGTATCTCATGCTCACGTTACGTTGATTCTGAAGTGGGACAAAGCGCTGGACAGGGTCAATGTCTTTAGGACTGATTAACTCATCAGCTGGAAAAAAAGAAATCAAGTGACATCATCAACAAAGCACAACACACCAAATACACAAACAACTCTGAGCCAGAAGAGACAACCCCAGGGCACTTCACTCAGCAAGAGAAACATATCCATTTTCCTCCCAGCACATTCTCTGAGAAACAAGATAAGGTAGGGCATAAGATAAATACAAAGATTGAAACAGTAGAAAGTATTTTCTTTCGCTATAATGAAATAAAACAAGAAGCTAGTGACAAAGGAATTTCAAAATTTAACGAACATAAGGAAATTCAGTGACATCCTCATAAATAACCTATGGTCAAATGGAAAAATCAAAGGAACATAATAAAGTTCTTCTAGGATCAGGTTATAGAGCTTTTGCTAGCATACACATGGTTCTACTCTCAATGCCACTTGGGCCCAAACCAGAGGCAGAGGATGTAGAAGGAGCACCGCTCATGGGAAGATCATCACCATTTGTGTACATATTAAATAGAGTCAAATATAAAAGCAATACCCTAGTTCCTATCTGCAGATGGAAATTTTAGGAGAAGATGAAATAAAAAACAGAAGAATGGAAATGACAAAGGTTGAAATTAATGAACGAAAAGGCAAAAAAAATCAATAGGGAATATTAAATCAAAGCCAGGCTCATGAAAAGCTAAAAGAACACACTGATGAATGGTTAAAGTGATCTGAAGATACAAACAAGGACAAAGAGTGACAGAAAACATCCAAAGACTTAGGTGGGAACACTATGTCTGACCTAAGTGTGATCAGAGAACAATACAAAGACGCGTACGTCCACAAGCTAGGCAACCTGGGTGAGATGGCAAATCCTGGAAAGACACAAACGCTGTAAAGTCGCTTAAGAGGAATACACAGAAGGAACTGAGCACATTTATAAAAAGTAAAGTGATTGAGATTTTAAACTCTCACACACCTTCATACACATCCTCCTCTATATACGCATACGAAACACACACACTCATATACACACAACAACATATACATACACACACTGTGGACACACACCCACACACGTGTGTACACACACCTGCACATACACACTCATACATGTACAAAAACGACCAGTTTAAGGTTTCATTGGTGATGTTAACCAAATAGTTAAAGAGGAATTAAAATCAATCCTTCACAAACTTTTGCACAAATAAAAGGGTAAACATTTTCTAGTTCACAATTGCCAAGTTATAAGGAAACTATAAACCCAAAATTCCTATGAATATATACACATAATTTTTTTTTTTTTTGCGACAAAGGTTTCTCTGTGTAGGCTTGGCTGTCCTAGAACTCACTCTGTACACTAGGCTGGCCTTGAAATTACAGAGATCTCCCTGCCTCTGCCTCCAAGTGCTACACACAAATTTTTAACAAAAAGTTAGCAAGCTAATTAACATACAAAAGGAATTATATACCAAGATCACATAGGATTTACCAACCAAATGCAAAGACAGTTTAATTATAAAATATCAATTATTATATTACAACATATCAATATAAAATTCTTGTTTGTATATGTTGTCCCCTTAGACAGTTTTGAAACTCAGGAAGAGACTACTTATACAAACAAAGTGAAATAAGAAGCCACATGTAAGCGCTATACTGTAAGCCTGTTAGAAGTTCTGTTGTTTTACATTTCATAAATGTTTTATCCTTTTATTCTTCAAAAAATACTATTGATAAAGTGAAATGATAGCCCAGTGAATGGTAGAACATAATATCAAATCATGTTCCTACAGGGACTTATATCTAGAATATATAATGAACTCTTATAAGTCAACAATGATAAAAATTCAATTTAAAAGTAGCCACATAACTGAATTCCTCTAAGGAAATTACCAACATACGAAAAATTGCTTAGCAACATTAATAATTTGGAGAATGTTAAAAAAAATACCCAAATGAGATACCAATTCACACCTATCAGGATAGGTATAATATTGATAACAATTTAAAACAGTTAAGAACCAAACTTGGTAAGGATGTAGAGAATGTAGAACCTCAGAAATTGTTGGCAGGAAAGCAAAAGCATGCCATTGAGTTGGAAAGAATCTAGAAAAGTTGCTCAAAATGTGAAGACATAAAAGTTAGCATATGACTAATAATCCTTTACTACATATACATCTCATAAGAATGAAAACTGACAAATAATTTATATGTGAAAGGTCCCAGTAACAATATTTATGATAGTTTCCAAATGGAAACAACCCAAATGCTGAAGCAGAGCAGCTGTGACTGGTGGCCACATCTTTAATCCCAGCATGGCAGAGGCAGAGGCAGAGGCAGAGGCAGAGGCAGAGGCAGAGGCAGAGGCAGAGGCAGAGGCAGAGGCAGAGGCAGAGGCAGAGGCAGAGGCAGAGGCAGAGGCAGAGGCAGAGGCAGGGAAGTCTTTGAGTTAAAGGGCCCACCTGGTAGCATACAAGTTCCAGGATAGCCAGGGCTAATATAACAAGACCCTGTCTCCCAAAACAAACAACAGATGAGGTTGGCCAAGACATGATGGCTTATCCTCAGGTCAGACTACAGCACTGTGTGAAGTCTGCTGTGTGTAAAAGGCCAGCACCAGTCATAATGTAAGATGAAGTGTCAAAAATTCAAATTATTATCCAATCAATTAGTTAAATGAGGTTGTATTTATATAAAGGGATGTTCTCTGCCATAAAAGAGAATAAAGTGATGATATAGGATTCAAAATAGATGAGTCTTGAAAACAATATGCTAAGCTGGAGAAGTTAGACATAAAAAGGACATATTATGTGACTTAGCTTACCGGATGTTCAGAATAGGCAACAGCAAGGATATTAGTGATGGCCAAGTACAGGTGGGTCTGGATAGCAGGTCAGTGGTTAGAGAAAAGTATGTGATGAAAATGTTTTGAAACTGAACATGATGACGAACAAACAACTCTGAGAATACAACTAAGTTCCCAGTAGGTAAAATGCACAGCAAAGAATTACACTGCAACAAAGGTATTCTAAAATATGCTTAGGTTACCATGGGAAGAAGCACATCTGTCCCATATTGTCACACAGACATTTACCAGATACAAAGCTCTAGAATGATGTTAAGAAATGGAATTTCCAAAAAGCACTGGTGAGCAGGCATCCCCAGCCTCAATCACCTTCCATGTGGCGGTCCTTGGGGGAACTTCTGATAAGATCTAGGCAGTAAGAGAGTCAGGGTCTAGATGGAAGGGTCAGGGTCAGGTGTGTGGGGAAGAAGGCCACAGTCAGTGTTCCTCTGGTGTTTTGTAGAGCACACCTGGATGATGGCCACCATCACTGAGGCACACTGTAGCTGAGCTTCTGTATGAGCTTGGAGGCACCGTGTTGGAGAGAGGTAGAAACAGGTAAACACTCCTGAAATGAGATTCTGCATAACTTCTTGGAATTCAAGTTGAAGATACATGCAAATTTGTAGTGAGCACAACCTCCAACACAGACATGCTTATATTTGCACACTATCTTATCTCTTTACATTTGTGTATCATACATGTTTATATTTGCATACTATCTTACATGTTTACCTGTGCACATTATCTTGCTTATGTCCACACACCTATACTTTTAAAAATGAAATTAACTTCTACCAAAATGCATAGGCACACGCTATATTACACTCAGCCTATAGAATATGCTCATTAAAATTTTCATCTTTAGTTCTATTGTGATCATATGAAAACAACACCTGCTGAGTTTGCTATCAATGTGTTTCTATCCACAGATCCTTGATTTTTTTAAGGACATTTCATTTTCCACGGTGCTTTAGATACTGCCCTTTTAGTTAATGAACACTTCTGAAAAACAGACCAGGGAGGTAATGAGTGTAAAATGCTCGGAAGCTTTGGAAATATTTTTCCGTTATAGTTCTATTTTGTGATAACTCCCAAGCACGACTGTAATGTTGACCAAGAAACAAAATCACCAAAGGATATTTTAGTAACTCCTGGAAATTCTTAATAATAATATGAAAAAAATCCTAACAGCAGAAAAAACAGCGAGGGTAAGAACCCTTAAAAGATGAGTCCTAAGTTCTTAGTGTTATCTGAACACTGAGCATCTATTAATTCTAACAACCTGTTCATTTTACAGAACACAAATACTTAAGCAAATTCTTCATAGCTAACATATAGCAGATGCACTTTTATTTAGAAAAAAATTGTTTTCAAAATCAAAACCAAACAAACACAGGCTTCATTGCAGAAGACATTTACATGTTAAGAATTTATTGATTTCAGTTTGGCTTATGATGCAGGGTTGATCTGTATATTGATTTTCTAAAAGAGCAAACCATTTGCTCAGTTCATTAATATCATCACTATGTAAAAAACGTTCCACAACTGACAAGTACTATATAATATTTCACTGTTATTCTACAGAAATGAAATTCTTTTATTTTTTATTTCTAAATGATGACAGATTAATTAAGAAAAGCTATATCCTTAGGAAACTTAAATGCTAATCTACTAAAATAGATAATAAGTCATCTCGTTAGTCAAGTCCTTGAGAGAATTATTTGCATTTTTTCAGGAACTACTGCTACTGCTATGTGTATCTGTGCATTCCAATTTATACAATGTGCATCCAGAACACCACAGGCCGTGTACTTTGTCCTCATGCCTAAATCCCCAGTACCTGGCACAGTGCCTTTACCCCCAAAAGTGGAACCTCCCTAGACTGACTCACTAAACAAAACAAACTGGTGGCATTAGCATGCATTAAAACACTGTTGTCATTGCATTAATTTCCATAGTGGTAAGAGTGACAAATATCCTTAGAGGATCAATGACAACACACACACAAATACACACAACAAACAAACACACACACACACACACACACACACGCACACGCACGCAAACGAGCACGTGCACGCGCGAACAAAATCATGATTTTTGTCCCTCGGGAAACAAAGGTACGGGTCCTTAGTGTGCCAGTTCAATGGCATACATTTTTCTCATGAATAGAGATGAGCATGAAGAAAATGTAAATGGTCAATGACTGAATATTTAGCATTACAGTGAACAAGAGACAGAAGAGGAATGGCTTTCTACAGTAACAACACACAACACAGTGCCCATCCTCAAAGGATCAAGTATCTCCAGGATATGATTGTAAGTAAGAATGCAGTAAACTGCTGCCCTAGACCACTTAGGGAACAGAAAGAGAGTTGATTTGGTAATCAAACTGCTGGGGCTGTCTAGGGGTGGGCTGGGGCAGAGAGTAGCAACTGGTGGGAAAAGCCTTGCCAGGTTTATGGTGATGGTGCTGCTGATGGTATACTGGTGGGGGATGGTATGCATGAGCCTGAACCCCTTGGGAGTCTAGAGCAGGGGGAAACAGGATGTGGACCAGAGAGGCCTAGTGGCCAGCATGGGGATTCTGAACTGCAGTCAGCTCCTTTGTGTTAATCAGAAACTAGATGCCCATCTCCAGAGTTAGCTATAGGTGGTGGAAAGGGAAGTAATGGAATTCCAATCTTTTTATTCCCCTTAATGGTAACTTTTATTCAAGTGTTTCCCCTCCACCTCATAACAAACTTTTGTTATACAAAGCTGCTAACACCCCTAAGCCATGACTCTTCCCACCCCATACATTCTCAGATCTAAGCGGCTAACCCCTTCCATCTTCATTTCTAATGTACTGATCCTTTCAAGACTAGCCAATCAAAAGACTGTAAGGTTCAGCTCCCAGCCAATAGGGAGAAGACACAGTTACCACCTAGGTTAGAATAAAAACCAAGTGCATTTGCTGTACCCCTGGTGCTGATCTGTTTAGGTGAGCAAGACAGCCACCCTCTTCATTAAGAGTAGGGATCCATGGCTCCAGATACATAGGTAGCAGAGAATGGCCTTGACTGACATCAATGGGAGAGGAGGCCCTTGGTCATGTGGACGTTTGAGGGCCCAGTGTAGGGGGATGGTGGAGGCAGGAGAGGGTAGGTATGTGGGGGAGCACCTTCATAGAGGCAAAGGGGACGAGGATTGAGAGGGAGGTTGTGGAGGGGGGGGGTTATGGACGGGTACCCAGGAAGTGGGATATCATTTGAGATATAAACTAATGGAATGATTAATAAGAAAAGGAAATAAAAATATAAAGAAAAATTAAATAAGAAAAAAAAGAGTAAAGTTGAGCCTTGTAGAGACACTTCAGTTGAAGTGGTGGTCTCTTTGTTTTCCCCACCACCAAAATTTACTTGTAACAGGCCAATTAAGGGCAAACTATTTCTTTCTGGTGAAAAGAATAAAATCTGCTTCTGGCTCTGGTGAAAGCATGGAGTATAATGTTCCCTTCCTTAATTCATGAAGCTGAGCATTTCAACCACCTGGTCAAATCACCTAGGCAAGGGACAACCTTGGAAGGTTCATAGAGCCATGCTAAAGAGATTGGAAGAATAATTATCCTTGTAATGACATATATACTTTAATAATAATTTGTTTACCACGATTCTGGCCCTTGGTACAGTCTCCTGTGGAACATCTATGTAGCTCTGTTGAGTCAGCTTGGTTGTCTGAGTGTGGACTCAGAAGGAAGGGTATCTTTTCCTTCTTCTATCTCTTTCTCTGAGTCTTGACTCACAAGGAAGTGTGTCTTTTCCTTCTTCCATCTCTTTCACTCTGAGGCTGACCAAAGCCTAGGCATGTTTCATCCAACACTTTGGGCTCTCCCTCTCTCCATCTTCCTCCCTGTCCTCCCTTCCACCTCCAAAGTTCCTTTCATCCTTGACATTCAGCTGATACTCTGCCATGGGGCTGCTTGTTGATCCTCTGTTGCTGAACATAACAGCGTAACTCAGAGCACAGGGTCTTCTCCCCGAGCCTCCAATCCCCTTCTGCAGCCCGCTGTCCGTTTTTCCTAACCCTAATAAAATCATCCTCAAACTTTCTTCTGAGTAAGTTCTTCAATTCTTTTATTGATAAGAACTGTGAAAGTGATCCCAATTTCCTTGGTAACACTATTATACCAAAAAGAAATCTTTTTTTTTTTTTTAATATGTTTTTAACTAGACTGGTGAACAGTGGCTAGCACTGGCTCAGCATCTAAAAGTACTCTTACAACAGACTAGAGTTTGGTTTTCAGCACCTATGTGAGGCAGGTCCACAAGGCAAGCTGTCTTTCACAGTCAGCGTATAAATGAAAACCAGATACAAGTTAGCCTTATTACATACACAGAATGTTTGTTTTTTCAGAATGACAAGACCACAAAGGTTACAGATATCAGAAGCACTCTGCAGACTTGGGAATAGCCCTCAGTTATAAACTGTGTCACTCTGGGTAAGTTGCTCTCCCAGAGAAGCAATGAGAATTACTTAGGATAATAATTGTAAAATTATAGTGAATTATGGATTATTGTAGAACACTGCCCAGGCTCAAGGCACATGGCTTTCTTCACATTACAATTTGCTAATTAATACTCTTGAGATTCATAATAGTTAATTTTTATTGTCAACTTGATCAGATAGGAAATACTGAGAGCACTGGGGCAGGCGTTTGACTGTCAGGGCATTTCCAGGGGGGATTAATTTGGAGGAAGGCCTATCCTAAGTGTGGGTGGCACCATCCCATAGGCACTCGTCCTGTACTGAACAAGGTGGGGAAAGGATCGCGCCAGCGAGACACCAGGTCCACTGCCATATGGGCATGCAGCTTCACGCTCCCCATGGCCACCATGCTACTCCCACCATGATGGACAGGAAGTCTGTGAGCCAAAGTGAATCCCTCGTCCTCCAAGGTGCTTCTCATGAGGTCACAGAAATTAGCAAAATTTCTAATTTTTCATAATTTTAATGAAAAATGTCTAGCTCTAGTAGCAATTAAAATGTTTTGATTTTTTAAGAAAACCATTCATCTGTACAACAATCTGCTTATAATACCTGCGGTACACCTCAGGTAACTGTAGCCAGGTAGGCACCCCAGGTAGAATGGCTGCCATTAAGAAAACAAAAGACAGCAGAAGCTGGCCAGGATGTGGGAAGAGTAATCCTATGCACTGTTCATGGGAGTGTAAACTGTGCAACCACTACAAACATCAGTGTGGGGTCCTCAGAAAGTGAGAAATACCATGTGTCATCTATACCACTTCTGAGCGTATATCCAAAGAACTCTATACACCACAGAGATACTTGCTTATCCACACTCCATGCTGTTCTATTTACAATAGCTCTGAAGAAATCAACCTAGATGCCCAAAAACTGATGAATGCACAGTGAAAATTATATATATATATATATATATATATATATATATATATATATATACACACACACACACGTGTGTGTGTGTGTGTGTGTGTGTGTGTGTGTGTGTAGTAAAATTTTATTCAACTTTAGAAAATGAAATTTGCAGGAATGGATGGAACTGGAGATTCTGATAAGTGAGTAACCCAGGCCCAGAAAGACAAACACTGCACGTTCTCTCATCTGCAGCCCCAAGCTTTGAGTTTTCAGATTTGTATGTTCAATATGGAGTGTCTGTAGAAGCCAGGAAGTCAGAAGACACAAGGAGAGTGAAGGTGAAGAGACCATAGGAGGGCAGGTAATAGAACATATACAATAAGAATGCAGGGGAGGAACACAGCATGGAAAGGTTTACGCCAAGATGGAGGTGAGAGGGAACCTTAATCCAAACCAAGAATATATGAGAAAGCTTTATGGAAACCTATCTACTGTGTAAGCTGTGTAAAAAATATAATTAAAAATGAAATCTGAGGCTTGGTGTAGTACATGGCTATAATACCATCATTTGAGAGGCAGATGTAGGCAGATCTCTGTGAGTTTGAGGCCAACATGATCTACATAGCAGGTTCCAAGCTAGCCAGAGCTACAAAGTAACATCCTGTCTCAAAAAAAAAAAAAAAAAAAAAGCCAAACTAAACCAGAAAATAAAAACCAATCAAGCCCGGCGTGGTGGCGCACACCTTTAATCCCAGCACTCGGAAGGCAGAGCAGGTGGATTTCTGAGTTCGAGGCCAGCCTGGTCTACAGAGTGAGTTCCAGGACAACTAGAGCTACACACAGAAACCCTGTCTCAAAAAACCATCATCATCAACAACAACAATAAAACAACAACGAAAACCAAACCAAACCAAACCAAAAAAACAATCAAACCTTTTCATGTATGGGTAATCAGCATGGGTAATCCTGCTCCCATAAGCCACAAATTATTAAACAAAATTCCCAGTGTGAGAAGAGATACCATTTTATGAGTTGGTCAGTGTAGGCCCAGAGGCTCCCAGAGGCCACTGCCATTGCTGTTGGCAGCTCACTAGAACCAGAGATTACTAAAGACATCTATTATTATTACTAAAGACCCTATTATGGATGATACCATATATGTCATTTAACAGAGAAAAAAAGTTGGAACTGACCTGAAAACTTCCTCCTTGCTCACAAGCTTTGGTAGTACTGGGAGGTGCTATCCCAGGTGGGGAGCGGCGGGGGTTGGGGTGGTGGAATGTCATCACCAGGTTACCCCGTATTACCTGTGTTTTACACTATCAGTCTGCCAGGTAAGCTGTATTAAGAGAAACAGGCATGGCTATATTGGGGAGTAACAAATAGCTTGCTGACTTAATGTGAGGCCTGATCTATGAGATGGAATTGATGCTTAGTGTTATAAACCTGGTCAAGAGCCCATGACTGGGGGCTTCCTTCAGGCACCCAGTGTGCTGGAGGAATGGCAGACATGAAACTATGAGCAGCATTAAAGCAGAGGTTGAGGTCATGAGACACCCACTCAAGGTGTTTAAAGTTAAAGAAATAATACCACATAGCCCACACTTGAAAGAAGCACATAGTAAAACTTATTTCTTAAAGACAAAAGATGAAAAGCTATTAGGTGGGAACAGTTCCTCATAATAGACAAATAATATAGACAGCTTGGCAAGGATGTTTGGGGGATGGGAATTTGTGGTTTGCTGATGAAGCAGCCATGATAGAATAACTAAAAATTGGTCAAGACTGTGTCACACTTTCTGTGATCTTTGGATTCAGCTCTTCTAGGAGGTAGACATGAAAATGTGAAAATATGTACTTGTGTCCAATGAAAAATACCACAACCATAGGATTGAGTCCTGAAGACCTTCTCCTATGTGTGATGGTGACCAGGTATGATCCCATAAGACTAGACTTTAATTAAAAACTGATTTTGGAGCTGGACATAGTGGCACACACCTTTAACTCAGCACTAGAAGCAGAGGCAAGCAGGATCTTTTTGAGTTCAAGGCTAGACTGATCTATAATAGTGAATAGTGGCTAGCCAGGGCTACACGGAGAAATTCCATCTAAAAAGCAACAAACCCTACTTGTACTTGTACGATATAATCATTATGACAGCTGGTGTTTTGTTTATTTTATGATTTAAAAAGACCATGACTAGAGAGGACCTACCACTAAGCTTCTCTTGGTAAATGGCCATGTTGCCAATGCCCTCTTCATAGCACTTATATGTACTTATATGTACACCTATATGTACTTATATGTACACCTATATGTACTTATATGTACACCTATATGTACTTATATGTACACCCATATGTACTTATATGTGCACCTATATGTACTTATATGTACACCCATATGTACTTATATGTACACCCATATGTACTTATATGTACACCCATATGTACTTATATGTACACCTATATGTACTTATATGTACACCTATATGTACTTATATGTACACCTATATGTACTTATATGTGCACCCATAGCTTAGTGCTGCCTCCAGCCTGAGTCAGCAAAGCTGCTTTCTGTAGTGGGCAGTTAGACAGTGACCTATAACAAGTCAAAAGAAGTAACTCAGTCATCAAAGAGACATCTCTATCACTCTCCCACCTGCCTGCCTCCTCAGTGCTCAGGGTATATGTACAAGGCGGGACAGAAAGCTGGAGGATGGCGAGGAGTATTTCAAATGTCATTTGGAAATGACATGGCCATTACACTCAGGAACTCACATAAGCTGTGGATACACACAGAATACCTGCTCAAGACTGAGTACGAGATCAGACCTATCAACACTTCTATGTGGGTGGGAGTGGAGGGGTGATTAGGGGTAATTGGCAATTAATAACTGCAGGGAAGGGGCAGGTATTTTTCTTGAGTGCTGTAACCACTGTAAAGTTGCCTATGCATCAGGAACTGAGCCCAGGCCCACACCAACAACCATGATTAAACTCAGTGGGTCATAAAGAATGAAGTCATGAAAGTAGCTGGACTTGCTGGGAAGAAGAAGGGCTCTAGATACTGTGGGAGAGAAGAATAGAAAGTAATGGAAGTAAATATGATCAAAATAAATTACATATTGTATGAAACTGTCAAAGAATAAATAAAAATATCAGGACCTTCTCTTAACTAAAACCAAGGAAGTATGAAAAAGCCTTACAGAAACCGACTACTTCATTAGCTACCTTAAAGAGTACTCTGTACTCTATAGCACAATCTTAACTGATGTGTGTTAAAGTTTCTAATTTAAACAAGAGCTGAAATCACTACAGATGACAAGATCTTAAAATATATCATGTGATTTAAAATACACATTTATAACTTACTTATTAAATAGAAACTCTGACTTTCTAGAAGTTCATTTTCTAAGAAAAAGAATATATTGTAAAAAAGAATCATTTTCTAAAAATAATGTGAATTCAGAAAACAACATACATATTATCTTTCTTGGTCACTACAATAAAAGGCACATAATTCTGTTGCATAAAATTCACTTAGGGATACACACAGCACAGCATCCTCAGTAGATTTCAGTAGGATAAAAACTGAGCTGAATTGCAATCTTTATATGCCCCAATACAGGGGAATGCCAGGGCCAAGAAGTGGGAGTGGGTGAGCAGGGGAGCAGGGTGGGGGAGGGGAGAGGGAACTTTCAGGATAGCATTTGAAATGTAAATTAAGAAAATATCTAATAAAAAAATTGAAAAAGAAAAAAAAACTGACCTGAACTAGTGAAAGTCAGAGTATTTCTAAAGATTCACGTTGCTATAACTCTCATGTAAAAATACTAACTCCAGTTAACTGCTTATAAAATGTCATTGTAAAGGTATGAAGCTGAGGTTCCTTTAATGAATAAATGCAACTTTATTAAGTAAATATGGCATCTAGAATCTTATGACCATCCATGGACATTTGATAGGTTATAAAGAATTTAGGGCAGCAGTTAAATAACCCAGCCTGTAAATTCTCACCCTGCACACACATTAGAATGATATGACTAGGCCATCAGGGTGGGGTACAACACAGCTTTTTCTCTTCCCAGATTAAAATCTCCATATGGCTTCATGAAATGTGCCCCCTGTGTGCTCTCTAACATGTTTCAGAACTTTGGTAGGAAGAGAGTCTTCTTTTAAGGCAGTTCAGAGCATTTCTTGCTTGTTTTGGCCACTGAATAGAAATGGAAGCATGAATTTTACATTTCTGTTCACAGGAAAATGCTGCCTGTGTTAACAACCTGCACATACACATTCAGCCCTTAGATTTGGAGTGAGAATGGACATGATTTTTCTGCTGAGGGAGAGCATTCTTAACTTCCTCTTTTTAAAGGTCAGTTTTACATGACCATGGGGAATGAGGCCAATTCTAGTTCCTGGTTCATGAGCTTTCTCCAGGGCCTTTGAGGGGTTATCACTCTTTCCAACTGCAGTAACTCCAACCTCACTTGGTCACATGGCACAGGAGACTTGGAAAACTCATAGAAGAGAAGAGAACTGGAAAGAGCACTGGTATGAGTGCTCTATGGTTTTGGTTTGCTCTTGTGTAACATGTACAGAAACCATAAACTGAACTCTGGGAATTTGGCCTCTGAAATCTTTGTCCCTCATGGATGATGAAAACTAGCCAAATATGATCCCTCTTCCAGCACAAACACACTTTTAGATATAAATATTCAAAATTGCAGACAATAGTATTGCCTACAGAGAGAAGATTAGTTTTTTAGTTAGCTTGGTTTATAATCTGTCACACACAGAATCTGACTCTAAAATGACAGCCTTTTTGATAAAAATGTTATTAATACTAGACATTTTATAGAAGATGCAGAGAAAGTTGATTGTCTTTGTTAAATCTGTTCATGCATATTCTGATTCAGTTGTAGAAATAGGTAAAGAATTATTATTCAAATAACTGTAAATGAAGAGTTTTATTAAGCCAGTAGGTGGGAAAGAAAATTACCAACATGTATTTACTGGAGAAAGAGGACTTCCAAAGATGACCATATGGTTTACTAAAGCTATGGTCAAACATGCCTGTTAGAGTAAGTCAAGAGTAAGTCAGAAATGTTCTCATATCACACAAAAGCAACTGTAGTTTTCATAGCTTTCTGCAAGAAGCTCCAAGTTGAATGCAGACACAATCATAATGTGCTTTACTTTCTGGAACTGTTGGACACTATTGATAACTTTCCAATCTAGACACTCACCAAAGAACTAACTGTGTGAAATTCCACCCACATCTAATTCCACCCAAAGGAAAAACATAACCCCAAGATATATTTATTCCTAACAACTTGATAACAGAGAAAGAAAATGGGTTCCGAATCTTCTCCACTTACCTAGAAGTTTTGCAACGATATAAAGAGCTTGTCCCCAAAGAAACAGCTTCCCATCACGGCCACAGTTACTTGGAAACCGCTTCTGACTCCCAGGGTTTCTTTTTTCACATTCTACAAAGTCAGCTGGCACATAATAGTACTTTGGTACAACAGGATATCCTACAGAATTAAAAACAAAACAAAATTACAAAACAGTGCTCTTTCTAAATTTCTCCTTGAAGAATCCTTGACAACACAAGGACAGCAGGGACAGGGGTGGCTTGTAGAAGAGCAAATCCAGTGAACTACAGAGAAGTTTGACACTCTGATCCTCTCAGATATTGTTAAAATATATAAAATATAAAATATATGAAGAAGACTTTCTTGACTTTAGAATGAATCAAATAGTATATTAGGCTTTAGGCAGCTATGTATGTATATCTCCTCTAACAGCAAACAACTTTAGCGCTCTCTCTCTCTCTCTCTCTCTCTCTATATATATATATATATATACACACACACACATATATATGTGTGTAAATATATATGTATATATAGTATATAGCTATTCAAAGCCATAAGAGAAGTTATTTTAAATAGGATTAGCATATAGAAGCACTGTAAATGATATTATTTAATCTTTAATGAAGAATTACAATTCTGATCCTTCTGTTGAAACAAATAAATACCTATTTATATATTAAGCCCATATTCTACTGTCCAGTATCACTGAAAAAAGAAAAAACAATCTTTTCTTAGAAAATATTGCCCTTCCTTCCTTCCTTCCTTCCTTCCTTCCTTCCTTCCTTCCTTCCTTTCTTCCTTCCTTCCTTCCTTCCTTCGTTACTCCCTCGCTCCCTCCCTCCCTTCCTCTCTTCCTCCTTCTCTGAGTGACATCGCTTCTCCCAGTCAGTACAAGTGCATCTGGGCAGAGATAAAATAGGGGATCAGAGTGCCCAGAAGATCAAGGCTACAAGGTCATTCTGACACCCTAGCTACTCCACAAAGACCCACATCAATAGCATCATGCTTGTGAAGACGGATAAGCCAGTCAAGATGTCATCCAAAGTGCAGATAGTCACACATCCTATATTCTGTAAACCCCCAGGGAAATCATGCACTGTCTCTGGATGAGGCACCACAACCAGCCCTGGCGTGTCCTTTACCTCGGATCTGATGTGCTTGGATATGAAGTTCATCTCCTCTAAGGAGTGCAAGAAGGCATACAAGGACCTGCTGGGGAAAACCATGCTGTGCGCTGGCATTCCTGAATCTAAGACCAGCAATGGTGACTCAGGAGGTCTGTGGTGTGCAATGACACCCTTCAAGGTCTGGTGTCCTGGGGAACCTACCCGTGTGGCCAGCCCAATGCCCCAGGCATCTACACTCAAGTGTGCAAGTATAAACGGTGGCTGGATGAAACCATGAAAACCTATCGCTAATGTGCCAGGAGTTGAGCTGCAAGCACCCAAGGTTGTGCTCATGGAGTAAGGATATCGTGGCAGCCCTGTAAAGTCCTGTCTGGCTTTACCTTTCCACCAAGACATAGCTAAACCTCAACATTGTGTTAAGTTTATAAACCAATCAGAACCCCAGAGACCTAAAAGCAAATCAAAACAAGAGACTAAGAAACCTGAGGGCTGTGGAAGATGCCAGAAGACTAAAGCTTTCCAATGCAAGAACTGAGGATTCTTACAGTCCTTTATTGGAAAGTGGCTGTTAACTGTGAGACCTTCATACACTGCCTTTGACTGAGGCGATCCCTTTCTAGAGAGTTCTTTAAAAAAAAAAAAAAAAAAAAGGAACCAGCTGGGCGTGGTGGTGCATGCCTTTAATCCCAACTCGGGAGGCAGAGGCAGGCGGATTTCTGAGTTCGAGGCCAGCCTGGTCTACAAAGTGAGTTCTAGGATAGCCAGGGCTATACAGAGAAACCCTGTCTCAAAAAACCAAAAAAAAAAAAAAAAAAAGGAACCAAGTTTGAATTCATCATATTATTTATTGTAGAGGAAGAAAAGTATGGAAACTGTTAACATGTTCAAAATAGTAAACTATTTAAATGGGAGTTCGATTTCTCTCATTATGAAGTTGTGAGAAATAATATCTAAGGTGTAATGCTTATTAGCCTTATGCAAAAGAGAGTTGTTGAATGATATTTAATGGGGACATGGGCTGGACTTGCCAAATGAATACTGATGAGACAGAATAAAATCTAAGTGATATTGAGAAAAAAAAACTTTTAAAACTACACCTTTCCGAAATTAAATCATTATTTAAGAGATACCTTGCAAGGTGCAGCAGACAGTTATTTTGTAACAGCAATCCACAATAAACTTAATTTTTTAATAAAAATTAAACAAGAGCTTTGAAACTAGGCTGCCTTCTCCATGCATGAATAAATAGGGATATACATGTCTACAATCAGAGAAAGGGGTTGTGGTCTATGAGGATACTGTGAACAGCACTCTGAACATGAAGCCATAGAGTATGATAAGTAATCACTTCCATGTGTCCATGATCCATTCCACAATAGTAAAAGGCCTGATTCCAGAAATTTCAAATATTTCATTATTGTATAATTACTCAAGGAGACAAGTATATATTGAAAATACAACTCCTTTAAAAATTTAGTATTAACTCTAATTTAAAAATCTTCATCCATGAAGATATTATAACTTTTAGCATTATAAGCACTGAAAGGGTAAAACAAAATATGAAGTGTTTAATTGAAGTATTCCTGGAATCCGGCGTGCATAGGCACACACACATACACAGGAACACACACATGCACAAACTTCATGTGCAACAGGAATGGGGCCCAGTGCTGTGTATGACAGTTCCTGCATTATGCCCATAAGACTATGTATATGGTTGTTTGTTTGTTTGTTTGTTTGTTTGTTTGTTTTTCGAGACAGGGTTTCTCTGTATAGCCCTGGCTGTCCTGGAACTCACTTTGTAGACCAGGCTGGCCTCGAACTCAGAAATCCACCTGCCTCTGCCTCCCGAGTGCTGGGATTAAAGGTGTGTGCCACCACGCCCGGCTATGTATACGTTTGACAAGCACATCAAAATTTAACTTACATATAATTTTCAAAGATATTCTCATGAGACTATAATTCTATTAATATTTCCAAACCCCAAAGATATCTAGAATACTGCCCTTGAATTTCTTTGGGTATTCCACAATTATGCTTTTATTATGTGCCCTGCTGGTGCTTTAAGCCTATGTATTTTGACTCCTAAGATTTGGCATTTTGACTATTTCTAAAACATTAAATCCCTCTTCCAAAAATGAGATCTCAGTACAAGAGCAAACATCAAGATATAATGCTAAAAGCCCCAGATGCATCTCCAAAGAGGAATCTAGAATGCCCAGTCAATGTTCCTGCCTTTAGTCAAGAAGTCTTTTCAGGCAGCCCTCTGAATGTCTGCAGCTTCATTCACTATGGTGACTCATCTTATGTCAACTAGATAGCCAAACTAAGGGCACTTGCAAGAAGGGAACCTCAAATGAGAAAATGCCTCCATAGACGGAGCTGTAAGGCATTTTATTAATTAGTTATGGGGAAGGGTCCAGTCCACTGTTCTGTCCCTGGGCTGGAGGTCCTATATTCTATACGAAAGCCAGCTGAGCAAGCTAGGGAAGTGAGCCATCCTTCCATGGCCTCAGCATAAGCTCCTGCCTTCAGGTTCATGTCCTGCTTGAGTTCCTGTCCTGATTTCTTTGGATGAGGAATAGCAATATGGAAGTGTAACTCATGGTTTTCATACAGCAATAGAAACTCTAACTAAAACACTCACCTAGCCATACAATTTTGATAGCTTGCCTAAAAATTGTTCTGTACACTACACAGAGTAACGGAACTGTACCATAAACATCACCCAATACTGTCCATGTGCAAACTATCTCAGTATCATCACAGCCATGACCACCTACATTCATAACCACCCCTGTTATGCCTAATGAACTGCTTTTGTAAAACACATTTGTTAAGCTAAATAAATAAAAATTATTCTGATTTCAGTTGTGGACTCATTTATTTTTCAGTCTAATTTAGATGAATCTTATGAAGGGCCCATGAACACATTTCAAATGAACAAGGAAACACTGGTAGAAAGAATTCTTGATAAAAGAACTATACCTTCTGTGGTCTGGTGAAGCAAAGGTGTCAACAGGTCCTGATATTCCTTGACTTGTTCAAGATTGCCTCTAAAAACACCTAAAACATAAAATACAAAACTCAACACTGGCTGTGCTTAATAAGCAAAGATTTTCCCTTATAAAAAAACTTCTAAGCCCTTTAAAAATTATTGTGCCAAAGTTTATGTAAATGAAAACATAAAACTAAAGAGAAATGCAAATATGTATGACATTTATATAGCAATTGATTTTTGAAAGTCATGTTAGCATTTAGAATTAAATATTGAATTAATTGAAATTTCACTAATACTTAAGCATAAAAGGCATAGATAGTCAATATCATGATCATAGAATTCATGACTTCTATGATAAACTTTTCTTTATAAGTATGAGCAAGATACTGGCATCAGCATTGACTTCTAGCTGGTGTAAGAAATTCTTTAAGCACATGGAAGGTAAGGACAGAAATCTAAAGTTGTCCTCTGACTTCCAACCCTGTGCTATGGCATGCGTGCCCCTGGACTCACAGGAATTCATGCACATACATCATAAACACATACACATACATCATATGATCATACACATGATATTTTTAAAAATTCTATAAAGATTTGACATTCACTCAAAAGCAGAACAACATAAAAATTCAGAGCTGTTACCATCACTGAAGTCTAATTTATAGCTAGATGAATGAAATCATTCATTTCAGCTATTTTTATTATTTTTATTTAGTGTGTTTGTGTGTCCATGTTCATGCGAATGTTCTGGTGAATATTCATGTGTGTACTTGTGTGTGGAAGCCAGAGATTGACACTGGGTGTCTTCCTTAATCCCTCTCCAATACTATGAGACAGGTTATCTGAACTGAGCCTGGAGCTCATTCATCTGGTTAATCTGGTTGGCTAGTAGCTTCAAGGACCCACCTATCTCTGCCCCAGCACTTACAGTACAGCCACGTGCTTTCCAGGCAGGTGCTGGCAATTAGACACAGGCTCTCATGCTTGCACGGCGAGCACTTCACCCATGGAGCCATGTGCCTAACCCTCAGCTATTCTTTATGCCACTTGTATTCTGCATCTTAAGTTTTAGGAAGAAGTTCACTTACCATCAATCATCATGTAAAGGAAGAATATGGGAAATTCACATTCAATGCCATCAAACAGCTAAAAAAGAAAGTAAAACGTTAAGATTTCTATTAACAAACTATAGCAACTACATTTTAGGTTATATGCAAGGGGCTTATTTACTGTAATAAATTCAACTTGAGACCAATTGTTCTTTATGTATTTTTTCAGAACTTTTATTCAAAAGCTCATTCAACTCATTAACTAGGAGTCGTTAAATGAATATGTAGTAAGCACTCACTAACACCCAGCACTAAGTAGAGCAGTGATTTTTAAACTTCCTAATGCTGCAACCCTTTAACACAGTTCCACATGTTGTGGTGACTTCCAATCATAAAATTATTTTACTGTTCCTTCATAACTGTAGCTTTGATACTGTTATGAATTGTAATGTAAGTATTCAGTATATTTAATAATGTGATCCCCAAAGGGATCAGATCATCACCCACAAGCTGAGAACCACGGAACCAGAAAGAACACTAGAGAGAAAGTTAGACATTTTGCCCCAAGAGGCTGGCAAATGAATAAATAACCAGTGCATAGTACACACTGTCCATACACACACTGTCCATACACACACTGTCCATA